>CM059789.1:53150415-53547915 GCA_030435695.1 Brachymystax lenok tsinlingensis
CAATGAGAGAGCGAGAACAATGAATAATGGATAGATGGAGAGAACATGGACAGGGCAAGGGACGAGGAGTGAAGGAGAAGAGTGGAGGAGAGTGAGGGAAGAGGGTGTATCTTATACTAAAACTACCTCCTTGAAGTGAATGAATACTCCTGTGGGTTTTCCTCTCTATGTTTTGCCTGCAGGTAGATTTAATTTAACTGCATTACTACAACAACAGACTCATGACAGATATAACATTTTCTCACTACACTGGAGGCCTAAATCACATCAATGACTGTACAGTATCAATGCTATCAGATATACAGACGTCTGAAGGTGAGACAAGCCTGGACTTGACTCACTTGGAGGAGGCAGTAAGGTCACATGCCTCATGAAATCACAATAAATAAACAAAACAGTGACAAAAACACACTTGTCCCAGGTCCTCCCGATCACAAACCAATCCCTGACCCACCCATCCTTTCTAATGGGACATACATGCTTGTCTATCACCTTACATTCATTGGGTATGGCATTTTCGCTGAGATATGTTTATCCAAATCAACTTATGGTCATCCCTTTAGCATAGACCATGTCTATGTGACCTGTGCAGCGTGAATCGAAGCCGCAGCCCTGCTGTTACTAGTGAAACAAATCAGCGGTCCAGGTTCTAGTTCGGTCACAGAATACAAACTGCAGCCATTTCAAACGTGCAGAGGTGCATTATGGTATCTGTATCAGATTCCTGTGACTGATTGATTCCTGTGACCATTCCCCTTTTTTTCTAAAGGGGCACTAAGCAGATATTCCTTCCCCAAACCAAACCATATGTCAAATCTTCAAATACTTGAGCTGTGCTTGATTTATATTGTTTGCCTGGTTCCAATGTAATAGTCCCAAAAGTACACAATCAACACAGTAATCCCAAAAGTACAAACAGATAAATCAAGCATACCTCGTATATAATTTGACCTAGGTCTGGAGTCCACGAGCTAGTGGCAAACTCAAGAGTTCAAAGGTCTTTGAACTTCAAAAGCATTGGTGTGATTGTTGAGCCTTCCTGTGTTGGATCTCAGTCAGATGACTTCATTCTGAGTCAGTTATGGTCTGATAATGTTTGGTATTTCACCCAGCTGCCCTTTGACTGAAGGCACTTTGCCTCTCTAGCAATAAGAATGGTGTGGGCTGTGGCAGAAATATTCAGAACAGAGGCTGGACACAGCTGTTCTCAAAGGCCATCTGTTGCAATAGGGCCTTCCACTCCACCCAAGTAGCATGAGCAAAATAATACATGTACGCCTATTATAGTTTCACTAAGTTACATCAACTGACTTTTGCCAAGAGACGTTTAATCACAACTCTAGGTCACCCTGCACATTTACACCCATTAGGCACACCCGTTAATTAGGACTTACGTTGGTGAATACATCAACAAAGGTTGATCCTATTTACCTGCGTTTGTACTCGTCTCTCTCCCTCTTGACTTTGGCCAGGACGTTGTACAAGGCTCTGATCTCCGGGGTAATGGTATCAATCTGGACCCCGACCCCGTCCGGCTGGACCCAGGACACACCCGGGCTGGTGACGCGCGTCTCCACGCCAGAACCGAGCTTGCGGGTATGGTTGTAGGACCAGATAGTACCGGGGAGGAACCGGGGAGGCGGGTTGGTGGTGGTTCCAGTGCCAGCACTGAAAAACGTTTTCCCGTTGGTGATTGAATTGGACCCGGCTGGGGAGTCGATTGTCGGGGTTGATAGGCTTACCGTGATGGTCGGATTTTGATTCGGTTTGGTGGGGTTTGCTTCAGATTTGTTGCTGGACTCAAGCTTGAAGACAGTGTTGAGGGCAGGTGTGAAGAGGGTAGTGGGTCGTCTCGCGGAGTTGTTGGTGTTTTGGAACAGAAGTGACCCGGGCCTGAGCGGGATAGTTCCCACAAACCCAGTCTGTACACCTGTTTCTTGGGTATGGGCCCGTCTAGCACTTTCAGAACAACCTCCATCACAGCTGTTCTTCGCATCCAACGCCTGTTGTAGTTGTTTCTCCAAAATCTTATTCCTTCGCTCAAGTTCATGCACTTTGGCCAGAAAGCATCGGAACCGTAAGTTCAGAGTCTTTAGGACACTGATATTGGAGCCCAGGTCGTTCCTCAGGGCCATCGCTGCAGGAGGTTGGGGCACAGACCGATGATAAGAGTGGTTATTATGGTTCAGATGCAAGTAAGCTTGTGAGGGTGTAGTACAATCGAACCCTGGCAGAGTCCCCGTGCCCAGTCCGGGATGCTCGCCCAGGAAGAAAGATGTCGGGTCAGGTGAGCAAAAGACGGCTTCGGGCAGAAGGCCTGAGGGGTAATCCGGATGACTCTGTCCTCCTTGGTTCTGCTGCTGTTGATGTTGTAGAAGCGAGTTCGCCCCTAACAAAGGATTCATGCTATGGTATGAAAAACTAAAGCGCTGCAGATCTGGCATGAACACAGACGGTACTTTTCTCGGTATAAAATCACCAAAATAAAGTAATGATAGGCTGAAGGTTGACTTGTTGTTGGATACCAGACGTATCCGTGACTGTCCACCTTTACCTGGTTATGTAACTGTTTCTAATTACGAACGTTATCCTCGATTTATCTCCGGTCGGTATAAAGAGGCTCGTGGAATAAGTGTATAATAATAATCTTCTCTCTTCCAGTCTCGCTCGGTTGCTGGATAACGGTCGCCCCAAAAAAACAATGCCGAATAGGCCGGTCCGACGGCTATGGGAAGGCGACAACACTCAAATGTATTTTAGAAAAGTCATGTTTTGGTATACAGCCTATATGAGAGAAAGTACTGATAAATGCCACACATCTCTAATGTATTAAAAATAAATCCAGTGTCGTCCGTAACGCTTATCTGGCTCCTAAGTGACAACAAGACACAACAAGTGCTGCGGGATTTGGAGAGCAGGGAAGCTACCGTAAATACACAAGTAGCTGGTTTTACTGTTAACCCTTTCTGTGCCCAGTAGGCTACGAACAGTTCCATCAGACCTCTTAAACTCCTAGTTCACAATTTGGGGAGGTGTTATCAGGAACATTTCCACGTGTGAATGTAATTTGATGGTCACACCATAGGCAACAAGATTTCCCCACTTGGCTCGATTTTATTTTGTTACAAAATACATAAATACAATTTTACACACTATTCTATTGTGTGAAACTATAATGTGAACCATAACCCACAGGCCTATCAGGTCAGTGTTGACAAAGACAAAAAGATGGAATACCATTTTCAAAACTGCAGCAGACATCTTTGTTGGTGCTTAGATATAAAGGTAAAAAATACGAACAATATGTAAAAATACAACATAGTGTATATTTTACATGTCATTTGTTGGTTATATAATAATACTAATATTTTGGCTACATTCAAAACACTCACTATGATACAATACTCTAGTTGTCCTCATTTTTATTTTAAAGCTTTTTTAAAGAGGTCTCTGCCTCCTAAACACCTCCATCCTCTCAACATCTCTTATCCATCTCTCCCTCTATCACTCGGTCATCAGACTGCTAGAGGTGGAACCCCCCAGCTCTCTCTCTGTCTCTCTCCCTGCCTCGCTCAGACTCTGCCCATCCATGTTGACCTGTGTGTCCAGCGAGGCCACGCCCAGGGCGTCCCACCCCACCGAGATGGTGTCGCCAGCCCTCTCTTTCTTCCCCAACTCCACCATGGGCATGGCCTTGGGGTTGCTCCTCCCTCGCCAGCTGTGGCAGTAGGAGAGGCTGCCTTTGGGGGCTGAGGAGAGAAAGAGGAGAAGAGAGAGAGAGAAAGAAAGTGAGAGAGAGAGAAAGTTATCAGTCATTCTGCACCAGTCCAGTTCACACCTGTAGCTATAAAAGTCTCCTTACTGTCAGAGTAGCTCCCTGGTCTTCCCTGCATTCTCCTCCTCTCCCCGTTCTGTCTCCCAAACAGTATGTCGTACACGTCTTCTCTGAACTCCTTGTTCATGATCTGGTAGATGAAGGGGTTAATCATGCAGTGAGACTTGGCAAACATTGCTGGTATCAGAGACACCATAGGTGGCAGGCAGGACACCGGCCGGTTGCTCCCTGTCTCCGACTCCCCCTCCTGGCCTGGGGCTGAACTGCGTGTGGAAGCAGCAGACAGACTGTGGCCTAAACCAGAATAGGAATAGGGATCTGGGTTGGTCACGTCCCGCAAGGATTCTCCAGGGTTGTAGTAGACACTTCCGTAGTTGCTTCCGTAGTTTTCCGTGGAGGTCCAATTGAGGAGACCCATAATGTTGGGGATGTTTGGGAAGGCTGAGGCCATCCCGGTGGATCCTCCAGTCCCCATGGAGGGGCCTCCTCCCTGCATGGCCTCCCCGGCCCCATGCTCCTCCTTGGGGGCCAAGGCGGAGTAGAGGGAGACGATGGCATAGGGAGTCCAGGAGAAGAGGAAGGTGGAGCACACCACAGCTGCTATCTGGGACAGACAGACAATAGATGAAACAACAGAAAGATATACTGTGCTGTCTGTACTTACACGCTTGTTACAATGTTAATACAAAAGTTATTCCCTGGTAGTTCCTCTGCCTGGAATAAAGCAGATGTTACGACATCTTCCACTTCAAGCCAGTAACTAAGCTTCTTCTAACATAGTCTGTTTTCCACATACCTTTGTGAGTCTCAGGTCTTTGCTGGTGTGAGTGACAGTTGAGGAGGGAATAGATGCCAGAGCGCGACTAGAACGATAAACCTACACAGAGAGACATGTCAGTAAACACAAACTTCAACCATCACTGACCACAAACAAATACACAAGGGCCACGCTAGCTAGACCACCAGTTGGCCACAGCTATTGAATCCACCATCAGCATGCATTCCATACGTTATAGTGTGCCCCACTCAGAATATGCCAGGACAATTGATTGATTGACAATCAATGAGTTACATGGCATGTTGTTTTTTGTAGAGTCTGGGTTGAGTTCCCTGGACTCTCCCCTACTGAATCAGCCATTTTGTGCCAGCTGGGTGCAGTTTCTCTCACCGTCAGAAGAATGGTCATGTAGGAGGCGACAATGGTTAGTGTGGGGAGAAAAAAGCACATGATCAGGATCAGCAAGATGTAGACCCTGTCGATCAAAGATGACCTCATCCCCCACCTCAAAGAAAAGAGGAAGAAGATGTATATTTAGAGAGACTACTTTTATAACCTCGTACCCTGGCTCAATTGCTACTGCTGGATGAGATGAATGCTTTTACAACTGCAGACATTCACACACACACACACACACACACACACACACACACACATCAAAACAGAGTCTAATAAAAGAGAGTCAGGAGTACCAGTTGATGGTGCAGCTGGTCCCAAAGGGTTCTGGTCCGTAGCTGCCGAAGCCGAAGACAGGCAGGGAGGCCCAGAACAGAGAGTAGAACCACACCAGCCCTATGGACATGGACATGTGACGTCGCTCTATCCACTGACCTGGTAGAGAGAGATGGAGGAATGTTATTATTTTATTTCACCATTATTTATTCTCATTGGATAAGATCTATTTTTTGAGAGACACCTGATTGTCCAGCATGTACTATATTATAAACTGACACATAGGAACGGGATATGAATAAAGTGAAGCACGTTGTTTGATTGACCACTAATTAGTAAATAGGATTGATCCAATGGCTCCAGATGTATGAAGCGTGTAAGAATATATTTGTATTTTTCCTTTATTTTAGCAGGGAGTCTCAATGAGACCAAGGCATCTGTTGCAAGTGAGCCCTGCAAATGGTTGCTAGTAGTTTAAATGGTTGTGTGTGATATTTACGTTTTTCTATTTATTTATGTAGTGTTGCATGTTGGTAGCCCAGACATGAACCCTGCCTGACAACTACCCTTCCCCCTCCTTTTTTAACCTTTATTTAACTAGGCAAGTCAGTTAAGAACAAATTCTTATTTTCAATGACAGCCTAGGAACAGTGGGTTAACTGCCTTGTTCAGGGGCAGAATGACAGATTTATACCTTGTCAGCTCGGGGATTCGATCTTGCAATCTTTCGGTCACTAGTACAACGCTCTAACCACTAGGCTACCTTCCCCTTCCTATAGCTACATGCGTGACTACCCCTAACTAGCAATACAATAACATCATTGCTGCCTCCCCGTCAGAATTCTTCTGAGGTTGTACCTAAGCAATCAGGTAATTGGAAGTGTCTACGTAACCGAAAAGTAATCTCCAGGTCAACAAGATCAAGCTGGACTCTGGACCAATCAAAAATATCAAAAACTGCTCTTACAATAGTGCCCCCAATTATCTCTACAATGTGGGCTTGAGGAAAGAGTCAGACATACAGATTATAAACTACACTACATGACCAGGTATGTGGACACCTGCTCGTCCAACATCTCATTCCAAAATCATAGGCATTGGTGTTGGTATTTTTGGTATTTTATTAGGATCCCTATTAGCTGTTGTAAAAGCAGCAGCTACTCTTCCTGGGGTCCACACAAAACATTAAACATAATACAGAATGACATAATACAGAACATCAATAGACAAGAACAGCCTAAGGACAGAACTACATAAATCTTTTAAAAAGGCACACGTAGCCTACATATCAATACATACACACAAACTATCTAGGTCAAATAGGGGAGAGGCGTTGTGCCGTGAGGTGTTGCTTTATCTGTTTTTTGAAATCAGGTTTGCTGTTTATTTGAGCAATATGAGATGGAAGGAAGTTCCATGCAATAATGGCTCTATATAATACTGTACGCTTTCTTGAATTTATTCTGGACTTGGGGACTGTGAAAAGACCCCTGGTGGCATGTCTGGTGGGATAAGTGTGTGTGTCAGAGCTGTGTGTAAGTTGACTATGCAAACAACTTGGGATTTTTAACACATTAATGTTTCTTATAAAGTGAAGTGATGCACTTTAGCCAAGAGAGACTGGCGTGCATAATATTTATATCAGCCCTCTGATTACAATGAAGAGAAAAACATGCCGCTCTGTTCTGGGCCAGCTGCAGCTTAACTAGGTCTTTCCTTGCAGCACTGGACCACACAACAAATATGGAGTTGGAGTTGATTAATATGGAGTTGGTCCCCCTTTGCTGCTATAACAGCCACTCTTCTGGGAAGGCTTTCCACTAGATGTTGTGACATTGTTGCAGGGACTTGCTTCCATTCAGCCACAATTGCATTAGTGAGGTCTGGCACTGATGTTGGGCGATTAGGCCTGGCTCGCAGTCGGCGTTCCAATTCATCCCAAAGGTGTTCCATGGGGTTGAGGTCAGGGCTCTGTGCAGGCCAGTCATGTTCTTCCACACCGATCTCAACAAACCATTTCTGTATGGACCTCGCTTTGTGCATGGTGGCATTGTCATGCTGAAACAGGAAAGGTCTGCCACAAAGTTGGAAGCACAGAATCGTCTAGAATATCATTGTATGCTGTAGCATTAAGATTTCCCTTCAGTGGAACTAAGGGGCCTAGCCCGAACCATGAAAAAATAAAAACTGACCATTATTCCTCCTCCACCAAACATTACAGTTGGCACTATGCATTTGGGCAGGTAGCGTTCTCCTGACATCCACCAAACCAAGATTAGTTCGTTGGACTGCCAGATGGTGAAGCGTTTCCACTGCTCCAGAGACCAATGGCAGCAAGCTTTACTCCACTCCAGCCAATGCTTGGCCATGGAAACCCATTTCATGAAGCTCCAGACAAACAGTTATTGCGCTGACTTTGCTTCCAGAGGCAGTTTGGAACTCTGTAGTGAGTGTTGCAACAGAGGACAGACGATTTTTACTTGCTACACACTTCAGCACTTGGCGATCCCGTTCTGTGAGCTTGTGTGGCCTACCACTTCACACTTCACAATAACAGCACAATTGGCCTGGTCAGCTCTAGCAGGGCAGAAATGTGATGAACTGACTTGTTGGAAAGGTGGCATCTTCTGACGGTGCCACATTGAAAGTCACTGAGATCTTCAGTAAGGTCATTCTACTGCCAATGTTTGTCTATGGAGATTGCATGGCGGTGTGCTCAATTTTATACACCTGTCAGCAACAGGTGTGGCTAAAATAGCCGAATCCACTAATTTGAAGGGGTGTCCACATACTTTTGTATATATAGTGTATGTTTAGATCAGATCATTGAATGCAGAGGTTCTGTTCAATATTCTGTTCAAAATCAATTATCTGACATGCTCAGTATAAAGGGCATATTCAAAGCAAGGGCCTTGTTAATGCTCTGACCCACTGACTAAAGCGTCAGGGAAAACCAGGAAGTCAATGAGGCCACTAAAAGGGGTCAGGGGTCAACAACATCCTTTTGTGTCAGCCCTTTTGTTCTCTAAATTGCGTATTAGACATGTACTTCATGTAATGAAATGTTTGAAGAAATATAAAATAAAGATGAAGGATAGATGTAGCCTACGGAAGCAAAATGTTTTTGGGATTCAACAACACTTTATCATTGTCTTCCCAAGGGAAAATATGTAAGACATTTATAAAATTAAGAATAAGTCAAAAGTCAAAGTCACCATTATTAGTCAGTTGTACAACCAAATGCCTTCAACCGAAATGTGTCTTCCGCATTTAACCCAACCCCTCTGAATCAGAGAGGTGCGGGGGGCTGCCTTAATCGACATCCACGTCTTCGGCGCCCGGGGAACAGTGGGTTAACTGCCTTGTTCAGGGGCAGAACGACAGATTTTTTCCTTGTCAGCTCGGTTACAAGTCCAACACAAGTCCAACACTCTAACCACTAGGCTACCTGCCGCCCACTAGGCTACCTGCCACTAGGCTACCTGCCGCGAATAGAATAAGTATGTACACACATGACTCAAAAAGATAGCAAAAACAAATGAAGGGAATCCCACTGACCGTATCTGAAGCAGCAGATCTTGAGGCAGCGGTCCAGAGAGATGAGACAGGTGGTGATGAGGGAGCCGATCCCAAAAACAAAGCCCTGCAACCCGTACCACAGGCACCCTGCTTCCCCAAACACCCAGCCATGGGATACACTGGGGGACCAGAGGAGGAGTTAATGACCTGATAATGATCATTGGTCGTTGGAACACTAAGCACTTTGTCTGATTCATGGAATGTGAGTGTTAACTGTCAATTGTTTTGGATAAAAGACAACTGTGCCATATCATTCTGTCTAATTTGATATTCATACTGTCAGTATGGGGGATTGAAGATTGGTCAATAGGGATCGCTCACCTGGAAATTATGAGGCATGGCGCCCCCAAGAGGCTGTATCCAAAATCACAGATGGCCAAGTTGATGGTCATGAGTTCTGGTGGTCTGAGTTTCTTCTTCTTTCTACAGTAAACCAACAGCACTATGCCATTCCCAACCACTGACACTACACCTGGAGAAGGAGGGATGAGAGAAGGAAGAGAGGAGCGGGGAGATAAGAGGTTTGAAGCGACGGGGAGAGAGAGAAAGATAGAAGTATAGAGACAGACCAGCTCACTGTCCGCTCTGGGGTATAACAAGAGTCAGTAAACCGTCAGTCATTTAATATTTCAACCGATGCTACCTTCCTGACCCCCTCAACCCACTATCTGGCTTTGAAAGCATCGGGGAACCAATCCAAAGTGAATAAATGCTATAGCTGAATCAACATGGTTGCTGGCTGGCTGGCCAGTGGCGTGCAGGGTGCTGTTCATAGCCTCATTTGATTTGTTGTGTAGGTAATTATTGGGAGCAACAGGTATGGAATGTTCCATGCTGTGATTCCTATGTGTATCCTTTCCTCTCTTCTTTCCTCTCTCATTTCCTCTCACCTTTCCTCTCTCCTTTCCATTCTCCTCTCTCATTTCCTCTCTCCTTTCCTCTCTCTATGTATCCTCTCTCCTTTCCACTCTCCTCTGTCCTCTCTCCTCTCTATGTGTCCTCTCCTCTCTGGTGTGACCCTGGGGTTGCTATGCTAATACACTTTGTATTCAGTCTGTCTACACAGCTCCATAATGGAAACAGTCACAGAAAGTTAGATCACTGACTGACTTGATCAGAAAGGTTGATCCTGATGGATGTCAGATCTGTGTTGAACCAAAGTAAACCCATTCCATCTGTGTGGGC
Organism: Brachymystax lenok tsinlingensis; assembly: GCA_030435695.1. Lineage (NCBI taxonomy): Eukaryota > Metazoa > Chordata > Actinopteri > Salmoniformes > Salmonidae > Brachymystax > Brachymystax lenok. The sequence continues at coordinate 53,160,465 of CM059789.1, forward strand.
TCTGGATTCCGATGATTTAAGATGTGAAAAGCTGTTGCCCAGCTTATATATCAAAAAACCTTTCAGTCCTCTGGGATCAAATTAGATTTTGTTCATATTGTTTTTAAGTCTTGATTTATCTGAACAGAATTTCACCCCCATAAATATACCTTAAGGCAAGCCTAATACTTCTACACTGTACAGATTATGTTCTGATTATTTTACCAGTGAGTTACTCAGGAGGAATACCAACAAAACTCTGATGCTAACTGACAACAACACTGAATCACTCATCTGTATTGAGGAGAGATGCCTAATTTCAAATCAACCCACAACCCTGAGCCTCTATACCCAAGTCTCTAGACACTCTAGACACTGAAATGATTTGATGTAGTATGGTAATATCTCAAACTTGCACTCTACGCTTTGAGAATTTTTCACCATATTGCTTATAGTACACATACTGTAAAATCCAATCATTTCAAATCTCTATCGGTGGTTAAAGAGTATAGGGGTATAGTGGCTAGGGGTGAATGTGTTATAGGCAGACGGTAGATTTGACTCACCTGTGAGGATGAGGAAGATGGCGACTCCCAAGTCAGTGCTGGGGGAGAGGTGAGAAAGGAAAGCAGGAGGGATGGAGGATGGGACAGAGCCCCTCCACGAGCCATTCACTCCCAGAGACATCAACTGGTGGAGAAAATGAGACAGAGAGAGAGGCCGAGAGATTTTACTGTAAAGCCCATTAGACAGAATAGGTCAAAAGAGAGAGGAGGAGAGTTACGTACTGAGACAGAGAACGTGCTAGAAAGTGGAAGGTAAGAGGTTTTAGCCCCCTAGACATGCACAGAAAAACAGAGTGAGAGTTAGAGAGGTTAAATTCCCTATAGTATTAGCTAACGCGGATATAGACAGAAAGAGAGAAAAAGAGAGAGACAGCAATGGTGGGGTAGTTATATATTGATGGAGAGAGCAAAAAAGATGAGAGGGGAGAAAAGAGGGGAAAGAGTAGAGAGCAGAGAGGGTAGGGGAGAGGAGAGGGGAGACAGGGTGAGTCTTACAGCCAGTGTCTTACGCCAGAAATGTGTAAAAGTAAGAAATGCACAACCAGGAGAAAAGTGGAGAATCGGAAAATTAGGAAGAGAAAAAAAGAGACAGCCAATTGAAACACACACAACTATTATCACAGAATCAAACTCACTGTTCAGTTCAAAACTGAAATGAGATCACACACACACACACTAAGAGGAGCACTCTTACTCACCTTCCTCTTCATCTGTCAACCTGCCCCTCTCTACCTCTCCTTTTTACTTCCTATCTCACTCTTTTGTTCAGTCTGTCAGTGTTGTGAGTTAAGCTCTTTTTTAAATCTTAAGCCTCTGTCAATGTTTGTGCTCTATTTCTGAGAAGAGTAAATCAACTTGCTGTGGACAATCTGGCGGAGAAATGATCAGTGAGTGCGTGGTCCGAAATGGCACACAGAGAGAGAATAAATGGAAGGATCTGAGCTTTTTTGACCTCCCTCGGTCTCTCTCTCTCTCTCTCTCTCATCAATCTCTGTCTCTCTTATCCATGCTCTCGCCCTCTTTCTTTCTCTCTCTCTTTCTCTCTCTCTCTCTCTCTGTATCCCTGTCACTCTATCTCTCTATCCATTGTTTAAATTGAATACTGTAGAAGAAATACCACCACTTGTGATATAGTAACAAGAGCACACATGGAACTGACTCATAATTTGTATGTGTGTGTTTGTGTGTGTTTAACAATTAGAGCAATAACACCCAGGAGACATACGTCTTCTCTTCAATAAGATGATGGATAGATGATGATCTGACTACAGGAGAATAATCCTTCTCTAACTGACTGCCTTGTCAGAGCATGACGTGAGAGAGATATTAGACACTGGGATGTTGACACAAATACATAGCCTACTGGCTGCAAACTGAACAACTACATTAACCCGATCTTCAATCCTGCTCTTATGGGGCTTAAAGTCTACCTACATACACAAGTTTGACTTGACCTGACCCTGAGCGAGCGCACACACACATACGTCTGACTTGAAAGGTTACATTAAACTGTGTATGTTTAGAGGCTCAGCTTTACGACCAGAGGATGCCTTGGTGTGTAGCAGTAGGTGTTCAGCCATCAACATGTTCTCTTCACTCTTGTAAACTCACACACACACCTTAGTCCAGGAAGTCCTGCTGTGTGTTACTGTCAAAACCTCATGTGACAGAAAAAAGCAGAGCATTTTCACTCATTGAAGCTAACAGACACTAATTCATTACTTATACTTGATTAAGTGGTCAATTTGAAGAACTCAGTGAGTTGAATGTTTGATCTAATTATGACTTATGATTATCAATTAGTATGATAGAAACACAGTACTCTCTAAGCCACTCTGCGCTCTGTAAGCACTAAATCAACTATAGTGAAGTCCAGTGAAAGCATGAAAACCTCCCTACATTCTCTACAGGCACCACAAGTCCACCTAGAGCACCTGATACACACATACTGTCAAGTTGACTGCAATCACGCTGTTCATTACGCCTCCTGCAGCCCCCATTGGACCACCATGCTGTGAAAACCCGAGTCGTGGTTGTTGGTCTGTGAGCGAGTCAGAACAGTAAAGCCCAGTAGAGCTGGCTTACCTCTTCTCTCTACCCTTTTGATTCCCTTGTCAATACCATCGATTGGGAATATTTTATGAAGGCCAATTGCGTAATCATAATGGTCAGCCATTGTCAACTCTAGTTAGTCATGCCAGAACACCCTTGGTTTAACAAATGGAGCAGGTATTGAACTGAACTGAGGGGGGGGGTTAACACTGATGGTTTGGAAAGTGTGCAGAAAGGGTTTGATTGGACAAAACATATTTATTTTTACCTTTTGGATTCTATGTATTGCTACACTCTGTTGGAGCTAGAAAAACAAGCATTTCACTGCACCCGCAATAACATCTGCAAATCTGTGTACACGACCAATAAGCTTTGATTTGAGTCGAGAAGAGAGAACTGGTGCCATCATAGAATTGAAATGGGTTGTGTTTGAAATCATGGTTATGAGCTCTGTCAAATGCATAGTCTTACAAGAGTGAACAGATCAGATATATGCAAGCACCAGAGTGGAAGAGCATTCAGATAGAGAGACGTTGTAGTTTACAGATCAACCTCATTGTATAGATACTGTACCTAAACTACTCCTATGTCAGGAATAATTGTGTTGGTTTACTATTTGGGTTGTATAGTGTTTCCATTGTGTATGAGTGATCTATCACTTCAGGTTCCTTAGCTTGGTAGAAATAACGAAGGAATTATTTAAGAGTTTGTCCTTTCCCATTATCATCAAAATGTCAATACTAAATAATTATCCTTTTATCCCATCAAGTGAAAAACAACAGGAAGCCATATTTACTCACAAACAGAGGACTTTTATTCCACTTCTGAATGAAGCAGGTTCAGCGCAACAAACAGAAAATCTTCCCTTCCACAAGACCACAACAGGGTCTTTACAATACAAAAATGTATTATATAGTTGTGATTATTTTTATTATGCGGGTAACTTTCTCAGGCAAGTTAAGGGCGTTTGTCCAGTCGAACGGGAAATATGTGGTCACATGACGTAGTGCAGTAGCGTTTGGTTGGTTGCTTTACTCCTTGGTGGCCATGTGAGCCATCAGGTCAATGACGCGGTTGCTGTAGCCAAACTCGTTGTCATACCTGGGGAGAGAGGACAGACACTGTCAGGTTTCTTCATCACTCACCAAGTGATGTCGGTGTGTGTATGCTTAACACCCCGGCCATCCTACAATATAAGCTTGATGCTCTCAAATCTCACACAGATTATCAAATGAACCTACCAGATACAACCCCAAATCCGTAAACACGGGCACCCTCATAGATATCATGCTAACCAACCTGCCCTCCAAATACACCTCTGTCGTCTTCAAACAGGATCTCAGCGATCATTGCCTGTGTCCGTAATGGGTCCGCGGTCAAACGACCACCCCTCATCACTGTCAAACGCTCCCTAAAACACTTCAGCGAGCAGGCCTTTCTAATCTACCTGGTCAGGGTATCCTGGAAGGATATTGACTTCATTCCTTTAGTAGAGGATGCCTGGTTATTCTTTAAAAGTGCTTTCCTCACCATCTTAAAGAAGCATGCCCCATTAAAAAAATGATGAACTGAGAACAGATATAGCCCTTGGTTCACTCCAGACCTGACTGCCCTTGACTAGCACAAAAACATCCTGTGGCGTACTGCATTAGCATTGAATAGCCCCCACGATATGCAACTTTTCAGGGAAGTTAGGAAGCAATATACACAGGCAGTTAGGAAAGCAAAGGCTAGCTTTTTCAAACAGAAATTTGCATCCTGTAGCACCAACTCCAAAAAGTTCTGGGACACTAAAATCCATGGAGAATAAGAGCACCTCCTACCAGCTGCCCACTGCATTGAGGCTTGGAAACACTGTCACCACCGATAAATCTGCGATAATTGAGAATTTCAATAATCATTTTTCTACGGCTGGCCATGCTTTCCACCTGGTTACCCCTACCCCGGTCAACAGCCCTGCACCCCTCACTGCAACTTGCCCAAGCCTCCCCCATTTCTCCTTCACCCAAATCCAGATAGTTGATGTTCTGAAAGAGCTGCAAAATCTGGACCCCTACAAGTCAGCAGGGCTAGACAATCTGGACCCTCTCTTCCTAAAACTATCCGCAGAAATTGTTGCAACCGCTATTACTAGCTTGTTCAACCTCTTTCGTATCGTCTGAGATCCCCAAAGACTGGAAAGCTGCCGCAGTCACCCCCCTCTTCAAAATGGGGAGACACTCTAGACCCAAATTGCTAGACCTATATCTATCCTAACCAAGTTACCAAACAGATCACCGACCATTTTGAATCCCACCATACCTTCTCTGCTGTGCAATCTGGTTTCAGAGCTGATCATGGGTGCACCTCAGCCACGCTCAAGGTCCTAAACGATATCATATCCGCCATCGATAAGAGACATTACTGTGCAGCCGTATTCATCATGGCCAAGGATTTCGACTCTGTCAATCACCACATTCTTATTGGCAGACTTAACAGCCTTGGTTTCTCAAATGATTGCCTCACCTGGTTCACCAACTACTTCTCTGATAGAGTTCAGTGTGTCAAATCGGAGGGCCTGTTGTGCGGACCTCTGGCAGTCTCTACGGGGGTGCCACAGGGTTCAATTATCGGGCCGACTCTTTTCTCTGTATACATCAATGATGTCGCTCTTGCTACTGGTGATTCTCTGATCCACCTCTACGCAGGCGACACCATTCTGTATACTTCTGGCCCTTCATTGGACACTTAACTAACTTCCAGACGAGCTTCAATGCCATACAACTCTCCTTCCGTGGCCTCCAACTGCTCTTAAAATGCAAGTAAAACTAAATGCATGCTCTTCAACAGATCACTGCCCGCACCTGGCCGCCTGTCCAGCATCACTACTCTGGACGGTTCTGACTTAGAATATGTAGACAACTACAAATACCTAGGTGTCTGGTTAGACTGTAAACTCTCCTTCCAGTCTCACATTAAGCATCTCCAATCCAACATTTAATCTAGAATCGGCTTCCTATTTCGCAACAAAGCATCCTTCACTCATGCTGCCAAACATACCCTCGTAAAACTGACCATCCTACCGATCCTCGACTTCGGCGATGTCATTTATAAAATAGCCTCCAACACCCTACTCAACAAATTGGATGCAGTCTATCACAGTGCCATCCGTTTTGTCACCAAAGCCCCATATACTACCCACCACTGCGACCTGTATGCTCTTGTTGGCTGGCCCTCGCTTCATACTCGTCGCCAAACCCATTGGCTCCAGGTCATCTACAAGTCTCTGCTAGGTAAAGCCCGCCTTATCTCAGCTCACTGGTCACCATAGCAGCACCCACTCGCAGCACACGCTCCAGCAGGTTTCTCTCTCTGGTCACCCCAATGCCAATTCCTCATTTGGCCGCCTTTCCTTACAGTTCTCTGCTGCCAATGACTGGAACAAACTGCAAAAATCACTGAAGCTGGAGACTTACATCTCCCTCACTAACTTTAAGCATCACCTGTCAGAGCAGCTGACAGATCACTGCACCTGTACATAGCTCATCTGTAAATAGCCCATCCAACTACCTGATCCCCATACTGTATTTACTTATCTTGCTCCTTTGCACCACAGTATCTCTACTTGCACATTCATCTTCTGCACATCTACCATTCCAGTGTCTAATTGCTATATTGTAATTACCTCACCACCATGGCCTATTTATTGCCTTACCTCCCTTATCTTACCTCATTTGCACTCACTGTATATAGACTTTTTGTTTTCTTTTTTACTACTGTATTATTGACTGTATATTTTGTTTAGTTCATGTGCAACTCTGTGTTGTTGTATGTGTCGAACTGCCGTGCTTTATCTTGGCCAGGTTGTAAATGAGAACTTGTTCTCAACTAGCCTATCTGGTTAAATAAAGGTGAAATATATTTTTTGAAATATATTTTGCAGAGGATGAATGCATACCATGTAACCAGCATGTATATTTGCAGAGGATGAATGCGTACCATGTAACCAGCTTGACGAAGTGGTCGTTCAAAGCAATGCCAGCGCCGGCATCAAAGATAGAGGAGCGGGTGTCGCCGTTGAAGTCTGAAGACACAACCTGTTGCTCTGTGTATCCAAGAATTCCCTTCATGGGTCCATCGGCAGCAGCCTTGACAACCTTCTTGATGTCGTCGTAGCTGGCCTGTGGTTCAAGGAAACAAGAGGTGGGTTGTCAAATTGTTCCATTGTTAAAATGTACAATGCTAACTAATCATGTATCAATTAAGGTATTATCTTGTCAACAATGGGCTTTACTGCTATCTTTATTTAAAGAGGTGGTCACTTTGTGTCTAACAACTGGTCCTAGGACAGTTATCTTTTTGCTTGTATCGGCAAGTAAGGTACACCATAGAGACACTCAGACATGTGTATTGGCAGTTTGGTAAGGCAGGGGAGGGGCTACTCACAGGCTTCTCCAGACGGACGGTCAGGTCCACCACTGAGACGTTAGGGGTGGGGACACGGAAGGCCATGCCAGTGATCTTGCTGTGAAGAAGACGAGGGGGTGACAGCAGCATAAGGGCAAAGTTCGACTTACTCCTCTACAGTTTGATAAACAGACCTAATAAATGACTGGTTCTTAGACAAATGTCTGTGTTTCATTACTATACATTTTACTGTTGACTGAAAACTGTCGTAGTGGCTGACTACTAGTGTTATAAATGTGTTACTGGTTAGTCATTATACTAGTGTTTTACTGGTGTCTAGTTAGAGGTTGTGTTACAAGTGAATGTACAGCTGTATTGTAAGTGTTTTACTGGTGTCTAGTTTGAGGTTGTGAACTTGTGATACTAGTATTATAATTGTGTCTTGTTTTACTGGTTGTTATTAGTTATTTCGAGGTTGTGGTACTGACCCGTTCAGCTCGGGGATGACCTTGCCGACAGCCTTGGCTGCTCCGGTGGAGGCAGGGATGATGTTCTGGCTGGCGCCACGTCCATCCCTCCACAGCTTTCCAGAAGGACCATCAACGGTCTTCTGGGTGGCGGTGACGGCGTGAACTGTGCTCTGAGGGAGAGAGAGAGAGAGAGAGCGATGTTAGGGGAAAGGGAGATGAGGAGTGATCCACATTAAGGAGGTACAGAAGTGGTGGTAGTGGGGGACGGCTGGATAAGAAAAACAGAGATGGTGATCTTACAAACAGTCCATCCCCTGTGCTGTACTGTTAGTGTTTTTTGTTGGTGTGAAATCTGTTGTTATGTCAGATTAAGCCCTCTCTAGGTGATTGTTCCCCGGCGTTGAGTTTTAAACCGTACCATCAGGCCCTCAATGATGTGGTAGTTATCGTGGATGACCTTGGCCAGGGGAGCCAGGCAGTTGGTTGTGCATGAAGCATTGCTGTGGAGAGAGACGTGCTAAATTATAGTCTGAACTACAACAGAATAGCCAGGTGCTGCAGGTAGTATCTGTTAAGTGGAGGGAGTGTGTTGAGTCGGAGGGAAGAGTGTCTCACCTGACAACCTTGAGAGAGTTCTCGTACTTCTCGTGGTTGACGCCCATGACGAACATGGGTGCATCAGCGCTGGGAGCGGAGATGACAACCCTCTTGGCACCGCCCTTCAGATGGGTCTGGAGGAGGAGGGAGAGATGTTATTACATTTTTTTTTTTTTGCCTGGTTAAATATTGTGGCCTAGTTATTGTATGTATTCAACATAATGCACCACATAAAGTAAAGTTATATAGTAGCTAGTTGTGTTCTAATGATATATATAAATAATACAGTTCTGGATGCTGTGTCTACTGATGGGGATACTTACAGAGGCCTTCTCAATGGTGGTGAAAACACCTGTTGACTCAACTACATAGGTGGCACCAGCATCTCCCCACTTGATGTTAGCTGGGTCTCTCCTGAGAAAGAGAGAGAGAATAGTATGTTCAGGGTTATGTTATGAGGAAGCAGAGCATGATAGACTAATAGACTAGAATTTATATTGTTATAGATTCCACAAGGGGGCGCCATTCCATAAGGCCACAAGGGACTTCAGGTCTCTCCTGCATATTCTACAGACGCTACCATGATTTGTAGAATTTTTTTTTGATGTGGAAATAATTTTGAATTATTTGTTACTAAATTAATGAACTCACTCGTGGAACACAGTGATTTTGTGTCCATCGATTACCAGCTTGCCACCCTCAGCCTTGACCTCACCGTGGAAACGTCCGTGGGTGGAGTCATACTTGAACATGTAGACCTGAAGAGGGAGAGAAGGAGGTGAGTCTCCTGGCCTAGTGTTAATAGATCCTAAGTTTTGACAGGGCCTTGGTTATGACAGGGCCTTGGCGTCAGGGTGACAGCAACATTCAAAGGTCTTAAAGTTATTGAAACAACTTAATAAGTTAGGGTGAATAACTAAGCTATACAGAAGCTAAATATTTCACTACGTTTTTCTACTGAGTCAGTGGGCTAGAAGTCCCTGGTCCATTGTAGGCTTTAGGCTACTCACCATGTAGTCCAGGTCGATGAAGGGGTCGTTGATGGCCACAATCTCAACCCCCTTCTTGGAGTGGAATGCAGCACGGGTCACCAGACGCCCGATACGGCCGAATCTGGGGGACAAGACGACTCATTCCATTAATCATTGATGTCACAAGTCACACCCAGTACTCAACAATACTATGGAATTTCATAAACCTCTCGCTATTGAAAAATGAACGAAGTTGTGGTTGTCCCCCATCTGTCTCTCCTGTCAGCGTACATGTATTCTAACGTAACAGCTGGTGCCTTACTCAGTAGGGAGCCATGTTTCAAAGGTCGCAGATAGAAATGCCATGTATACAACTGAACTGACATTTCTGTTCTACAACATCTGACTGTTGTGTAGCACCTCAAGCTAAAGACTGGATATTAAGAGCTTTCAAAGAAATCTCAAATGAACAGGTGGCAACCTCAAAATACTGTATTTCCAGAGAAAGAGGACAGGGTTCAGGGGGTTGTGTATCATAGCCAGCAGAGTGAACAGGACTGAGGATGTACCCTCTGGGGTGTAAAGTCTAACTGTATACCCCTGATGTGGTAATCCTCCACCATGAAGTGAGAGGCGTGTTTGATTAGTAGTTACTTTTTAACTAGAAAATTAGGTTCACAGGCAGACAGGCTCTGATACACACTGTCCTCCGAGAGGTGGAGGGGAAGAGAAGAGGGCGAGAGGAGGAACTGCAGATCCCCCTCACAGATGTGAGGAGGGAGGCCAAAGACACATTTTCAACTGTAGACTGGACAATAAAACTGTTCTATTCAACTAAGCACAAGGTGATCACTTGTCTACTAGTGAAAACATCAGAGAACAAGAGACCACCAGGGTGACTGTCCCTGGGTTTGTGTGTGTCAGTTCTGCTAATCAGTCTTTACACAGTTCCTGCTCTTTAGTCGCTGAGCTAGTTTAGACAGCTATTAAATGTATAGCCATTAAATGTTCTGAAAGTTCAGAATGTCAACAAGACACTACTGTACCCCTGACCTTTTCTCCAAAGGGTGCCTGGCTAAAAAAAGACTGTCGCAAGAGGGTACAGAGAGGAGGGTCATGTAAGCCAAACTCCTCTCAGGGCTCGTCTGGGGGGGGATGACTTGTGCATCGTATGCAACTTGTGTTTCTCGCAAACAGAAGGCAGGTCCTTTCAAAGGGGCATCAGTACTCCCTGTGTGAGGTTACCAGGGTACATCCATTAGTAAGGAATGATGAACTGAAATCTTGATTGTATTCATTCCTATATTTTTGTTATTATTAATTTATATTAGCGAGATTGCCATTTCAAATAGATATCTGGTTTTAAAGCTTAAGCTCTGCACTAGGTCAAGCTAGAGTAGGAGATTCTAACCCTGTATGTGTGGTGGTGATACATTTTAATTTAACCCCTTAACTAACACAACAAAACACACAATGTATCTTACCCATTGACACCTACTTTCACCATTTTGCCTGAGTTGGTCTAGTCCTCTGTGGGGAGGAGAGAAGATGGAGGGAGGAGAGATATTAGCTATTATTTCAAATATTGACGATTCATTATGATTTCTGGGGATTTCCATACTTTATGGCATAGAACTTTGCAACCGAGTTATAGCTTTAAGGTAAGCAGAGGCATAGAAAACATAGCATAGCATAGCATAAGAGAATAATAGAGTATGCCATAGGTTCCCTAGAATAGATAATTTATCTGAACAGTATCTACACATCAAATGTCTGCAACTCATAGTAAGTTTATGCAACGAATGTTAAATGTATGTATTTAAAACTACAGCAAAATGTTTTAAACTGGAATAAATGTGTGATAGTCTATTTAAGCAAATTGCAACATGTTGTAAGCAACAGTTATGAACTTTGAAAGTCTAACTAAACTTTGCGTCACGTATTCAGAGTTCAATCATCGCAGATTGAAGTCACTTTAACAAGAGTTTTGAATAGCCTTTTCTAAAGCAAAAAAATATATGATATTAAAGAAATGGCCACGCATGCAACAAGTCTTAGAATAAACCAAACAATCGCAAGGTCGTCAAGCCAAAAGCTGACAATCTCCCTTATATTCTTGCTATCTAGGCCCATATTATCCCCAGCCATTAACTTAGTTAAATATCCTAATGTAGCCGTTGGTTGGTCATTTACCGTTTGTGAGATGCCTCAATCCTGTCTTACGACTTTCGGGTGTGAGTGGGGACAGGCAGAGCTGGGCTGCCTACTTATTTCCACCCTGTATGGACACGCCTCTTTGTGTGCTACGGGCTCTAAACCACGCCCCTTTCAGAATGTCAAGGTCATAAGAAAGTTGTGACTAGTCAGCCTATTAGAAATTTTATTTATGTAGCCTAACAATAAAGCTGCATTAGCTATAGTTTGAAAATATTAATTTAAATATTTAATTGGGTCTTGCTGTGTTCACCCCGTTTTATTTTACTAGGCAAGCCAGTTAAGAATAAATTCTTATTTACAATGACAGCCTACCATGAAACAGTGGGTTGACTGCCTTGTTCAGGGGCAGAATGACAGATTTTTACCTTGTCAGCTCAGGGACTTGATCCAGAAACCTTTCAGTTACTGGCCCAACACTCTAACCACTAGGCTACCTGCCACCCCTTGCCTGGTTTTTAAACTAAAGCTGGCCTAAAGTAGCATTGATTTCGTGGGTTCTAGTGAATAGTGTAGGCCTGAATATTGATTTAAGTGCTTTCACTTTGATGTATTTTGCTTTCAGGGAAATTCATCAGACTCTCTGTATCTGTCTGAATATATGGCCCTCTTATTTCACTCAAGGCCGCCACATTCAACCAATAGATTTTATTAACACTGAATGTTTTTTTTGTATACCTTTTTAAACCTTCCCATAACTTTAATTCACTACACAGAAATAATAAGTCCTTGGATGGCCAAATGATATAATAGAGGGTCCTTTCCTGTGTGACCTTCTCACTCGAAAGGGAGAGCCAGTCAGCGAGAGCAAATGGGGGATCAAATCACTTTCCTCCACAGTGTGACATTTACAGTCCAAAGACCATGACCCTTCACTTTCAACCTCTCTCTCCTCTCCTTCTCCTGCCTGGGGTGTGACCTATGGCCTGTGTGGACCTATGGCCATGCCTTGGTCAGGTCAGTCTATAGAGTCTGAACACATCACATTTTGCACATTCTCATGCCTTAGGCCTAGACACAGTTCTCACAGAAATAACTTGTGTGGGTGTGTTTTTGTCTGTCTACTCAAGTGACTGTGTCTAAGGAGTTGAGTTCTATCTATGTCAGAGTAACCAAATGGCAAGTCTGGTTATAAAGCAAAACTGGGTCCATGGATCTGGTTTTGTTCACTTGGTGTCTCAAAAGAACATTCTGAACAAGAACACCCAAGGATTTTAGTTCTCTAAATGAAACTGCCCTTCCAGCCTTGTCTTATGTACAGAAATCCAGGCTGTCTGGCCATGGTAGGGACAAGTAAATATGTAGCCCTGTGGCACATTGTCCTAATTTGAAAGCCTTATCTTTTGCTTTAACCACCTTGTATATTCTAGTGTACCACCCTCCTAAACCTAATAGTTGGTTCATTGCAGAATTCTCTGATCTCTGTCTTTGGTTAAGTCTAAATATGACAGGGTTATTCTTGGAGATCTAAACATTCATGTGTTTTGCCCAAATAATGCCCTAGCTAGGGAGTTTTGAACCCGTTAGGATCCTTTAACTTTGTGCTACATGCCACAGGGCCGACACACAACCATACTGTTGATCTGGTGCTGTCCTATGGTCCGAATATTGATTACTTGGAAACTATTGATGTGTGTGTCTCTGACAATCTCAGTCTTGTTTTTAAAATGCTTTCCCCTACTCCTCCTAAAAATGTGTTTGTCCCCACTCGCTCTCACATCATTATCTCCACAACTCCAAGTAAGTTCATCTACCAATGCCTTTCCATCCTCTACTACTGTCACGATCTTCATAAGGGACAGACCAAGGCGCAGCGAGGCATCCAGTATACATGTTTATTTAAGAAAACGAAACTCACGTAACTGGGTAAACCAACAAAAAAGCCAACGTAACGAAGATCGTGAAGACGAACACACTAAACACAAACAAGCTATGTCCAAACAATCACCCACAAACCCTAAATGAAAACCCCAAACATATATATGGTTCCCAATTAGAGACAACGACACACAGCTGCCCTGCCTCTAATTGGGAACCATTACCCCAACATAGAAATACAACACCTAGAAGAAAAACCCTACACCAAAACAAAAACACGCCAGCCTGTCTATTCAGGCCTGGACGTGACAACTACTCCTGGTATTTGTCGTCACAACGATGATTTGCTGGAAAGCTTCAATGATATACAGTGGGGCAAAAAAGTATTTAGTCAGCCACCAATTGTGCAAGTTCTCTCACTTAAAAAGATGAGAGAGGCCTGTAATTTCCATCATAGGTACACTTCAACTATGACAGACAAAATGAGGAAAAAAAATCCAGAAAATCACATTGTAGGATTTTTTATGAATTTATTTGCAAATTATGGTGGAAAATAAGTATTTGGTCACGTACAAACAAGCAAGATTTCTGGCTCTCACAGACCTGTAACTTCTTCTTTAAGAGGCTCCTCTGTCCTCCACTCGTTACCTGTATTAATGGCACCTGTTTGAACTTGTTATCAGTATAAAAGACACCTGTCCACAACCTCAAACAGTCACACTCCAAACTCCACTATGGCCAAGACCAAAGAGCTGTCAAAGGACACCAGAAACAAAATTGTAGACCTGCACCAGGTTGGGAAGACTGAATCTGCAATAGGTAAGCAGCTTGGTTTGAAGAAATCAACTGTGGGAGCAATTATTAGGAAATGGAAGACATACAAGACCACTGATAATCTTCCTCGATCTGGGGCTCCACGAAGATCTCACCCCGTGGGGTCAAAATGATCACAAGAACGGTGAGCAAAAATCCCAGAACCACACGGGGGACCTAGTGAATGACCTGCAGAGAGCTGGGACCAAAGTAACAAAGCCTACCATCAGTAACACACTACGCCGCCAGGGACTCAAATCCTGCAGTGCCAGACGTGTCCCCCTGCTTAAGCCAGTACATGTTCAGGCCCGTCTGAAGTTTGCTAGAGAGCATTTGGATGATCCAGATGAGGATTGGGAGAATGTCATATGGTCAGATGAAACCAAAATAGAACTTTTGGTAAAAACTCAACTCATCGTGTTTGGAGGACAAAGAATGCTGAGTTGCATCCAAAGAACACCATACCTACTGTGAAGCATGGGGTGGAAACATCATGCTTTGGGGCTGTTTTTCTGCAAAGGGACCAGGACGACTGATCCGTGTAAAGGAAAGAATGAATGGGGCCATGTATCGTGAGATTTTGAGTGAAAACCTCCTTCCATCAGCAAGGGCATTGAAGATGAAACGTGGCTGGGTCTTTCAGCATGACAATGATCCCAAACACACCGCCCGGCAACGAAGGAGTGGCTTCAGAAGAAGCATTTCAAGGTCCTGGAGTGGCCTAGCCAGTCTCCAGATCTCAACCCCATAGAAAATCTTTGGAGGGAGTTGAAAGTCCGTGTTGCCCAGCGACAGCCCCAAAACATCACTGCTCTAGAGGAGATCTGCATGGAGGAATGGGCCAAAATACCAGCAACAGTGTGTGAAAACCTTGTGAAGACTTACAGAAAACGTTTGACCTCTGTCATTGCCAACAAAGGGTATATAACAAAGTATTGAGAGAAACTTTTGTTATTGACCAAATACTTATTTTCCACCATAATTTGCAAATAAATAAATTAAAAATCCTACAATGTGATTTTCTGGATTTCTTTTTCTCATTTTGTCTGTCATAGTTGAAGTGTACCTATGATGAAAATTACAGGCCTCTCTCATCTTTTTAAGTTGGAGAACTTGCACAATTGGTGGCTGACTAAATACTTTTTTGCCCCACTGTATGTGAGGCTACTTTAGACTGGCACCAGTTAAAACCAGAAATAAACTGCCGGCCAGCATCTCACCATGGTTAAATGACCACACATCTGCTATAAAAAGTGACCTTGGAAAGGCTGGACGTAAATGGAAGGCCTGCAAACTTCAAGTATTCTATGAGATAATGAAGGAGCTGATGAGAAATGATGCTGTTGTGGTTAAAGATGAAAGAGCGAACTACTTCTCTCCCCTGATCTCTGAGACCTCCCACAACTTTAGAAAATATTAGATCCCAGATTGATAGTTGCTGACTCCATACCAGCATTGCTGGCCAGGAGGCACTTGAGGCAACTACTCTGAGACTATCTACTGCTTCCTTTTTCTCCTTTGGGCAAATATCCTTTGAGTCCCTCCTTGATGCTGTAGCTCACATGAAGACGACCTCCTGCCTCTTGGACATGATCCCTACTAGATCACGCCTACTGTTGGGTTGGCACTTACATTCTGCCTATTGTAAGTAGCTCCCTGACTTCTGGCTCCTTTTCAGCCTATTTTAAAACTGATCTGGTCCAACCTCTCCTTAAAGAGCCCAATCTAGACCCGTCCTCACTGAGTAATTATAGACGTATCTCTAAACTTTTTCTCCAAAATTTTGAAAAAGTGGTTTTCAAGAAATTGGTGGCTTATTTGAGTATGAACAACTTATTTGAAAAATTCAGTCTGGCTTCCGCTCACTTCACAGCATGGAAACTGATGTATTAAAAGTCACTAATGACTTTCTGTTGGCTGCTGATCCTGGTGAATGCTCTTCCCTAGTTCTTTTGGATCTCAGTGCTGTGTTCGATACTATTGATCATAATATTCTTGTCAACCGGCTGGAGAGGTGGATGGGAATCTCCGGCGTTGCCCTCCATTGGTTCAGGTCATATTTATGTAACAGATATTTCTCAGTGAACATAGGTGGTTCAGTATCGTCCCCACACCTATTCACTATGGTGTCCCTCAGGGGTCAATTCTGGGGTCAAATCCTTTTTTCCCTGAAACACATTCAGTGACTTTGTCCATTTATGATTACCTTTTTTTTAAAAGCAATGAGTATTTGCAATGACAATTATAAAATGAAAGGACACATCCTATGGTTAATAAAAAAAATTACTGCCTATGGGGTCGCTGGCTTGAAAGGTCGCTGGTTTGAATCCCCAAGCCGACTATTGTAGGTGAAAAATCTGTCGATGTGGCATTGAGCAAGGCACTTAACCCTAATAATGTCTGATCCCTGGCCGTGAACACACTCTCTGAGGGTTGTCCAAATAAATAGAAAATATATCTAATTCACACGTGTATGAAATAGTACAAATGTAAACACCCAAGTAATTACTATTATTGAAAAATATAAACTGGTTTTCAATCATTTCTTCTGATCATAAATGTCCCATCAGGTCAATAAGGACTTGTTGGAACCAGGGAGGGGCGTCAGTGATCTTCTCTTTCTGCTCTCTATAGGAATATAAAACTATCAACTAGTAGAGTCTGAATCCTTAGGCCTTTGGTCCATATGCCTCTATAAGTAAAACACACAACAACCTGTACCTAAATATCACAGTGAAGGAAATAACACAGAACTAGCGTAACATGTTCTCCAACACAGCACGACATGCCATGACCCATGACACATGAACAACATGTTCAACAGCACAATAGCAGTCATGCCACCCTGCACTAATATTTTTGTCACAGGTTGAAATTTAGGGTGGTGACGAGCCAATGAACTGGGCATAGTTGAACTACCACGACCCCACGTGAACATGCACTGCTCTTGGCCTCCGCTGCACAGCTTAAGGTCAGAGAGGTGAAGTAAAGGTCATTCTATAAATAGAATCAGACCAGTCTACTCCTTGGTGGATGGTACACACTGGTGATACTGTGTACTGTATTTGACCCTGCTAAATATCACACCACATGATCACACAGTCATCATAGGTCATATTATAGTCCATGACAGGCTAATATAAAAGCCAACTTCTCCCTTAATTTAGGTTTTTCATGTAGGCCTACAGATTTCTGTAAGAAAACGTTTAATTTGTGTCTGATAATTCACTGTTCAGTTGGTTAGTTATGTTCAGATTTGTGTAGTGCTTTTGAGAAAATCAGAGGAAGCCAAAAGTAGTTTTGAATACTGAAGAGGAGCCATGGCCATAAATCTAGACCCAGAAGATCCTAGACCAGACGTTGTGAGGCTGAGAGTAAAGGAAGACTACTGCTGTAGGCTATGTGTCAATATACAGTGCTCTCTGTAATTATTGGGACAGTGAAGCATTTTTTCTTATTTTCTTGGATTTGAAATCAAATTGCAGACTGTCAGCTTTAATTTGAGGGTCTTTTCATCCATATCGGGTGAACCGTTTAGAAGTTACAGCACTTTTGTACATAGTCCCCCCTTTTAGGGGAGCAAAAGTCTTGGGATAAATAATGTGTATTAAAGTATTACCAAGATAACTGTGCGTCTGTAATTTTCTTACTCATCATTATTCACGATTCATTCAGGATTATCCGTAATCATGGTAGTATCCACATTCATGTAGAAGTGTTTAGAAACATATTCTATTCTTATTTACATTAAAAGTGAATCCAAAATGACATAATACATTATTTATCATTAATTTCTATTGGGCACAAAAGAATCTGAAACTCAACCAAAACAAACTGCAAATGCATCCAACAAATGTGTAGAGTCACAAGCTTGATGTAATCATTGGTGCTATGAATATGAGACAAAATACTGCTTTAATAGAGCAATCCTACAACCCTGGTGTTGCCAGCACTGTCCATGCTCCAACTAACTTGAGTTATTTGAAATGTCTTCAGATTTTACCTCTGGTAAAGCATGCATCAGACAGGTGTACACCTGGGTTCATATGCTGCTGAATTATCGTCAGTCTCATAATGTCCATTAGCACTAAATCTGAAGTCTGGATTGCACTTCGGTTTGGACCTGGCAACATGAGAGACTAATTCAGACTGACCTCTTGTGGTTTACATTAGGGACTGCATCCAGTCTTTTAACCTGAGTTAACCTCTTCTGTGACGAACACACTACTGACTCTAGAGCCCTCAAACTCAACTCTGGACCTCGAAGCCAGTTCCACTGCATTTTTTAATTGCCCCCCTCTAATCAGGGACTGGTTTAGACCAGGGGCACCAGGTGTGTGCATTTAATTATCAGGTAGAACAGAAAACCAGCAGGCTCCAGACCTCGTAGGATCAGAGTTGAGTACCCCTGCTCTAGAGACTCTCAGTATCCATCTCCCAACCTCTAATGCACTCTGTTGACCCTGGTGAAATGCCCTCTTTCCCCAACCCAGAACTATATTTAAAGAGAGAAGATTATGTTCTGTTTGGGCAGTACTTGTCATATAGACAAGAGTTAACTCCCTTCTATAAGTGAGATACTAACTACATAGTAAATTCAGTTTGGAAGCATCAGTGGTAGCTTGATTAGTGTAGCTCCAGGCCCTAATTGGTCCTCCCACACAACCCCACCATGTAATGCAGGCATTTCATTTTGCTCTGAGGAAGACATGTACCTTCTCTCTCCCTCAGCTGCCTGTGGCAGATGTAATAAAAACGACATGGAAACAGAGGTATAAATATCTGCTGTGAGAAATTGAACCTTCAAATTAAATGGAAATGCATGAATATGTAGATGACGCATGCCAATGTGAAATGAACAAATGGAGGAGTAGAGGATTGGAGGATGAATCTGACACTGGAAGTTGTCAGGACTTTAATAGAGCACAACACTCAACATGGTTTCAGTGTACATTTATTCATGCCAAATGTATGTCAAATCAATAGCAGAGAGAAGAAACATTTGACTTGAATTATATTATTATCTTTTTTCAAATATTTATTTCCATTAAACATGCCATAACACAACTATTCCTGCAGGATTAAGGACAATATTAGTCAAGAAAGACAACTTTTAAATACCTAGTTTTAAATAAAGTGCAGGTTTACTGTCAAAACAACACACAGAGACTTAAAATAGAATAACAACTTGATGTAAACATAACTCTGATACTTTCAACATTCAAATGAATACATGTACAATATAAGTACAGCTAACCCCTTCCAACAGCCAGGAGACATACAGAGTAACTTTCACTAAGCTCGATGGAACCACATTAGCAATACAGCAAGTACACTACAGCTACGTTATATGTACACCTCCTTTGCACTTACACATTAACATCCTTGTATTCACCACGTGTGTGTAAATGACTGTGTGCTGTGTAGCAGCCTACTGTGTTCGTCCTCATATCCCCTGAGGGACGTCAGTCTCTTCCTCTCTCTCCACTAGCAGCCCAGTCCACTCATTGACCCGATCCTGTCCAGTTTGAGTCCGAAGCATCCTCGGTTCCACCCCCTCCTCGACCGGTCCATCACAGCTCTTTTCTGATTGGCCAGGGTCCCCTTCAGGAGGCGGAGCCAGGTGCTGTCACCCTGTGCTGGTATGTCAGCCCATTTGGGGTACTCAGCGACTTTGACCCCGGAAGTGAAAGCCGAGGAGGGCTCCTCTGGTTGGCTGCTCACCAGGTTCTCCAGGTCATCCAGGGTCAGGTCGTTGTAGCGATCCAGAAACTGCTCAACAAACTAGGCAGGAACAACAAATATGCTGTTATTATTATGCAATACACATGTTATTATTACTACGCAGAAAAGTCATGAGAGCTCCGTAAAAACGTTACTGATGATCCATTTCTGCCCTCAATCCAAATATACCCTCTACTCCCCTCTTCCCTATCTCCCCCTGTGTCCCACTCTCCCCAGCTCCCCCTGCTCTCCCCCTCCCTAACTTTCCACCCCCCCTCCTTCTCCATCCCCTCTTCTTCCTATTCTCTTCCCACTACCCCTCTCCCTTCACCCTCCTTACCTGGATGGCATCAGGTGAGGGGTGCAGGGTGCGCCCCTCTGTGTGCCTCAGGGGGTGCTATCAAGAGCAGAGCAGCACAGAGCAGAGCTGGGTACAGCATGGCAGCAGTGAGTAGAGGGAGGGCGGGAACTGTAATGCAGGAGACTGGCTGGACACGACTACACTGACACTGCAATGACAACAGGATTCTGTAAAACAGAGAGAAATTAATATTAATATGCCATTATAGATAATACAGTGACTATTGATACAACTATAATACATCTCTAAAACCATACAGATTTTTTTTTGACTACACATCACACAGAGCAATGAACACTACCACGACTCTACTGACCATAAAGATAAATCCATGTTCATGCTTTATGATGACTTTTAATACTCTGATGTTAATAATCAAATACATGAGAAAAACGTCATTTTCGCCAAGGGATAAATTGCCTTGTACACACAATATACTGGTGTATGAAAATCTGAGACGAGGTAGAAATTGTGAAATGATGTCTGTGAGATGACTAGTGATTTTCATTTAATATCTTATAAAACATCAGATCTACATATGAGCCCCGGATTCTTCTATAACAAATCAGTACATTATACTTCCTGGTTCTTCATGATCAAATAGACATGGATGCATTTAAGTATTTACTCAGGAATAATAATTATTACATGATAATAATGTACTAAATACAAAAAAATCATTCATTGTATACGATGAAATATGCAGCAATACCTACTTTTTGGTACAAATTCCATCTTCCTCTGTATTTAAACAACCTGAGAGCACAGGTGCTTAACCTCTCACCCTTTCGCTAAGGGAACAAATAAAGAATGCATGAAATAACTCACACTTTGTCTGCTTATCTTGTCTCCGATGCTGTGGGTCACTGTGTGCTCTCACAGGCTGCGCTCCATCTCTCTTTCTCTCACGCAGTCTCTCCCTCTCCTCTATCAGCTACCTCTCACTGTTGGCACCTGCTGAAAGCATCACTATCTCACGCTTCGCCCCTCCTTTTCTCCTCTTCCCTCTCTCTCAGTGATGTTATTGAAGGGATGAGTTTGCCTCTTGCGTTTGTGTTCGCTTGGCAGTGGTTTAATGTTAGTGTATCAGCTGGGATGATGCGATGGGTTTATACTGGCAAATATCCTCCCTCCGGCCCCCTCCATCTCCCTTCCCCTAATTCATCACTGGGATGATGTCATGGCAGTCGGAGTGTTTGTCATCACCAAGGTGACTAGAGGTTGCCGGTGGCCACACATCTCCCCTGCTTGGAACACAATGATGTCACGGGAGGACATCCTCCAGGGTCAAAGGGCAAACAGAAACATGACAAGAGCGCCAAATGGGTACAGTGGCTGGGGAGGACCAATTTTTTTAACTATACCTACAGTGGAGGTCGTCCTCCATCGGTCTGGTAACCCCACCACCTCATCAGTAGGTGTGTATATCCCTGCACTGCATTTGTGTCATAGCATCTCTGCTGTGTATGTATAGTGGTCATTGCAAAGACTCACTTTCCATCCTGTGTGTTTATAGCCTCGCTCTACCCTGTGTGTTTATAGCCTCGCTCTACCCTGTGTGTTTATACCCACGCTCTACCCTGTGTGTTTATAGCCTCGCTCTACCCTGTGTGTTTATAGCCTCGCTCTACCCTGTGTGTTTATAGCCTCGCTCTACCCTGTGTGTTTATAGCCTCGCTCTACCCTGTGTGTTTATACCCACGCTCTACCCTGTGTGTTTATAGCCTCGCTCTACCCTGTGTGTTTATAGCCTCGCTCTACCCTGTGTGTTTATAGCCTCGCTCTACCATGTGTGTTTATAGCCTCGCTCTACCCTGTGTGTTTATAGCCTCGCTCTACCCTGTGTGTTTATAGCCTCGCTCTACCCTGTGTGTTTATAGCCTCGCTCTACCATGTGTTTATAGCCTCGCTCTACCCTGTGTGTGTGGTGCCTTCTCTCCCTCCTCATACAGTGAGTTACAGTCTGTCAGTACCATCTGCTCTCAGCCCCCTGCAGCCTCTCTGCCATAGCACCAGCAGGCAATGCACACAAAAGTTCAACACATGCTCTGATCCCCAGCAGATTAATCTCAGCACCCAGGACCAAATCTCTCATACGTGCTGGTGTTGTTTGTCATAAGAGACTACCTGCAGATACACAGGCATGAGCATTGACCTGATTGGCTATAGCCTACAGCCGTGTTGTAGTATATTGTAGTATATTGTCTCCGTGTCAGATACATTTGTACTCGGTCTTGACTCGGTCCCCGACAGTCAGGACTCGTTATTTCTTCCCCAGACCAGAGTAAAAAACGAATAATTATCAGCTTCCATTCAGTCAGCACATAGAACCTCTTCGCCAGGCTAAATAAATACACTCCTTTCTTGAAACATGAATATATTTTAGCAGCCTTTTTATCTATTATAGACAATATGTTTGCGCGGTGGAAAACCTATAGGACTCCAGTGATTCTGAAAGGTTTGTGGTTCTGAAAGGACAGCAACCGTAATACCAGCGCACTCATGTAGGAGAGTGGACTTTTTGTAAAACACAAAGGGCCAGTGGTGTAGTGCAGGTTATACGCAGGTATACACCGTATACACACTTTGTTTTTCAGTGGGCTTTGCGGATACTCACTTCTTAATCGCTACTGATGCGTATCAAAGTAGTGTAGTGGACGTATACGATATCAAAGATGTACTACAATAGAGAATTCATGCACAAAGTAGCCTACACAATTGCAAAGAACGTGAAATATATTCACATGCGCGCCGCACATAGCCTAGTTTCAGAAGAATATCTGCAGACAGTAAGAGTTTTTTTTTGGAGCAGCTCAGAGAAGAATGACATCCGTAGCCGGTAGGGTAGCAAAGACGTTTTAACTTATATCTCCCAGTAAATGTTAACCAAGGCAACAATGGATATGCAATCCAGGTGTTGAAAAAGTTTAGTCAGAAGTGTTGGTTAGTAGGCTATTTGTGATGCGCAATTGTCATCATGCACTGTTTGCATCAGGGGTGTAGATATGGATGGGCCTGGGTGGACAGAGGCCCACCCACTGGGGACCCAGGCCCTGACAGGCCTACCCAATCAGTTTGATGTGATTTAAGCATTGTTGTGGACTTAGACCCTCACATGTGTATTTTTTTCTATTTTAAAAAGGTGTGATTTTGAAGGTGAAAATTTGAAAAATCTATAGAAAAAATAGGATTTTTCACACAGGGTGCCTTTCCTTTGCTGGGCGGGCCTTATGGGAAGTTTTTGGCAAAATTAGAGTATACCCACTTCTACAAGCACAACTACGCCACTGCATAGGGCCGATGGAAAGAAAGCAGTCACACACAGCATGATGTTAAAGGATAAGCAGTCCATAAAATAAAATCTGATTTGAAACTCAGACATAATAAGTCAGTAGGTCCCAATCATAGAATTCAAAAACACAACCATTAAGCATTTCCCAATCGAAATGTACAACTATCACTTCCCATTGCAAAAAAACATTTCACGTTTAGCACACAGTAACCAGTGACCTAAAGGTTAAAGTGGAACTGACAACGTTTTAACTACTTTGCATATTTGAAACAGACAATCATAATATCAATAACAAATATACAATTCCCAGTTTATGCTACAAAATCAACTTTATAAGAGGTTTTAAAAATAGGTTCTATTTGACTCAATGTTCCATGAGGTACACTAAGGCATTGATGGCAGAATAGATGGATGCAGTTCAATGCATGAAACCTCTTAAGGATCATTGGGGCGCTAACAAGTGTTGCATAGTCATCAAAAGCTTAGTCTTGGCAATATCACAGCGTTTTCAAAAAGGCTTTACGGCGAAAGCACAACATTTGATTGTTTGAGGATAGCACCTCTCATATTCTATGCATTAGCATAAATCCATAACCAGCGCGGATCTCACAAAACACATATAAGAGCTAAAATAAATCGCTTACCTTTTGATGATCTTCTGCTGAGGGCAATCCGAAGTGTCCAAGCAAGACAATTCATGTTTCTTTTGTTAGAAAAAGTCCTTGTTTATATCCATAAATCTCTGTTTGGTTGGCGCGTTATGTTCAGAAAATCCACCATCGAGTCGCCCGTTGTACAGTGAAAAAAAAGCGTTCAAATTATACCTATCACCTTTGCCCAAACAAATCAATGTATCCTTAGGTATCCTTTTATGTATATTAACGATTATATTTCACACGGATAGTATCCTAAACGATATAAAAGGTAAATAAAGAGGAACGCGCACACTGTCTCGCGCACCAAAAACTGAACTGGCTTCCTGACTCCTCTTACCAATTCTTCTTCTATACAGGTCTGTTCCATGATAAAGTCATGAAACACTGTCTAAAGACTGTTGACATCTAGTGAAAGCCATAGGTACTGCAATCTGGGAGCTATTTCACTGAGAATCCCATAGGCAGCCATTGAAAGTGAGGGCATGTCACAAAAAAAAAGAATCTGGACAGAAATTCCTCGAGTTTTCGCTATATCAGTTCTGTTATACTCACAGACATTATTTTAACAGTTTTAGAAACTTCAGTGTTTGTGGCAGGCATTTTACTTTGGGCACGCCAGACTCTCCAAAACCGACACATCTGCTGCCGCTCCCTAATAGGTTAATATAATTCACTAATGCATTCCTTGGTAGTCCAAAAAATATTGCTATCAGGTTGGAAATCACAGCTGGCCTGGTACATTGTTTGCTGCCTCCATTCAGAATGCAGTTTCAGTTTCAATAATCTGGACAAAAACATACAAATGTAACATACATAACGTGGCTAATAGGCTAGCATATCTATTTATGTAGCAAGCTAAAAACATGGAGCTAGATAGAAGCTGTTAGGACAATGTTATGTCATGTTATTGGAGAAGTGGGTGAGTGACTGATTTTCTCCTCATATCATTTTTCAGTGGCTTTTGTCATGGAAATTCAGTACTGTCCGAGAACGGTCATCCACCCGTGCCGACTACCTCTCAGATCATAGGTGGGTCCAGCTGCTCAATAATAAGCGTGGTTTACCCTGAGATCCCAATTTCTGATGCCCTGTGCACAGTTTACCCAGATCTTCAGGAGAGGTTAACAGGTGAAGTTGCAGATCACATCCCTGTCGTCAAAAATGTAGTGGAAATTCAGTACTGAGCGAGATTTGGTCATTTCTTCAAACAATCATCTTTATTTAATATTGATTAATTATTGCAATAATGAGGCTGGTCAACCCCGCCACACTTGAGGGTTGGACCGAGTAACCTAACCTTTACACAAATGCAGAGTTCTATATATAGCTGACACTAACAATGCTCAGTCATGGTTGGTTCAACCCCCCTCATGCAGACCAAGGAGCATCATAAGCCACTCTGGGTTCATCCTGTCGTTATCTGCATGTGTGTTGTTGTCTTAACCCTTCACTGGTTAGTTTCCCAGATGCAAGTATGATTTAGAGACAATGAGGAATTGTCCTAAACTCCTCCTGGCTATCTCAATCTCGGTTACACCCACCACATCCTGTCTATGTAATGCAGTTTTTAACTCATTTGTCAGCTCAAACCATCTCTGGTGACCATACACCCAGATTAGCTGCAGGGAACTAGAGTGGAGACCATACAAACACAGACAAGACAGAAACATCCTCTTATCTATTAAGCATTAATTGCTAACTATTAATATCAAACAAATCAGGTAAATACGTAATTTTTCTATCACACTTTATACAGCTAGAGATGCAGGTGTCATTTGGTTAGCTGGCAAGAACTTGAACGACTGTTATACAGTTAGCATATCTCTTGCGTTCACAAATTCACTCTGGCTATCTACTCCGATTTCAGAGTACTCTCGTCTGAGTGTGCCAGAGCGCAGAATAACTGATACATTTAGGAACATGCAACACCTGCTGAATATGACTGGTGTCAGTAAACGTAGGCAAAAAAAAGTAAGTTAGTCAAGAACGCTCTAGATAACATGTTAACAACCTAACAAGCTCTGCTATGGCAAATAAAATGGTCAGAGTGAGGTGTTCTCTCATTTGTGTCTGGAAGTAGTTAGCTAGTAAGCTAGCCAACTTTAGCCAGTTAGCTTGGGTGCTTGGTTGGGACAAGGCAAGCTGCAGAAGGACGAGGAGGCTACAATTCTCCATCATTTATCAGTGCAATTTTGACAGCCAACTAGCTGAAAAAGTTTTAGAGGGTTTATCTAATGTTCCTTTGTTATATTTTAACTCATCTTGCTCTGGCTAGCATTAGTTGTTATATTGTTGTTGTTGTGCATGTGCATAACCTAAGGGAGAGAGAACCTACCTTTTCATGGTTGTTTGATCAATAGGACAGTAAAAGTTCCCAAATGTAAGAGGAATCCCGTGGTGTTAATATATTAGCAGAAATCCATTTAGGTGTGTTTTGTGGTTTTTGGTGAATGTGTTCTAATGATCCAAAGTCACACTGTTGCAACTGCCTGTAAACACAGTACAGTTCAAATTGAATGATGGCAGGCCCATGTGGCAAATGGCTTGTTGTATACTGTAGCTCTGACTATTAGTGCACCAGTCTGTGTAGACTCCAGTCCTGGACAAGACAGATGTTTTTATTTGGTTTTATTTACTGCAGTGTCTATTAATTGCACAAAGGCACGGGCCGCTTTCCCACTCTATATTGCTGTAGAATTTATGGAAATGACCTTGTGGTCTCTTGTCAGAATTTCTTTTAAAAGTTTCACATCCTTCCAGAGGGAGTATATGAAAAGATTTCATGTTGCTAAAATGCTGTCCATTCCACTTTAAATGCAAGTGTTTCACACACGTTTTTTCAAAGAGACGGCTAACAAGCAAGCGCTGCAATAAAACTAAAATGTCCATCTGGTGAGTGGAACTAAGTTATTCTTGAAAAGGAGGCTAATAAATTAGCAACATCCTCATTGATATCAGCTGCAAACAAGCAAACAACAAAAGCTAGACAGTGGGAAAACTCCTGCTTGCTATCAGTGACCAGTTGGCCTTCGTGGCAGAAGTTTCTATACGTTTTTGTAAAAACGGTCCCACTCATTAAGTCAAAATGTGACTGGTTGAGCCCACTTTCACTCCAAAATGTTTCCCTAATACAGTTGAATGGCAGATGCCTTTACCTAGCTTCTGATGGCCTGCCAATGGCTGATTTTGCTAGCTAGATTTCGCCACAGAGACCAGCAAAGAACAAAACATCCAACCAGGATCTCTCTTCAACATTAACCCTTTCCAACAAAAACTGAAGAGATTAAATCAGATCATTGAAAATATAACCATTATAATAATTTTAAGACGGAGCACCCAGGCTCAGTCTTGCTTTAGGTGGTCTCAAACACAACACTGGCCTACAGACAGTAAGGTCTGCCTGTGGATGGATTTGCGAATTCAGCAACATTCTCCAGTAATACCTCTTGTACTATAATGAACACAATAAATCATGAAGCAGTTTGACAAGCCATTGCCTCCTAAAAACATCTTCCATATCACTTGGTACAGGCGTTTGTCTAGGTCCCACCAGTTGAGGCCGCTCTCGGTCATCTCTGCATGGACGCCTCTCCTCCAAGTGTTCCAGGGTTGACCTTGTTTTCCCCTAGAGGTTCACAATTTCCTGGAATGGAACCTCTAGGGGAAAAACTGGACAGGAATCCATTGAACTACAAATAAAAAGTGCCGTTGGATTGGACACGCCCTACAGAAACCAGCCACCAACATCACTCACCAGTCCCTGAAATGGAAGTAGTTTATTTTCATGCATCTTAAGTTTCTCACAATATATTCACAAGTCTTCATCCAACACAAAATGTCTGTCAGATTGGGTTTATAAACTCTGTTGGCAAACTACATTGTTAGTCTGACGTCAAAGGTGTTTTTTCCCCTTTATATAACTCACAAAAACAGAAGTGCACTCCTGTGTCATTTAAAATGAGAGAGGGAGCGAGTGGGAGGTAGAGTGGGCGAGAGGGAAGAGATTAGCTACAAAAGAGAGGGGAGGGGGTGAAGCTACAACGCATGAAGATGTGAGGGAGGAGAGCGACCAAGGAACGTAACCTAGGCAGAGAAAGCGCATGGAACAGGAGGGAAGAGGCGTGTCGGAGAAGGGAAGACTTTGGAGATCAATTACAGGAGGTAGAGAGGGGCAGAGATGGAGCACGTGTCAGAGGGAGAAATAGGGAGTGAAGTCTTGTGTAATATAACATGCTACCATTTTGTTCAGGTGTCAGGCACATCATAAACCAGGTGAGAACCGGGAAAAAGGTTTGGGATCCAATTTTTTTTGTGTTACTTCTTAAAACCTTTCTTAAGTGCCAAATTGTCCTCTTAGTGGTCAAAACGTAAATATGAAGAACACCCCCACACGTGATATAATTGAAAAGCCCAATGTCCTCTCAAACAGGACTTAATAAAGTGGCTTGTATGGCCTCAGATACAGATCAAGAACGATATGTCCACTAGAGGACAAAAATGAATTGCTGGGTCTCAGGAGGATTTAGGTTAACTGTTAAACAGGTTTAAAAACTTCAACAGGTGGGATTACAGAATATTTCAAGCTGTCAGAAATAAGAGAGCATGGAGGAGAGAGTGAATGAGTAAGAACGGTAGCAACCGTGTCTAGCCAAGCTGTGACAGTCCAACCTGAACACACACTATTTCACTGACCAAACACACAATGCAAGAGAAGGGCATTCAATACTCCTTGTAATGAGGGCATAAATCTGACTCCACTTGCAAACACACATGGATGACAGAGATAGTGTGGTTCACACCAAAGGTTTATTAAAAGTCTTGATTCAGCTACAGGAGGAGACTGTGTCAAAGTTTTTAGTGCTGACTAGAGGAACATTAAAAGATAAGGTAATTTAAAAAAGTAAAAACATGACAAAACAATAGAACAGGACATGTGACATACAGACTAAAAGCAGAGGAAGAGGGGGATCAGTGTCGGAGACGAGCACGTCGAGAGGTGCGGGCGATGGGTGTGGTCACCTTGGGCGTCTCGCTCTCTGCCATGACAGCGTCTGATTGGGTAAAAACAAACAAATACCAGTAACATTGGCGTGTTCATTTGACAAGCAACAACTAAACAGATTTGTTCCCAACAGCAACTGCTATGAAGTTGCAAAGATTAAAACAAATGCCATTTCATTTACTGGGCTCAAATGTATTTCATGACACCATCCTGGGAAGCCAGCACCAACAATCTACTGAGAGCATGAATCAGTTGATATGCTTCCATCACTTTAACTGAAAAGCACTGCCAACACTCTAAAACAGACTGTACTGTTAGAAAGTGCAGATACCTTCTTCCTCCTCTTCGTCACTGCTGAAGGTGATAACAGCTTTCTTAGAGGACTTCCGGGTTGGCTTAGGGGTCACAAAGCTATCGTCATGGCGACTGGATACAGAGGGCTTGGCTTGACCTTTGAGGGGAGAGAAAGAAAATCATGTAACATTAGCTGAAGTCCACATAATTGGCAAAAATAAAATACATTCAGGAGGGAAAAATTCACTGTATACCAGAAAAGGCACTACACGTGTGCGTGCTCACCTCTCTTGGGCCTGCCACCTAGTCCCTTGTTGGGTAGTGGCGTATGAGTGGTGTTCTGGCTGGGCCCAGGTCCCTTCTCCATCTCAGGGCTCTCTACGTTCTCCAGCCCCCGGGTGTGGACCGCCGTCAGACGCTTCTCAAACTCCTCCACCTGGACCTGGGGACAGAGAGAAGAATCAGACCCGGCATGTGTATCCATTTAGAGGCACAGTCAAGAAAACAGTCTGGATAGTCCGAAAAAAGTCAGGATAATGCATAGTCTCTCACAGTCTCTCACCAAGTTTACCTTTATGCATATCTGAATTGGAGGGGGAGGCTAAGGGCTTTCTTATGTTGTTTGAACAGCTGCGAAAAACTATTCTGGCAGACAATACATACGACCACTATCATCAGTACCTTGAGCTGTGGCTTGGCTCCGCGGCGTAGCTTGGCGGTGATGGAGAGGAGAGGCTGGTAGACTCCTGTCTCAGTCAGCTTGTCACTGTAACACTCCCAACACTCCTGGAGCCTCTTCAGCCCTCGCTCACACATAGACAGCAGAGACAGAGACACGGCCAGGTCACACCACTGACGCTCAGTCCTGGATAGAGAGAAATGGGGGTTGGGGGAGTGAGGAAATTTGATTATTCACTTAGAACAAATAGTCTTTCAAGAACAGAGGAAGTCTAACCTGACATTTGAAGAAATCATTCTCCGCCCATGGTCTCACTGATTCACTGTCTGTCTGTGGCTTAATCTAAAATGCCCTTTCTGTGGAGGTCTGTGCGTCAAATGACGAGCCAGAAAGAGGGAAGAGTTGGCCCAGAGTTTGCTGAACAAACAACTCAGGCCTCGAATATTCCTGAGACTGAGAGGAACTAATGCCAGCCGTTATGACACTGAGTGGGAGAAGAGAAATTAGGAGATAGGAAGAAAGAGCGAGGTGGCTGCTCACTTTGCTGTCCTGAAGCGCTGACACAGCTTCTCCACCAGAGACTCAGTCTGTCTCTCCTTAGTGATGTAGGAAAACAGCTGCCTGAAAACAGAGACAAAGGGAAACATTCAAATAAGGCATTTAAACACCACTCACATATTAGCATTCCATTTCCATGTTATTCAGCACAACAGGTTTCAAACCAGTCACAATGTGACCCCAGCATGCCAAGTCATCCAGTGTGTAAAGCCTGGGAGAGAACACAGTGGGCGACAGACACAGGTTAAGTAGCCCTCAGATTATTAAAGCCGCCGCTCGCGGGTATTTGAATAACAGAACAATGACTCCCTGCAAGACACAATATACACAGTGAGAGCAGAAGAGGCACACAGCTCAGTGTGGACACCACTCACTTCATGATGGTGTGGAAGTCTTCCTCGTTCATGGCTCTCTCTGGATCTGACAGTCTGCTGATGATGTCTGGGAGCAGGTTGTAGATAGCATTGTCCTGGGAGGAGAGGAGACACCACTGTCTGGTTTAGAACATTGGAGAATCCATACCCTCAGTCTATGTAAAAAGGTCCCCAATACACCAACTCAGATTTACAGTGCATTCGGAAAGTATTCAGACCACTTGACTTTGTCCGCATTTCGTTACAGCCTTATTCTAAATTGGATGAAATTGAAAATTAAATTCACACACAATACCCCATAACGACAAAGCAAAAACATGTTTAGAAATGTTTACTTATTTATTAAAAATCAAAAGCTGAAATATGACATTTACATAAGTATTCAGAGCCTTTACTCTGTACTTTGTTGAAGCACCTTTGGCAGGGATTAGAGCCGCGAGTAGTTTTGGGTGTGACGCTACAAGCTTGGCACAACTGTATTTGGGGAGTTTCTCCCATTCTTCTCTGCAGATCCTCAAGCGCTGTCAGGTTGGATGGGCCACTCAAGGACATTGGCTCTGGCTGGGCCACTCAAGGACATTGAGACTTGTCCCGAGCAGGTTTTCATCAAGGTTCTCTACTCTGTTCATTTTTCCCTCTATCCTTACTAGTCTCTCAGTCCCTGCCGCTGAAAAATATTCCCACAGCATGATGATGCCACCATGCTTCACCGCAGGGATGGTGCCTGGTTTCCTCCAGACGTGACGCTTGGCATTCAGGCAAAAGAGTTCAATCTTGGTTTCAGACCAGAGAATATTGTTTGTTCATGGACAGAGTTATTTAGGTGCCGTTTGGCAAACTCCAAGCAGGCTGTCATGTGCCTTTTATTGAGGAGTGGCTTCCATCTGGCCACTCTACCATAAAGGCCTGATTGGTGGAGTGCTGGTTGTCCTTCTGGAAGGTTCTTTCGTCTCCAGAGGAACTCTGGAGCTCTGTCAGAGTGACCATCGGGTTCTTGGTCACCTCCCTGACCAAGGCCCTTCTCCCCCGATTGCTCAGTTTGGCCGGGTGGTCAGCTCTAGAAAGAGTCTTGGTGGTTCCAAACTTCTTCCATTTAAGAATGATGGAGGCCACTGTGTTCTTGGGGACCTTCAATGCCAGATTATGTCCAATCAATTGAATTTACCACAGGTGGTCACCAATGAAGTTGTAGAAACATCAAGGCTGATCAATGGAAACAGGATGCACCTGAGCTCAATTTCAAGTCTCAGCAAAGGGTCTGAATACTTATCTAAAAACCTGTTTTTGCCTTGTCATTACGGGGTATAGTGTGTAGATTGGATTAAATAAAATAAAAAAACATTTTAGAATAAGGCTGTAACGTAACAAAATGTGGAAAGAGTCAAGGGGTCTGAATACTTCCCAAAGGCACTGTATATTCCAATCAAATAGACATGCCTGGAATTAACAGTGTGTACCTTGGAGGCGAGCTCGTTGAAGAAGTTGAGTGCGAGGCTGGCGATGTGTGTCTGGGGGTCGATGAGCAGTACAGCCACCTCGCTGACCTGACCTTTGACCTTCAGCACGTCCTTCAGCACTAGCTGGGTCAGAACAGTCACCGCAGTCTGCCTCACCGCCGGGTTCTCGTCACTCAGCCTGGGCAGGGGAGACGGGGACATGTTATATGACGAAACAATATTTAAAATGGCATGCAGGTTACCGCTCTAATCAGGATCAGCTGGGATACCATGTAAGACAGAGACTGGCCAATCAATGACATGACCGATTAAGCAATCAATTACCTGGGTGAAAATACAACTAGCGATACATTGGTCCTGGAAGCTTCAATGCCAATACCACTGACTGGCATTGACCATAATCCTCTGCTATGCAGTCATTTCAGATGTATGTGTGGGAGGTACAGAGGGCCTCAACTCTGAGGGAGCTCTAACAAAATGGTTGCAGTGTCTCGCTGGCCTCCATTGTTCTAAACAGGGGAATTAACCGCATACACTGGGAAGGGATGAGGCCAGGTGAAAAAAAATCTCTAATATGCAACTTCTCCTCCAGCTGTGGATTAGGATGTTTTCCAGAGGAACCAGACTCACCGGGTGTGTGGTCTGCTATACAGTAGACTGTCATTAGCCACAGCTTCAGTATAATTAACTAGGCCTGTAAAACAGTGCATTACCATTAGGGGAAATAGCATGTTTAATACACTTATCAGTACTCTCCCAGGGAGGGCTTTCTGTCTTTGAGGAGACCAAACACAATGGAGGTGTGTGGGAGACAATTACTGACCGCTACAAAACACTTACCATTAGGAAAAACCTGAGGATTAGTGTTCATAGTGAAAAGCCAGGAAAACACTTCATCTGAAACACCTCAAACATAAGAATAACCAAGCATCATAATTAGCACTATACAAAGACAAAAACAGAACTAGTGGAATGAAGAGATAACGAATTGTAATTAAACTTTCAATGAGGGAGGGGGTATGGCTTCAGTGCATTTCAATGTGGGAGGAACAACCAGCAATCATCATTAAGCTTTCTTCAATTAAGTCCCCATCCTTCCTACGGAGTATAACCTATGGCATCACCTGAAATTATCCCCTTTCTCCCTCCAATCTACTCATTGTATAATTATACCACCAACAAGTAGTTCTGGACACAAGCAGAACCTTCAAGTTGTTCTAGACCATAAAGAAAGTTAAGTTATTTCTGTTCAAATTTCATTTTTTAAGAGTCCAAGAGCGAGCAGCCCATGGTTGCCACAGTTCAGAAGAGCGGTTGGAGTTCTGAAGAGCACAGTACATTGTGCTGTCGCGCTATAGCAACATCAGCAGAGGTCAGAATGCTAGTGGGGCACATGACAGCATTTTCCAATGCTTCGTATAGTTTTTTTTCTGTTATGAACATATGGAAATAAGTTTTTCAATCAACTGGTTCAGTAGACTGCAGCAGCAGCAGGACTTGAGCGTCTGAAGGAACAACATAAGCAGACAACCAGACATGGAACAAGCTTGTAGCCCTCAGCCATCCTCATCTAATGGCCATGTTCACATAAATTAAAAAGCCACACAATCCATAGTACACACAGCTAGGTAATTAAATAAAGATCAGCTTATTTGCTACTTCCATATTCTAAACTATAAACAAGTTCTATTATCTGCTTGGTTTAGTCACTGAATGACAGTGGCTTGTGGGGGTGCGCACCTGGTATAGAGGCTCTGGGTCCAGGTGTTTGTATTACCTGGTATAGAGGTTCTGGGTCCAGGTGTTTGTATTACCTGGTATAGAGGCTCTGGGTTCAGGTGTTTGGAATACCTGGTATAGAGGCTCAGGGTCCAGGTGTTTGTATTACCTGGTATACAGGCTCTGGGTCCAGGTGTTTGGATTACCTGGTATAGAGGTTCTGGGTCCAGGGCTCCAGGATGTTGGGGAAGCGGACAGTCAGGTCTCCCAGGCCGATGATGGCGTTGGCCCTGACGACGGGCAGAGAGGAACGCTCCAACACCGTGAACAGGAGACGGATGTGCTCCTCACACACTGACGGACTGACAAGAGGAGAGGGGACAGAGGTTGACACACACACCCACACACACCACAGCCATGCAAAGGAAAACAAGAGAAAAACAAATGTAGTCTGAGGTATAGTCTGACCTGATCATCAAGTACTGTGAGAGGGCCAGGCAGGCAGCGGTGGTGAGCTGGGGGTGGCAGTATCTCCCTGGGGAACTACACACCTTCACCAGCAGGGGCAGGAACAAGCACAACAGGTTCTCCTCTGGGGGGAAGGGATGTGGTTTTCAAGGCAATTAAATCACATCAGGAAAAATGTACTTTGCTTTGAAAAAGTTAAGCCTTTCTTACCAGCCAGCAGCTCAGTCTCACAGATCTTCCTGATCAGTTCTGCCTCGGTGTCCTCAGCAGAAGCACCCATCAATCCAAGTTCTTCCTCCACAGAACTGTCATTGGCCGCTTGCTGTGGGAAACATGGATCATGACAGTTTATTAAAAACTCCCTGTTCATGTCTAGTCTACTGGAAAGTTAGAGCGATTTAATCTAAAGGAGTAATTAGGAAAAAGTTGTTGTTCAAGCCCCCTGATGGGAAGAATCAGCAAGCCCTTTCAAGCACTGTGTTGGTGACCAAAATTAAACTCATCAAGCGTTTCCCAGAGAGCAGTCACTGATTGGCAAGACAATCCTACTCACCAGGAGACTCACATGGCCTCTTTACTAATCAACATCCTGTTCTGCTAACATTTGGTTTATGAAATGCAATAACAATCAATTTGACACATATAGTAAAAGCTTCTTAAACACAGAACATGTGTATAAATCTAGCAGTCTCATTACTAGGTTTGCAGTATCCTAAACTCATGATCGACCGTTATGTGAATTATTGTCATCATTGGTTTGAGTTGTATAAAAATACTGGACATCATAAACATCATGTTCACATTCCATGTCCAGACTGACCTTGGCCTTACGGTAGGGTACCTTCGCCTCCCTCTCTTCTGTCACTCCTCTCCTCCTCCGGAGCTCAGAGCTGACGCTGCGCTCTAGGTGGGACACCTGCCAGAACGCCACGCAGCCACACAGAGACAGCAGCTGGGCCAGGGACACGCAGCTCACCGCAGGGACTAGAGGGACAGGGACACACATCACTATAACACTGTACTGATCATAAAGGACCAATACAAAATACTGGTCATCATAATACACTGCCACACTGGCAGCATTTCAACAGCTAGGCACAGTGAAAGAGCACCAGACAACTGGAGAATGTCATCTAGCCATACTACTTTGAGAAGTTGTTTTACCAGAGTGCATCAACTTTCTAAATAAATATCCACTCAGTCTCTCACCTTGTTCTCCCTGCTCCTCAGGGTCCTGAGATGCACCCGGAAACTGGCTGACATCCTTATTTGCTAACATCTGCCCGCCCTCCGCGATCTGGTCCAATAGCAGACGAGAGCAGCGCTGGAGGAGGCGGGAGCAGAGCTGGTCTGGGGACTCGGAGAGGAAGTACAGCAGACGGACAGCCTGCTCCATGAAGCTCTGCCAATGAGGGTCCGCCATGACCACACCTGGGGCGGGACCAGACACACAGTCAGGGGCAAAGACACTACATTCTCCCACTCAAGAGATGATGTGTGTGCGTGTACACACCTTCAGCGACGGCCTGTGTGAGGCAGGTAAAGAGCTGGTGGTCCTGAGGCAGTCTGAATGGAGCTCCTTTGGATTGCTGGGGAGTGGCAAATCAACTCAATCACTTTACACATTCAAACGTCTATAGGGCTGACCCCATTTAGACACCTGGTAGATTGTTTCGTCTAGGCTGTTGGTCAACCGAGATTCCTTTAGTCGAGCAGTTGCAAATATCTATTTTTCTTTTCATGGTGCACAAGACACCTGTCTGATTCCCACCAGTCTCAGTGCTAATCCATTGTAGATGTCACAGGGAAGGCACAGTTCATCACTATAAGACATGAGCTACAGAAATGATAAATGGTTAGACAAAGGCCCCCAGTAACATCGACGGGGCTGTAGTGGAGCGGGCCGAGAGATTCAAGTTCCTTGGTGTCCACATCAACAAACTATCATGGTCCAAACACACCAAGACAGTCATGAAGAGGGCACGACAAAACCTTTTCCCCTCAGGAGACTGAAAAGATTTGACATGGGACCCCAGATCCTCAAAAGGTTCTACAGCTGCACCATTGAGAGCATCCTGACTGGTTGCGTCACCGCTTGGTATGGCAACTGCTCGGCATCTGAACATAAGGCGCTACAGATGGTAGTACGTACGGCCCAGTACATCACTGGAGCCAAACTTCCTGCCATCCAGGACCTATATAATAGGCGGTGTCAGAGGAAAGCCCATAAAATTGTCAGACTCCAGTCACCCAAGTTACAGACTTTTCTCTGCTACCCCACGGCAAGCTGTAACGGAGCACCAAGTCTAGGACCAAAAGGCTCCTCAACAGCTTCTACCCCCAAGCCATAAGACTGCTGAACAATTACTAAATCGCCACCAGACTATTTACATAGATTTTCTTAACTCTTCTTGAACTGCACTGTTGGTTAAAGGCTTGTAAGTAAACATTTCACGGTAAAGTCTACACTTGTTGTATTCGGTAGCTCATGTCTTAAGAGTGATGAACTGTGCCTTCCATGTGACAAATAAAGTTTGATTTGATTTATTTTGTAAGAAAATGGTGCAACACTAACAAATATAATATTTTATGACAAATGCGGTTTCTCACACAATGGATAGCGGGAGAAAGCGCTGTCCGCGGTTCTGAAACGTAATCTTCAGTGCGCCGTTGAATTGGCACCTTTCCCTTTATGTTGAAATGTGCATAATAGCGAAGTTAACCAGCATATTGGTGTTTTATTTTCTAAGAAACTTGAGAGGAAACCAATTTAGATATATAATCCATAGCATAACTGTTAAAACATGCCTGGCTTTATAAATCATCCATATCTATAGAAATCCTGTTTGTTGCCAGTTGGAATGTTTAATAGCCTACGGATTCCGTGAGAACCAACCCTCACACAATGTCAGACAAAGCAATTTCACAAATGTGGCTGTTTTTAAATCTTTGCTATGCTGTATTAAAGGCTGTAGATTTTTGTTAGAACAGACTCTGGTATTACTTACAATTTAGCGTTGTTTACACGGTTCCAAACAAGCAGAAAACACTAATCTAATAGGACTGGGCAGAGGAGCAGCCATGATGGGTGGGCATAGGTCCACACACTAGGGAGCCAGGCCTAGCCAATCAGAATAAATTTTCCCCCACAATTAAAAACCGAAATACTGCTCAGCATCCCACCTCCCCCTCAGACGATCCCACAGGTAAAGAAGCTGGATGGGAAGGTCCTGGGCTGGCGTGATTACATGTGATCTGCAGTTGTGAGGCCGGTTGGATGTACTGCCAAATTCTCTGAAACAACGTCGGAGGCGGCTTATGGTAGATAAATTAACATTCAAAACAGCTCTGGTGGACATTCCTGCATTCAGCATGCCAATTGCACACTTCCTCAAAACAAGCTTTTTTTGGAAAAAGGGAACATTTCAGGGAACTTTTATTTCAGCTCATGAAAAATGGGACCAACATTTTAAATGTTTATATTTTTGTTCAGTCTAGTTGATTTTATTCAAATACATAGGGTGTGATATACATACACACATTTTTAGAATACACTACTTTAAATTTCAACCAATCGATTGGTCGAAAGAACAGGCGACTCTTGGTCAACCAAGATTGTTTTTGTTGTTGTCAGGGACAGCCCTAGACCTCTAGAAAGTCTAGGCCGGGAATCTACGTGTGAGGTCTTACCCTGACATGGTCAGTGATGTTACAGATGGTGATAACAGAGTCTCTGGCCAGTAGGAAGTCTTCAGTCAACTTCTCTCCCAGAGCCACAGAGCACAGAGTGTCCAGGTTACTGAGGACCACCTCCCTCTCCGCTCTACACAGAGACATACACAATTACATTAGTCTACACACTGAACATGCAATCTAAAATGCCACATCTAATCTGATGCAAGAACGTGCATACAAACATACTATTACACACAGCAACTTTAGCGTGTGGTGCACAAATGAGGTTCTTGGCAGTATGCAAATTCACTTATATGTCTACACACAGTAGTAGGCTGTCATTTAAAATTATGCCCAGGCTCCAGATGAATTAATCATCTCGTCGGTGCTCGGGCCTCCGCAGAACACACACAGTCCAGGTCTATGAGGGATAATGTGTGAGGGAGGGAGGGTTAGAGGATGTTCGGGGAGGATTAAACAGGTTATGAATGCTGCCTGCATGGAAAGAGGCGGCCCGGTATTGCCCAGTACAGTGTGGGTGGACTGCAGATAGTCACTGCCGGAGGGGGATGGAGGGGGACTGTCTTTGAAGGAGACCGAATGTGTGTTTACAACACTCGTTCTTCATTGAAAACCCTGGCGGTGAGCCCAGATTTATATGTGGTCGTGACTTCGACTCAATGCAGAGAAGTCAGTATACTCTGCTGTGCTCCTATTCAGAGACTAAAGGCACCAGCATGCTACAGTTCGGCTAGCCAAATGAGTGTGCTTGCATACTCCCTTAAAAAACATTCACTTGAACGAGAAAAAGGCGTCAATAGTACTGTTTGTCCATTTTGAGACGCCGTAGCCAGTACACTTCCTCAAAATAGTCTGAATTAATCTAAGATATCAAAATTAATGACCGATTTCCAGAGTTTATGCTGAGGATATCCTTTGTTTTGGCTGCATTTGCTGCAGTATTTGTCAATGAAAAAACATGCATGAAAATGGGTTGTCTCTCATTGAATGACAGAGTATTGAAGAATCCCTACTGTTGACCGATCACCGACAAAGGGGTGCAGAACTGGTGCCCCCAAACTGAAAAAAAAATAACTCAGCGAAGTCTAAAATAAACATGTCACAAGAGGTAATAATATATGCACCTCTTCTGAAGTGTTACGGCTGGGAAGCATGCAAACGCCTAATGAGGTTTAGTGGACAAATTAACCAACGCCAGACTGTTGAGACAAAGCCAAGCGCCAATAGGTAGGAGTTTCCAATAAGTGCAGACCTAGGAACGGTTTACCATACGTCAACAAGGGAACATTGTCATTGGGAGGTTAAGTGCAAAACTTAACTTGGATCAGTCTCATATTAAACAAAGATTAAGATCAATGCATCAGTCAATTACCCACAAGGTCCAACTGAAATTCTACTTCCGCTTTTAACCCAACCCCTCCGAAAGACACAAAGCCCTCAGATTAACAAAGAAGAGAGCTCATGGCCAACTGAATATGGAGGAGAGGTGGGTTTCCCCCTGTCTCAGACACACAGACAAACACACCAGTCACACTGTCAGCACCCTCCCACTATTCTCTACTGTGTTTCTTTAGCGGGAGAAACATGTGGGTGGGGCCAAGTCACTGTAGGCCGGCCCTTACAGCAGAGCAGCCAATCTCCGCTACACTGCCAAGATTACCGGCCAATCAAGACAAGGGAGAACCCAACCCTTTCGTTCAGTTGGCTCGCATTCGCCTTGGTCTCATCATTGGGCAAGAAGTCAAAGGGGACTTAAAGACACCGGAGTGGAGTTAGAACTTGTGTTTGTGTATGGGCCTTACCGTGCAGCCATTCCCAGAAGCAGTACTGCTGCTCGTCTGTGCAGGCTGGAGGTCTCTCGTTTGCCAGTGAACCTCTCCCACAGAACCTGCACCACCGTGGACTGCAGGCTGCTGCCACCACCAAAAAACTCCTGGACCTGGTATGACACGAGAGGTGGTGTTGGAACAGATTATATGAGAGAGAGAACAGGGTTAATAATTGAAAGACAGAATGGCTAGAGAGTAATCAGTAAAGAGTAAGGGCTAACTCAATCACTGGGTCATATTGATGACAGGATAGATAAGACAGAGTAATAAGAGAAACTCACTATCTCCTCCAGACACTGGATTGTCCCCAGAGAGGCATCCACCATCAGTTCAGACAGACTGTCCACTAGAGTCAGAGCTTTAGCCCTGAGAAAGACAGAGACACAGCAGCAATGTGCTGTTGGTAGTAAGATTAACAAATTCACAGCAGAACATGTAATACAGGGTGTGTTCACACAGGCAGCCCAAATCTGATAGATATTTTTTTAAATAATTGGTCTTTTGACCAATCACAAATCTTTTCACATAATTTTTTAGAGCTGATCCGATCGGTCAATAGACCAATTAGTGAAAATAAGATCAAAATTGGGCTGCATGTCTAAACACAGCCTGAGAGTTGAAACCTCTTGGGAGAAATGGCTGAGGTGCTGGAATGAAGATTGAAGTTTCAGCAGACAAGACAGCTCCATTTACTCTCAATACCATTTTAATGTCACTAGGACTGCTTCGCAATTTCACGTGGGAAGACGTTACCATTTCAAAAGAAACTTAACCATCTGAAATTGGTAGTGGGACCGGGGGGACGATAGAAAGGTGTGACAGTGTACCTGGTGTTGTCTCCCTGGGGGTTGAGGTAGAGGCGTCTGTAGGCCTGCACCACAGCATCTTTAATGGCAGCGTCAGTAGACCAGACCAGAGGCAGCATCTTCCTCACGCCCGTAGAGAGTTCGCCACACTGAACTCGCATACTGTCACACAGAACTGCACCGCCTCCTGGACCACTGAGACACACATTCATTCCTCAATACCCCACACATTACAGTGCCTCAGAATACATGCATGGAGTCATTGGGGTGAGATGTTGACTGAGCAGGTATGAAGGTATG
This sequence comes from Brachymystax lenok tsinlingensis, assembly GCA_030435695.1. Taxonomy (NCBI): domain Eukaryota; kingdom Metazoa; phylum Chordata; class Actinopteri; order Salmoniformes; family Salmonidae; genus Brachymystax; species Brachymystax lenok. The sequence continues at coordinate 53,201,546 of CM059789.1, forward strand.
GTAATGCGGGTGTGGGTAAGATGAGGTGTTTGTACCCGAGGTAGTCTTCCAGTAGAGCATGGTGTTGATGACAGCGATGGCTCTCTCCACCTGCAGGGCGAAGCTCTCAGTGTCTCGCAGATACTGCAACAGCATCTCCTGTTTCTTCAGCTCGCTCTCCTCCACCCCTTCCTTCCCTCCATCCCCTGCTCCGTCCTTCTGGGGGGTGGGAGGCAGGTCCTCTCTGATCTCAGAGGTGTCCTGGTCAGGACCTGGGGAGGAACAGAGAGTTCAGATCAGAAAAATGTTCTCCTGAGAGCAGATGTGAACATCTTAACTCCTGCCAGTGTGAGTAAACATTTGTTCCAGTCCACATGATTCAACTAAATAGTGGTATAAAATGAAGACCAATTGTTACTTAGTTCTCAGGTGTTGGAGCTAGGTTTGGGTGATTCACCAGTAGAAAACATTAGCACCCACTCCATCAGTAATGCTGTTATCTAGAACCACACCGCCTACACTGCTGAAAGACCACAGCGCTAGATTGACCTTAATTACATTTTGATTGGTTATATCATACTCTTATTCTAGCACTGATTTCACCACTTGTTTTTGAAGGCTCGCTACTAAATAAATTTGTTTAATCAATTTGAAAGTGTTTTGATTGAATATTACTCTTTTAGCAGAGTGCTGGTTAGTTCTGAATAGAGTTGAATTACTAGACTTGTATTATGCGGTTCTTTCAAAGTGCACTTATTGTAAGTCAGTTCTAGATAAGAGCATTCACTAAATGACCCAACATTTTTAGAACGCTAACCCCCCCCTCTATCTCTTACACTTAACCAACATACGTGCCTCGTGATGTGATCGACAGACGGACAGACAGAGTTCAGTACCTTTGAAAAGCAAGGCCAGTGTGTCCAAGAGAGTCTCGGGGGTGAGAGTGGTCAGAGACGAGAACATCTCAGACTCTGGGAACAGGCTGTGGGCTCGCACACAAAGACGCACTGCATTCCTGACACACAAACAACAATCAGTTATTATGTGATCACTGTAGAATTCAGCTTGGAATCTCAACTTCTATAAAGAGTTGATCCTGATTTGTTACAAATCTAGTCACCTGGGCAGAGTGTTTCAAAAGTTATCCATCTGATCTAGACTATGAGATAGCATTAAATTGATAGAAATAGAATGATTAGAAAACGAGCCCCCCCATTTAATTTCTGTGCATTTAGTCCAGATAGATGACCTATGAAAAACCGGGCTCGGTATTTAGATATTGTTTGACTTTACCGGTATTTGTTGACGCGGAGGAACTGAGCGATCTGTATGGCGGTGGCCCTGTCGTCCTCCTCTCCAGCCTCGTCCTCCTGCTGTTCCCCCTCTCCCTCACTGGTGGGCTCCAGCTCGGCTCTGACAGTGAGGAGCAGCTCAGGCTCCATAGCAGCCCACAGCTCGGAGGCCTTGATCACTGCCACTGGACAGAGACAAAAAGGAATATGGTTAAATGGGAAATCAACAAATCATTTTGCATCATGATGATGTGGCTGGTGACACTGCTTCTCGAAAGTCTAATATCTTCAAAACTTGACTGCTGACGTGCAAAACATTTTTGGACTATCAGTGGATTAACATAGGAAAAAAACTAGGAAGAATTTGAGCGGAGTTTGCTTAATGATAAATATAGTTTTGAAAAAGGAGGCAGAAGATGAGGTAGAGGAGTTCAGAATGAATGTATTCTATTTCTATGGTTACAAAGCCCTCAGATTAACAAAGAGCGCTCATGACCAACTGAATTTGAGGAGAGGTGGGGTTCTCCCTGCCTCACATATACAGGCACAGACAGACAAACACACGTCAGCACCCTCCCACTATTCTCTACTGTGTTTCTTTAGCGGGAGAAACATGTGGGTGGGGCTAAGTCACTGTAGGCCGACTCTTACAGCAGAGCAGCCAATCTCCACTACACTGCCAAGATTACTGGCCAAACGAGACGAGAGAGATCCCAACCCTCTTTCAGTTGGCTCGCATTCGCCTTGGTCTCATCATTGGACATTATATCAAAGATAAAAGGTGGTGTGTATAATTTACCAGGTGTGTTTTCCTGCAGTCTCTCTCTAAGCTCTCGGAGTTTATCTGTCTCCTTCTCCAGAGGTTTCTTCAGGTCAGCACTGCTCAACTACAGATGAAAGAAACACAATTGTAAGACACTGTGTTGTGTGTGTACTTCACAATAGTGGTTGTTCGTGTGCACCTTGCAGCTGTAGGGGTTGTGTGCGATGAAGGCAGCCAGTAGCTGGATCGCACTCTTAACCACATTGATGGATTTGTCCATCAGCCTTCCCACTGCCAACCCCATCACTTCACTGTACCTGTTCAGGGGCAGAGCCTGGAGGGAGAAATCACACAGAGGACATTAGAGGAACGCTCAGTAATCCCAGAGGAAGTGATTCTCTCCTAGTCTCCTTTCTTTCAAAAACTGAATAGTCATGTTTTTGCTGTAAATAAAATCATTCAAATAATTTCTGCAGGCTGAAGAGAATGACAATCAGATGGGGATTTGATGTTGAGGGACAATTCACTTCAAACTCAAACCAGCACAGGAGTGTTGGTGACTTTACTGAATGATGAAGCCACTGCATAGCTGTCACTAAGATTTGAATGCCCTCAGATTACCAAAGAAAAATGTCATAGCCATAGCAAAGGCCATCAATGAAGAGTTGTCTCCTTGCCAACTGAAACATATACTCAGACAGACTTTCAACAGCCTCCGTCCTGCCTTCTCCCATATCTCTGGGATGGGCAGAGGGTGAGGAGGGCTGCTAGTTTACTGTAGGTGGGCCCTTACAGCAGAGCAGCCAATCTTCGTCACACTGCCAAGATTACCCACCAATCGGAGGAGGAGCACAATCTCTCAGCCTGATTGGCTCATACTTGCCATGATCTCATCACCGGGTATTAGTGAATATGGATACAGCAGTTTCATAACAGTGCAAGTAGTATCCGGAATTGCTTAATAAAAATCAACATAGTTGTTTGGGATACGCTTTTAGAGATGTAAGCACACACTCGCACCTTGCTGTTGACGATGCGTGTGTAAACCTGCAGCACATGGGCCCTGACGTAGGAGTGTGTGTCGTGGAGGTGCTCCTGCAGTGTGTCCATGAAGCGGTCCCTGTCCGCTCTGCCAGACTCATCCAGCCCATCTCCACTCAGGACCCTGACCAGAACCTCTCCCAACACTTCACACACCGACACACGCAAACTAGGGCTCTGCAGACACACAGAGAAGGTTTGAACATTCAGCAATGACAAGTTAGTAAGGACATAATGATTGATTAAAGGAAGCACAATTTCAAGGGAAAAAGTCGTACTAGGACTCTGATGTTCGGGATCATGGTGTAGGAGTTACCTCGCCCTCCAGGTGTGTGAGTAACACACTGATGTTGGGGATCATGGTGTCAGGGACCAGGGTGCCCAGTTCAGACAGGAAGCTGGAGAAGGCCTTGACCCCTGACCCCTCTCTGGCCAGTTCCTCACTAGACTTCTGACCGATCTCTCTGAGAGTGAGAGAGAGTCAGTATAGACAACAGGGCATCAGAACAGAGACGTCATACACATTCCAACTCAAGTCACTAATGTGTTTCTCTCTCAACACTTTATAAACAGGGACAAAAAGGGCATGACACAGGGAACATAAAGACATTCTAGCAGAAAATGATACACCGATACAAAAAGAAATCTTGTCAACTGACCTCATGACCTCTCCTACGATAGCCTTGACTCCATACTCAGTGCTCCACACAGACACAGCCTGGGCACACACTGACGACAGCTGCTCGAAGTGCTGCAGCAGCTGGATCACCTTCACACTGGCACCTGTGGATGGAGAGAGATCAGTACAACGCTTCATTTGAACACCATACTACTAATAAAAAGGCAGTGGAGCATTAACATTAAAATGCATCAGTATAGGTTTTATGGAGCTGTCTAATAACAGTGGTTTGGGGGTGTTGAGTTACTGACCCAGGAGGTGGTTGTATTTCTTGACCTGCACTCCCAGCAGGTGAATGATGGCATCTCTGGTGGGCTTGTTCTTCATGTGACTGATGGTTGGGTTCTCCAGGAGCTTATAGCAGCAGCATGTCACACAGCTGTGGACACACAAGTATACTGTAAGTCTTGTAGACTGCTGCTCATCGCTCACTATGTTCTCTACCTAGAGTGAAACCCCACAAACCCATGTTTCCTCCAGCCCCACACACTCATCCACAGTCTGGCCCTCTCACCTGATGAACTCCTCCTCGACCAAAGAGAGGCTCCAGAGAGAGCGGATGTCCAGCTGAAGGAGCTGGGTTAGAGCCTGCAGCACCGTCTCCCTCTCAGAGTCCCACTGTAGTAGACCTTCTCCTGCAGCCTTCCCCTTCTTACTGCCCTGAGGGAGTCAACAGAAAGAAAGTTCACTTCAAACTGTCAACACAGTACAGGACTCAGGAAGGTTGAGATTCTAGAAAGACTGAAAGGGTACACAGTGTGACTCCTTGTTGCGGAGGTCAGTATGCATAGCAGTCACAAAGATCTGGGTGTGGTTTTTGAATGCCCTCAGATTACCAAAGAAAAATGTCATAGCCATAGCAAAGGCCATCAACGAAGAGTTGTGTCTCCTTGCCAACTGAAACATATACTCTCACACTCAGACAAAGACTTTCAGCAGCCTCCGCCCTGCCTTCTCCCATGTCTCTGGGATGGGCAGAGGGTGAGGATGACTGCTAGTTTACTGTAGGTGGGCCCTTACAGCAGAGCAGCCAATCTTCGCCACTCTGCCAAGATTACCCACCAATCAGGAGGAAGGAGCACACACTCTCAGCCTGATTGGCTCATACTTGCCATCATCTCATCACTGGGCAATAGTAGATGTATTAAATGACTATAGAGCATGCTATGAGACTAACTTTACATATTCAAATACGAGGACCTACCTTACTGGGTGCAGTGACGATACGCTGCCTGTAAGAGTCACTCTCCAGGATTTCTGTGAGCTTGCAAAGGAGGAATACACTCATTTTGACAGCATTGAGCTGCTCCTTGCGGTCCGGGGCGGAGAGTGAGGCGTTGAGGAGGGAGGGCAGGGAGACAGACAGGCCACTCACCACTAACAGAGAAAACAATGAAAAACGGATGAGAACTTCAGCTGAATAGTGAGCACAGGTATGCCATCATGTGAATAAGTTGAAAGACATTTCAACACACACCATCACAAACACTGACCTTGTATGAGTAACTCCAGGGTGTCCTCTTTCACACTCAGGTCCACTTTATTGCAGTGCCTGTGACATACAATAGAATGCAACATGGGTCAGAACTCGAGAAATTACATCATAGTTGTGGTAGGGTTAAGAAATAAATATAGCTACTCACTGCAGCACAGTGTAACCCGTGTCGAAGTGTTCCAGGATGCATAATGGACCCTGGCTTCTCAGTGCAGCCTTGAAACCTAGAAAAAAAATATATAGAATAGTAAAGGAGTTGAGTTGCTTGGTCAGATTTCAGAAGGACAATATTCTAACAATTATAAGTCTGTAACAAACTCGGGGATATTTACTGTTGAGATGGGAGGGGAGCTGTTTAGGGGAGACGACATCCTGAACCACGTACTGGTTAATGCCCCCAGTCTTCACCAGGTCACCCACGCACACAGGCACAAAGAAGTCCCACGACATCACTGTACACGAAACAACGTGTTGTAAGCCGAGTGGTTGACATTCTAGGTAACGTTAATTATAGTAAGCTACGTTCATTCCATGAAGCTATAAACGACCCATTCACCCTAACAAACGTGTTCGCTAGTTAATGTATTAGCTAAGTTCGCAAGTTCTTTTGACCAAGTTATTAGTTAGCTAGTTCGCGAATAAATCTAAACAAACCTAACGTTAGCTAGCTATCTACCTTAATTAGCCACAAGATAACTTTAGCTAGCTACGTAAATTTATTTAAAGATAGTCAACTAACGTTAGCTGACTAGCTACATTTCACAACTAAGAAAAACTCCAGACATAAATAACATTAACCAAATATAACACACTTACCGATATATTTTGTAGTGCTGCTCAGTCTTAGCCACAATTTAGGATCTTTAGAAACTGCTGAACAGATTGATACAGCACGGTTCTGCTCTAAACGGTTTGTGGCGAAGGGTTTTGAATTTAACAGCAGCGCGCCAAAGGACTACGTCATGGGCATCGCTCCCCTTCTCCAACTGGCCCTCCTCTTCGGTGAACAAACTACGCCATCTGTCTGCGGATAACCGACGCTACAATGTTATTGATACTTTACTGAAAACTCAAATACAGTAAATCCGATAACCTCATGCAATTGTAGATATGCATTGTAGCTATGCTGTTCATATCCAATCTACATTATAAAGGACAAAAAGGACAAGACTGATTTGAGGTAGTAGCTGTATTCAAACTGAAAATAAAATTTTCCTCACATGTACCCAGGTGTCAGCTACAGCATTGATGATATTTCCCTTATGAAATGTATTCTCTCTAAACCAGTTCCATCAAATTTTAAATGTAAAAAGTAAAATGTAGTTCAATCAACTAACTACCACACAGATAAACGCTAATGTCTTAAATTAACCTTTCCTCGCTCACGCTGTCAGGCTAAAGTCAATTTTTTAGAGCGTACACAATATAATCGAAATTATGTAACAAACTTGAAAGCACAACAGTTCTCGATGGTCCAAAACTGCATCCATTACAATACGTCAATCCACTTCACTCCAGTCAATCACATGTAGTCACACGCATACTACAGTATTATGGACACTAACTGTCAAATTTTAGTGTTTATTGTTCAGTTACAAAAAAATTTAAACATGAAAATAAAAAAAACACAAAGCAACTCCCGTAACGATCAACTCTCATAACCTTTGAAACATATTTAAATACATCTGTAACCACATATCTCCTTCACACTGCATTAAATCAAGTAAACAAAAACAGAAAGCACCAATTGCTCTAATGCTAGAAGACCGATAAACAATGTAATACTATCCTGGGGACAGAAAATGTCATGTTACTTTCACTTCACTACTAACGTAGTATCCTGACTCTACAATCGGTTGGCCCCTCTACCTTAGGGGCTTACTTTCTCTTTCTGTCTTGAGAGCAGCGTGGACAATACCTGCAGAGTTAGAAAAAAGGAAATATTCAGTTGTAAACCTTAAAATCCCATCATTATTTCCATTATGTAAGATACACTCACCGGACAGTTTATTAGGTACACCGACCTGTTCATAAAAATGGATCACTCCTACAGACAGTGAGTCACGTGGCAGTGGCTTGCTATATAAAACAGGCAGACAGGCATTCAGTCACTGTTAAAAGTTAAAATTGTCAAAACGAGTGACCGAAGCGATTTTGAGTGTGGTATGATCATCATTGCCAGGTGCGCCGGATCCAATATCTCAGAAACGGCTACCCTCCTCAGCTTTTCATGCACGACAGTGTCTATGGTTTACCGAGAACGGTGTGACAAACAAAAAACATCCAGTCAGCAGCAGTCCTGTGGGTGAAAACAGCGCGTTGATGAGAGGTCGAAGGTGAATGGCAAGAATCGTACAAGCTGACAGGCGGGCCTGCAAACAGACAAATAACGGCACAGTGCAACAGCGGTGTGCAAAACGGCATCTCGGAATGCACAACTTATCGATCCTTGTCAGGAATGGGCTATTACAGCAGACGACCACACCGGGTTCCATTCCTATCAGTTAAAAACAAGAGGAGCGGCTTCAGTGGGCACACGATCACCAACAGTGGACGATTGAGGAGTGGAAAAACATTGCCTGGTCTAACGAATGCCGGTTCTTGTTGCGTCATGCTGATGGCAGAGTCAGGATTTAGTATAAGCAGCGTAAGTCCATGGACCCATCAGGCCTGGTGTCAACTGCGTACCGCTGTCCAATATGCAGCAACTGCGTGATGCCATCGCGTCAGCATGGACAAACATCCCTGTGGAACATTTCTGACTTGTAGAATCCATGCCCAAAAGAATTCAGGCTGTTCTGGAGACAAAGGGGGGGTCTGAGCCTGTACTAAATGTGTGCACCTAATAAACTGGCCAGTGAGTGTAGTATGTACGCTTAGTCTGTGTAGGTTGGCTGATTCCCTCACCATTTCCCTCTTGGTTTCGTTGTCAGGCCCACGCAGGCAAAGTGGAACCACTCGATGGAACACTGCAAAAACGATCAACACAGGGGTTTTATAAAGTCTGTACATACTGTCGCTTTCAAGAACCAGGATCAACACAACAGTATAGGTCAGGTCAGTGGACACACTGGGGGGAAACTCAGGGGAGGTTTCTTGGGAAACTCACATCTGTGTTGTCACAGCCAATCATCTCTCCATAAGACACCTGGTGACACAGGCAGTAGGTGGGCTCATTGGGGTCCACTGGCATGTCCAGCACGTCAGAGGGATGCACGTTCCCAAAGTTAGCAGCTGGAGCAGTGAACTCCCCCCTGACAATGAGAGCGAGTGGTGGGTAAGTACACACACACACAATTAAGGCCAATGAAGGAGATTGTCTTCAAGGAAGGAAGTGATAGAGTGCACAATAACAAACGTACGGTTGGAGAAGTTTGACTTTCTTCTGTGCACTCTTCGGACTGCCATCTTCATCTGAGCTCTTCACTTTAGACCGAGTCTTAGCCACCTTCTTCTCTTTCAGCCCTCTGGACTCACCTGAAATATAAAAACATAGCTTTAAATATACAGTGAGCTATACAATGACTATGGGGTTAAAGTGCAGACGGTCAGCTTTCATTTGAGGGTATTTTCGTCCATATCGGGTGAATCGTTTAGAAATTACAACACTTTTTGTACAGTCATCCCCATTTTAGGGGACCAAAAGCAGTGGGACAAATTCCCTTTTGTGTATTAAAGTAGTAAAACGTTAAGTATTTGGTCCCATATTCCTAGCACGCAATGATTACATCAAGCTTGTGACTCTACAAACTTGTTGGATGCATTTTCTGTTTTGGTTGTGTTTCTGATCATTTTGTGCCTACTAGAAATGAATGGTAAATGCATTATCATTTTGGAGTCACTTTTATTGTAAATAAGAATATCATTGTTTCTAAACACTCTACATTAATGTGGATGCTACCATGATTATGGATAGTCCTGAATGGATTGTGAATAATGATTAGTGAGGAAGTTAGACGCACAAATACAGTGGGGCAAAAAAGTATTTAGTCAGCCACCAATTGTGCAAGTTCACCAACTTAAAAAGATGAGAGAGGCCTGTAATTTTCATCATAGGTACACTTCAACTACGACAGACGAAATGAGAAAAAGAAATCCAGAAAATCACATTGTAGGATTTTTTATTTATTTATATGCAAATTATGGTGGAAAATAAGTATTTGGTCAATAACAAAAGTTTCTCTCAATACTTTGTTATATACCCTTTGTTGGCAATGACAAAGGTCAAACGTTTTCTGTAAGTCTTCACAAGGTTTTCACACACTGTTGCTGGTATTTTGGCCCATTCCTCCATGCAGATCTCCTCTAGAGCAGTGATGTTTTGGGGCTGTCGCTGGGCAACACGGACTTTCAACTCCCTCCAAAGATTTTCTATGGGGTTGAGATCTGGAGACTGGCTAGGCCACTCCAGGACCTTGAAATGCTTCTTACGAAGCCACTCCTTCGTTGCCCGGGCGGTGTGTTTGGGATCATTGTCATGCTGAAAGACCCAGCCACGTTTCATCTTCAATGCCCTTGCTGATGGAAGGAGGTTTTCACTCAAAATCTCACGATACATGGCCCCATTCATTCTTTCCTTTACACGGATCAGTCGTCCTGGTCCCTTTGCAGAAAAACAGCCCCAAAGCATGATGTTTCCACCCCCATGCTTCACAGTAGGTATGGTGTTCTTTGGATGCAACTCAGCATTCTTTGGCCTCCAAACAAGAGTTGAGTTTTTACCAAAAAGTTCTATTTTGGTTTCATCTGACCATATGACATTCTCCCAATCCTCATCTGGATCATCCAAATGCTCTCTAGCAAACTTCAGACGGGCCTGAACATGTACTGGCTTAAGCAGGGGGACACGTCTGGCACTGCAGGATTTGAGTCCCTGGCGGCGAGTGTGTTACTGATGGTAGGCTTTGTTACTTTGGTCCCAGCTCTCTGCAGGTCATTCACTAGGTCCCCGTGTGGTTCTGGGATTTTTGCTCACCGTTCTTGTGATCATTTTGACCCCACGGGTGAGATCTTGCGTGGAGCCCCAGATCGAGGAAGATTATCAGTGGTCTTGTATGTCTTCCATTTCCTAATAATTGCTCCCACAGTTGATTTCTTCAAACCAAGCTGCTTACCTATTGCAGATTCAGTCTTCCCAACCTGGTGCAGGTCTACAATTTTGTTTCTGGTGTCCTTTGACAGCTCTTTGGTCTTGGCCATAGTGGAGTTTGGAGTGTGACTGTTTGAGGTTGTGGACAGGTGTCTTTTATACTGATAACAAGTTCAAACAGGTGCCATTAATACAGGTAACGAGTGGAGGACAGAGGAGCCTCTTAAAGAAGAAGTTACAGGTCTGTGAGAGCCAGAAATCTTGCTTGTTTGTATGTGACCAAATACTTATTTTCCACCATAATTTGCAAATAAATTCATTAAAAATCCTACAATGTGATTTTCTGGATTTTTTTTCCTCATTTTGTCTGTCATAGTTGAAGTGTACCTATGATGAAAATTACAGGCCTCTCATCTTTTTAGGTGAGAGAACTTGCACAATTGGTGGCTGACTAAATACTTTTTTGCCCCACTGTATACCGCCAAGACATGCTAACCTTTCACCATTACAATAACGTCACAATTCATTCAGGACTACACGTAATCATGGTAGCATCCACGTTAATGTAGAGTGTTTAGAAACATATTCTTATTAACAATAAAAGTGACTCCAAAATGACAATACATTTACCATTATTCATAATGACTTGATATTTTGAAGTGTGCCAAGATGCTACAAGGCAAACAAATCATGAGAAACAGACCCGCACGTACACACACACACTTCAAATACGTACTTTTCTTTCCCTTACTGGAGGTGGAATCATAGTCTGTGCTCTCTATCTGCTTCTCCTTCAGGTCGGCCTCAAAGCGGGCCAGGTCTGTGTCCAGTCTCCGGATGTGCTTGTCCACCTAATGAACAACCACTGCACTTTAGGATTCATTTGACTGAACCACACAGGCTCCAATACAAAGGAAGCACAGAGCTCCAAAGTGCTACTACTGACCATCTCATAAGTCTGCATGGCCAGCTGCACTTTGTCATCCCCAAACTCCTTGCTTTTGCTGTACGATTGCTGGATCTGCCTCAGAATAGTAAGCTTCTGTTCAGACGTGAGGGTCCTGGCATTGGATGTGTAATCCTTTGCCAGGGAGTCTATCTGCCCCTTTAGATCTGAGAGAAAGACAGATGGGTTGGGTGAGAAGTTTGAATAAGCCATTTTATTGATGCCACTGGTTTGAGAATATCAGCCTTAAGTGATGTGTTACTGTGTCACTTCCACATAACATTTATTTTTTAATGAAGTATGTGTATCTAGGGCTTTTACAAGTATGAATGGATCTAAGAAATCCCATGGCTGTGCCCTTCAAAAGCTCAACAAAGTACTGCTATAAAGACGCCTCACAGAATTGTAGTGCTGTTTTTGGTCTATATGACCTGACGATGTTGGAAGATTTGCAGATCATTGAATGGTAAATTGTTGAGGACCGTGGACATGAATGTTCTTTAGCCCTGGTAATCTGGTTGATATGGAGGCTAGACAGATTTCATTTGCATACATTCATCATGGGCAATTCAAATGCACAACTTGTGGGTCGGTGGGATGACTGCTACTTTATTATGCATTGTAAACATGGTTCACACATACTCTGCAGAGTAGTGAATTGATCGGTAACAGTTGTAGTTGGTGTTATTTCTCACCCTCTGTACGTTGATCCAAGTCCCTCATCAAATTGAAGTTCCTCTGCAGTTCAAATGGCAGATTCTCTATGCCTGTGATGAGGAAATTAACAATCATTAACAACTTTGACGGATTAATATTCACTAATAATACAAATTATTGGTATGACAAATGTATCTTCAATGTGATGATACTCTAGCTAGGCTACTGCCTAGCAGGCGAAACGACCGTTGGTGTGGCTTAGCTAGGTAGCTAGCGGCCTAATTCTCCAAATAAAGCATTCCTTCTTGCAATGCATTGACTAAACATGCAGATACATTCAAATTGACAGATAAAGTATCGAAAACATTAACAGATTCTTCTCTCTAAATCGTTTAAATAATAGAAAATTAACTCACTGTCCAAATAGTGTTCCAAATACATTCCCGCCGCCATCTTGGAAAATGTAAACAACACAACTTCCGGCGAGGACGAGTTGTTCTTTGGTTTGATCCGAAATCAAATCTAAAGTACCGGTATTTTAATATCAATCGATAATGCATAAGGATATTGTATTTGCACTGTGTCAGAGACAATGTAATTGATTAAACGTACTGTTTATGAAAACTATCTAATAACATATTTGAAGTCATACACAGCTAACGATACTGCAGTAATATAAAAATAAACAAGATGGGGGTATATGGCAAACAATCTGAAACATTTTATGGTCTCAAGGATTAGTCTTTACAATACATATCAATTTGATCACAAAATGAAATTAAACCAAACAGATAACATTGCAAGGAAGGAATAAAATGTATAGTTGTTGTTTAACAAGAGTTGAAGTTAGAACTTCGCCCTCAACCACAGATCTAGGATCAGATTACCATATTCCTAACCTAGAACCAATCATCCACGAGGGCCATGAAAAATATCTGATCCAGTATCTGTGGTTAGGGACAACATCTACCTACTCCAAAGGGGGCAGGGGCTCAGGGCCCTCAATGGAGGGCCTGCTGCAGTGATTTTCAGTCCGGAGGGAGGCAATATTTATCCAAACATGCTCAGCTCTTGTGAAAATTACTTATCTGTACTGACAATTAGACCTCTGACAACTGCAAAATAATTACAGTCTTCATTTTCATAAACATGTTCATTGTACAACCTCTTCTTTTTTCAGCAGCTTCTTCAACTTATTGAATTTGTTCTTCCCTATTCTCTTCTTGCTCTGCATGGGGGATTTCCTCTGTTTATCGCCCTTTTTCTCAAACCTGCTCCCTTCCTTTGACTCTTTGGTCGTCTCCCCTTCTGTTTTGACTGTGTTGGACATCTTAAGCTCTCCGTCCACTTTCACAGTCCCACCATCCATCTTAGCGATCTTTGCCTTTTTCGGCCCGGTTGGTTTCTCACTCTTTTTCAGGGTGCTTGGGTTTGTTGTTTTCTTGCTTTTGGCTGGTTTCCCATTGGCTGTGGCCTTCTGTGACACAGCTGGCTTGCCAGGGACTGGCTTCTGCTTCTTGGACTTGTTCTTAGACCCTGCTTTAGATGGTCCGTCCTCATCAGAGGAATCAGCTGTAACCTCTACTGCCTCAGATGGCTCGGTTTCCTCTTCTCCGTCTGGAATAGTGACATTAACAGGATGTTAGTTTTACATAACACAAGTGGTGTTTCCATGACACTTGACAAAGCATTGTGGTTTATTAGATCCAAGATGACATCTACTTTACCTTTGTCAACTGCTGTGGTTGGGACTGTGTTGGAGAACTTTTTCAGCTTGGCCACAAAGAAACCATCCATGTTGTGGGAATGAGGATAGAACCGGCGTGAGAGTTTCAGAGAGGGATGGAATCGTCTCTCTTTGAATCTAAATGGAGGAAATATATTTGTTCATATTGCATGAGAAAAGGGTTAGGGGGGTACGGTTAAATCTCTGGATGAACGTGAAGTTCTTATAACCCCTTTACCTGGTGAAACCTTCCTTGCCAAAGTCCAGTCCAGTCTGGACGAGTTTGACGTTTCTTTTCTTGAGAGCATAGTCCACTACCCACTCGTTCTCCTCCACCTGGTGATAAAGTCAGTAAGGTAACTATTCTAGTCCAAATTAATTTAAAATCCCCAGACATTTTGTACATGCACCAAAAAACAAAAAAGCTACAATACAAGAAATCATTGCAATTCACTTTAAGTAAAGCCCCACAATTTAGATTGTGTTTATTTGTCATCAGTGTGACACTGCGTTCCCACCATGATAGAGCATGTGCAGTACACCAGATAGCCTCCAGAGGGAGACTCAGCATTGACAGAGTCAATGGCCGCCAGGATGAGCTCTTTCTGCAGGTGGGCTAACCGCTGGATGTCTGACTCGTCCTGAGAGACAGGACGTAGGATTAGGAAGACATGAACAGGAAGTTGTCATTAAAGGCCAGTGTAAATCTAAAGGCCTGTGTGGTGTATAATAGGTTTTTTCTCACCTTACTGGTCTTCACAGCAGGGTCTTTAGAGATTACTCCTGTGCCTGAGCAGGGAGCATCAAGCAGCACTCTGTCAAACCCACCCATTACCTGCAAATATAGTAACCAACAGGTTAACATACCATCAATGGGTGTAACATACATACTTATATTGTGTTTATACAGTTTAAACTGAATGTAGAGCAAGAACCTCTCTCATTACCTTAGGGAACTGCCTCCCGTCGTAGTTACAGATCACGGAGTTGGTGACTCCCAGACGGTGGATGTTGCCCACCACACTCTTCAGTCTGTCAGCACTGGCATCATTGGCCACAATCACTCCGGTGTTCCTCATCAACTGGGCTGTGGGGGACACACATATACACAATAAATAAGTAATCCAATAAAAAGACAAGTCTTGCCTGTTAAGCCCCTAGATCAGGGGTTCTTAATATTTTTCAGGATGGGGCCCAAATGAGAAATTCAGTGTTTTCCTGGGACCGAAGCTCATGAACACATGCCCCCTTTTGAGGGCCCTAAGCGAGATATGGTTGGGGGGCTCCCCCACTTCGTATGCGAAAACATTTTAGTTAATTTCCTGCAATTCTACACACTTTGCCATGCCATTTAATTATGATATCTGAGTAAGAGTGACTAACAAAATTAATGGGGGGGCCCCTTGGCGGTCAGGGCACTTGGGCACGTGCCCTGTCAGTATTCCGCCATGATTAGATAGCTGGCTAGACTAACTTACCAATCTAAAAAGTGTTTGGTGACGAGGCTAATTAATTAACTGGCAGTAGCTACGTTTCCATCCAATTGTCAACAGATTTTCATGCATCATTCTAAAATATGCATTAAAGAAAATGCACATTTTCCCACCAGTGGAGTTTTCACCAAACCGACTTGCATGATGACATAGGGCACACAAAATGTACTTTCACGTACCGAATAAATATCAAATGTTTCCATCACCTTTTCAACTCCACCGATAGTTGTGTCACAAAAAACTGTTGCGTTACACAGCAAATGTGCCTATTCTGGTCTTGGCACGTGCGCTCTCAGATGCAGTGCAGGTGTGCTAGTCTACATTCGTTTTTTTATGGATGAAAGCGAGAATATTTTCATGTGTCAAACGGCAGTCATGCATCAATCATCATGTCACCAGAACAAGACCCTGGATATTTATTGGAAAGGAGCATCAAGCTCATCACCGTGCACTTTCACCACCCTTTGAAGTTCATAATTTATTTCATCTGGAGCCTAATAAATTGCATAATTTCCTGAGTCAAGTTTCCACCGCCATCTCGCATAATTAATTTTACAGACACAAAAAGATCCCACCATGTCGACCGAACAAATGATATGTCGGCATTTACAGTAATATATTTATATAATATGACTTTACTCGCATAAAAACGGTGAATGGAAACGTGGTTATTGACTGACATAGCAAGAGAAAAACGTCTGCTGCACAACCAAATATCGAAATGATGTTCTCTTCTATTCCATCTCCCATGTCGCAACCCAAGAAAGGTGGCCCTTGATTATTAGGATAATTGTAGAGACCAACAGCAGTAAAAAGTGTTGTGATTATTGTCATTCAACTCTCATTTTTAACATCCTCACCCATATAGGTGGTCTTTCCCCCAGGAGCTGAGCTCATGTCGAGCACCGTCTCCCCCTCCTGGGGAGAGAGAGCCATGACAGGCAGGAAGCTGGAGGCTCCCTGCAGCATGTAGTGACCAGCTAGGTACTCTGGGGTCGCACCTAGGAACAGGAAAACACAACTAGGGTATACACTCATCAATTCATGCATACTTATTCATAACACACAGAAAGCAGGATAACAGTAATAAATAGAGAATTAACATTCTAATCTTTCATACAAATATAAAAAGGTTATAGTGTGCTGGTACTGACCTATGGGTACCGAGGAGTCGAAGATGACCAGGCCCACTTTAGACCACTTCCCCAGAGGATCCAGATTCACCCCTCTGTTGATCAGGGCCTGGGACAAACAACATACACGTCAGTCTGGCAGAGGAACAGGCATTACTAATAGCATCCAATTATCCTTTGGTCGATTCCAAATTGACCCTTAGTCTTAATCCTTTCAGAGATACACAAATGCCTAGGGGGTAGGGGTGGATTTGGGGCACCTTTATTTGAGCCAAGTTTAAAAATGTGCTACCTGAGCCAAGTCCCTCCTCCTTGTCTTCAGTGTATTGGTCCGAATTGTGACAGGTCGCTGAATTTCATTGGCCTCCAGGAAATCAATCAGCTACAAAGCACATAAAAAGAGGGAAGCCTTAGTTCAGCATGACGACCAAACCGTTACAACAAAATGTAACCTTACATAGATTTCTGTTCATTTTGTGTTTCTATGACATTTGGGAGAACAAAGCAATGACACATACCTCTGACACTGGGAAGATATCCAGCAGTTTGTCTATGAGGAAATTGTTGTAGCTGTAGTAAGTGGAAAGATCCTTTTTGAGGAGAGAGAGGTACTCTGTTCTCTCTTTCCCCTCCTCCCTCTTGGTGGCAAAGTGAGAGAGAACGTCCACGTTGTCCTTTATTCTCTGGTGGATGGTCTGCAGGTCTACAAGCAAAACACCTGCAATCACAGGAGAGAGACAGAAACTCAGTACAGAGTGGAGTCCACAGGCATTGATAAATAACACGTAGCAATGTGTAAACTGGTATAACAAAAAGCATAACTGTCAAATCTAAAAAAGTACAAATCTAAGCTCTAAACTCACCCTCTTTTGCCATCTCCTCTGCTCCAGGTAGTATGAATTTGTCCATCTCATCTATATTAGCCTGTACCGTGTCATCTTCATCCACGTCTTCATCTCCACTCTTCCCCTTCTCATCATCATCATCATCACTCTCCTGGCCCATGGCTTCCTGCAGCTTCTTCTGCTTCCTGGCAGCCCGCTCGATGGGGAGCAGCTGAACGAGAGATGAAGAGTAAGGAACAGATGATTCAACAGACAAAGATTCAGCACCTTGGTAAAGAACAGTAAGAACTTTGAAGGACGAACATTGTTTTGCTATTTAGAACATGTCCTGGACGCATAAATTCAGTGATACCTCCTCTCCATCACCGTCTACTTCCCCCTCTCCTTCACTGCTGTCCTCCAATGCACCGTAGTCATCAACCAGGTCATCATCATCATCACCACCATCTCCCTCAATTAGCAGTTTTTTCCCTTTATTGTTCTCCCCTCCCTCTTGTCCCTCGTCCTCTTCCTGCTCCCATTGGCTGTCACTGTCGTCCTCGTTATCTGATTGGCCGACCTCACGCTTCCTCTTTGCTGGCTTCAGCCATTCACTGTTTTCATCTGTGAATCCTTGAGAACAGGGGAAACAAACCAATTAAATCCCCATAGACATTCATGGTTATTGTACTGAGAACACAGTGAATGGATGGGGCGGTCTGACTCTGGATCCACACGGACTGGGGTGACTTATACCCCCCCATGCTAACGAATTAACAGTAACTTACCTTTTTTTGGCTCCTCCTTCTCAATGGTTTCCTTGGGCTTTTTGGTCACTTGAGCTCGCTTCCCAGCTCTACAAAACATCATCATCTTGAGCAAAAGTGTGTGACACATTACACAGTCATTTTAAAAATGAATTGACGACATAACATCCAAAAGATTACAAACTGACCTTTTCCTGGACCTGCTTGACAGTCGTTTTGGTGCAGTATCCTCTGAAAATGACAAGCATAGTTATTTAGTGAGTATCAACCTCTAAAGCTTCATGTCTCATTCCCAGTCATGTATCTTTGCTTTAGTGCCACTGTTTTCCCAGCAAGTGAAGTTATACTGAGCATGACTTCAGCTCTTCAGAAGCTGTATGTTATAATAGCATCCCTCTCACCATCCGTTAAGAACTTGGCCAGCTCAGTCTCTGCTCCTTTCTGCTTCCTGGACTTCCGCCCCGGCCCCTTCTTCACATAAGTGGTGGGATCCAACTTCCTGCCCATGACTGACACCTACACAGGTAGTCTGGAGAGAAGATATAGCTCATGATCATGTTGGATTTACACACTAAGGCTTAGGATCTGAATGGGATGAAGGTAGTCACTAACTATGCACTGATGGCAGCTCTGAAAGATGGTAGGTAGCTATATTCTCAGTAACATGTTGCTCAGAATCTGTTTCAAGAATGTTGCAAATAACAAAATTATAAATAAGACAAATCAGCTTAACTGAAAAAGTGTTTATTTAAAATGTTCCTGATTACATATCACCTCTTAACTCTGACCAGCACTCTGATGTGGAGAAATAAAAAGCAATGTGAAATAGAAAAAAAGTTGACGTCACTAACATCACGGTGTACTATGTAACGATAGTTATTAGAATACGTGGAACGTCCTTTTCATATGCCATGTCGGCATTCTCGACATAAGAATGTAAGGTAGTTATCTAGCTATTTAGTTGACAACTGCTAATCGTTAGTACACATTTCCACGTATGCTACCGTTATCCATCAATGGTATCCCCCTATATTCAAGTATGATGATGTGCCGGTAATTAGCTAACGTTAGGTAACGACACATTGACTTCAGTTAAAAACAGACGAGTTGCATTCTAGAGACAAACCAACGTTCATCTCATGAGGTTGCTATGGGCGGTAAAGAACGTTAGTTAGCTGGAATTTGGTATCACATACGCAGTGCAAATCCGTCACCATGACTTGTTCATTCACTTGTGTATGGCACAAACAATTACGACAACTCTCCAAAACTCACCTTTGCAATAGTTAAAGTATAATATATTTCTTCGGTCCTTGATTCCAGTTTACAGATTAAATTTACGCACGTGTTTTCTTTTTGGAGTGCACGTTGATTCACGGAAGAAACAAACATGCGTTTCCGGCGCATGTGATATACGAAGGCAACATGCTAATCTTTACAGAGCGAGCAGAGAGTTTTCAAACTCTGGAAGTAGGTTGGACATATTCTGTCTCTTTTATATACTAACTGAAAATAAACTACTCGTTTCGTGTAGACCTATGTGGAAAATGTTCAGTTGGATGCATTGTTCCAATAATGTTAATAATATGTTATTTCCCTGCGGCATTGACGATCAGAGAGATTAAATCAACCTTTTTCGATTATATACTGAACAAAAATAGAAACGCAACATGTAAAGTGTTGGTCCCATTTTTCATGAGCTGATGAAAAACAGATAGGAAAACGCCGCACACTGCTGCTCATACTCCCAGGTGATATATATTTATTTAAAACAACGTTTCGACCCTTATGTCTTCATCAGGCATCCATATCCCAAGTGGGGGTGGAATGTCCTATATATAGGGGTAGTACTCAGTGACATCACTTCTTAAAACAGGAGGTAAAAAATGTATAACAGGTTCACAATATTAACATTCAATGTATCAAAATCTATGATCATACACAAGGAATGTGATCAATATTTACAGTAATATACATACAATATTCAATTAGGATTTACAAAAAAAACAATAATTTGGACATTTTGAAACTGAAATTAAAGATCCCAGAAATGTTCCATGCATGCAAAAAAAGTATTTATCTCAAATTGTGCATAAAGTGATTTATATCCCTGTTAGTGAGCATTTCTACTTTGCCAAGATAATCCATCCACCTGACAGGTGTGGCATATCAAGAAGCTGATTAAATAGCGTGATAATTACACAGGTGCACCTTATGCTGGGGACAATAAAAGGCCACTCTAAAATGTGCAGTTTTGTCACATAACACAATGCCACAGATGACTCAAGTTGAGGGAGCATGCAATTGGCATGCTGACTGCAGGAATGTCAACCAGAGCTGTTGCCAGATAATTTAATGTTAATTTCTCTACCATAAGCCGGCTCCATAGTGGTTTTAGAGAATCAGTACGTCCAACCGGCCTCACATCCGAAGACCACGTGAAACCACGCCAACCCAGGACCTTCACATCTGGCTTCTTCACCTGCGGAATGGTCTGAGACCACCCACCCGGACAGCTGATCAAAGTGGGTTTGCACAACCAAAACATTTCTGCACAAACTGTTAGAAACCATCTCAGGGAAGCTAATCTGCGTGCTTGTAGTCCTGCAGTTTGGCATCGTAACCAACTTCAGTGGGCGAATTCTCACCTTTGATGGCCACTGGCATGCTGGAGAAGTGCGCTCTTCATGGATGAATCCCGGTTTCAACTGTACCGGGCAGATGGCAGACAGCGTGTGTGTGTGGCGTCATGTGGGCGAGCGGTTTACTGATGTCAACGTTGTGAACAGTGCCCCTTGGTGGTGGGGTTATGGTATTGTCAGGCATACGCTACAGACAGTGAACACAATTGCATTTAATCAATGGCAATTTTAGGTACCGTGACGAGATCCTGAGGCCCAATGTCGTGCCATTCATCCCCAGTCATCACATCAAGCTGAAAATGTCCCTGTTCTTCCTTGGTCTGCCTGCATACTCAATCATGTCACCCATTGAGCATGTTTGGGATGCTCTGGATCAACGTGTACAACATGTTCCAGTTCCCACCTATATCCAGAAACTTCGCACAGCAATCGAAGAGAAGTGGGACAACATTCCACATGCCACAATCAACCGCCTGATCAACTCTATGTGAAGGAGACAATGCAGCGCTGCATGAGGCACCAGATACTGACTCGTTTTCAGATCCAGGCTCCTACCTTTTTTTTTTAAAGTATCTGTGACCAACCGATGCATATCTGTATTCCCAGTTATGTGGAATCCATAGATTAGGGCCTAATGATTTTATTTCAATTGACTGATTTACTTATATGAACTGTAACTAAAATCTTTTCAATTGTTGCATGTTGCGTTTCTATTTTTGTTCTGTGTTCAAGGGAGCGAAAATAATGTAGAAAAACGAATGTCTCTCAAAATATAACATTTAAATGATTTCTCAAAGTGTGAATTACCTGGTACAAACAACAACAAATACCAACCAAGCACCACGCAACCCCGACTTTATTCCGCAGACGTTCGTTCTCCTTCATTGACACTCACAGACGGTAGTTTTATTATAGGCAAATAAGCGCCACCAACCAGTACAGTCGTGGCCAAAAGTTTTGAGAATGACACAAAAATTAATTTTCACAGTCTGCTGCCTCAGTTTGAATGATGGCAATTTGCATATACTCCAGAATGTCATGAAGAGTGATCAGATGAATTGCAATGTCCCTCTTTGCCATGCAAATGAACTGAATCCCCCAAAAACATTTCCACTGCATTTCAGCCCTGCCACAAAAGGACCAGCTGACATCATGTCAGTGATTCTCTCATTAACACAGGTGCGAGTGTTGACGAGGACAAGGCTGGAGATCACTCTGTCATGCTGATTGAGTTTGAATAACAGACTGGAGGGTGGTGCTTGGAATCATTGTTCTTCCTCTGTCAAACATGGTTACCTGCAAGGAAACACATGCCGTCATCATTGCTTTGCACAAAAAGGGCTTCACAGGCAAGGATATTGCTGCCAGTAAGATTGCACCTAAATCAACCATTTATTGGATCATCAAGAACTTGTGTTGTGAAGAAGGCTTGTGAAGAAGGCTTCAGGGCGCCCAAGAAAGTCCAGCAAGCGCCAGGACCGTCTCCTAAAGTTGATTCAGCTGCGGGATCGGGGCACCACCAGTACAGAGCTTGCTCAGGAATTGCAGCAGGCAGGTGTGAGTGCATCTGCAAACACAGTGAGGCGAAGACTTTTGGAGGATGGCCTGGTGTCAAGAAGGGCAGCAAAGAAGCCACTTCTCTCCAGGAAAAACATAAAGGACAGACTGATAATCTGCAAAATGTACAGGGATTGGACTGCTGAGGACTGGGGTAAAGTAATTTTCTCTGATGAATCCCCTTTCCGATTGTTTGGGGCATCTGGAAAAAAACATCCGGAGAAGACAAGGTGAGCGCTACCATCAGTCTTGTGTCATGCCAACAGTAAAGCATCCTGAGACCATTCATGTGTGGGGTTGCTTCTCAGCCAAGGGAGTGGGCTCACTCACAATTTTGCCTAAGAACACAGCCATGAATAAAGAATGGTACCAACACATCCTCAGAGAGCAACTTCTCCCAACCATCCAGGAACAGTTTGGTGACGAACAATGCCTTTTCCAGCATGATGGAGCACCTTGCCACTAAGTGGCTCGGGGAACAAAACATCAATATTGTGGGTCCATGGCCAGGAAACTTGTGGTCAATCCTCAAGAGGTGGGTGGACTAACAAAAACCCACAAATTCTGACACACTCCAAGCATTGATTATGCAAGAATGGGCTGCCATCAGTCAGGATGTGGCCCAGAAGTTAATTGACAGCATGCCAGGGCAGATTGCAGAGGTCTTGAAAAAGAAGGGTCAACACTGCAAATATTGACTCTTTGCATCAACTTCATGTAATTGTCAATAAAAGCCTTTGACACTTATGAAATGCTTGTAATTATACGTCATTATTCCATAGTAACATCTGACAAAAATATCTAAAGACACTGAAGCAGCAAACTTTGTGGAAATTAATATTCTCAAAACGTTTGGCCACGACTGTACTCATCAAACACATACGTTTTGCTGGCAGTAAGAAGATAGTTCAAACCTACAGTGTATGTTGGTTGCTGGCTTGTTAATTTTCTTGCTTGCTACTTATCGAACGACCGTTAAAAAAAGAAAAGTTTCGAACGACCGTTTGAAAACTGAAATTGTTGTTTTTTGTAAATTGAAATTGATAACAAAACGTTGTCATCATTTCGATCGATAACGTATCACAATTTCCCAAATCCCTGTTTAACCAAACATAGTAACGTTAGCTAGCTATCTTTACGTTATTTTCTCGACCACAACTTGTATTCAACGATATGCCTAGAAACGACCGCAAAAAGAAAGATGTCAAACGAGAGAGAAAGGGAAAAGTTAACATAGAATCAAAGGGAACAGTTACAGTAATCAACAGAGGACAAGAGAAAGTTAAACGTAAACGGCCAGTAAAACCACTGGTCAAGTCACCGGTGAAGCAGCAAACGAAGACAATAAAAAACCCAGGTGGTCGGGGCCTTGGGAAAGCAGGGGCTAGACGTTTGGGTCAGCTATTGAAGCGTGCAATCCAAGAAAAAAAGAATGTTACAGGAAACGAAAAAATGCCTTTGCCAAGTGAGTGATCTAGCTAGCTACTTTAGCTTGTTCAATATTTGCTTGCTCATCATATTTGACAAACCTCTGGCCCGGTGTGGGCTAGAGGTGGATGCTAACGTTACATGGGAATGTCATCTCCTAGTTAGCTGTTACACGAAGAGATCGGAACATTTTGACGAGGTCACTAGGTTTTGGGTCAAGATTGCTACACTACCCTCATCCTTCGGAGAGCACATTCTTGTGCTTCACTACAGTTCCTTGCAGCGCCTGCACTCGTGACACTCTTGATAACTAACCAGGGGACATCTCACTTCTGACAACAATGTAGCAAAGTCAGGGGGTAGTCACAAATGGGGCTTTAACCCAGGACCGTCAACCCAACACATCTGGTGCACCAAGACATCACATCCGAACATTTTGACCAGGTCGCTAGGTGTTTGGTTAAGGTCGCTCCATTATTTTCATGATTTTCAAAAAGCAATTTTGAAGTATGTGATGTTTATGTCAATTAAAATATTTCATAACCAATGAGTGTATCCCCATCTTCATTTCGATCTGTATCCAGCGACCCCAGTTCGCCTGTTCAAGTACCAGGCAGAGGCTGCATCTGCACCAAAAACCCACGATGCAAGGCATGTGACTACCCGGGTCTCCCAGCTCATCCTTCGGGTAGTCTCCCAGTGCAAGCACCGGGGTGGCATCTCCATGGTGGACCTCAAGCATGCCCTGGCTGCTGGTGGCTATGATGTCACCAAGAACAACACCCGTGTGAACTTAGCTGTGAAAGGCCTGGTGAGGAAGGAGACATTGGTGCAGACTACTGGAGCTGGTACATCTGGGTCATTTAAACTCAACAAGAAGGTAACGGTTAGATTAATACATTTGTCAATGGTGGTTTTTGTTTCAGCTCCTTGTCAGTTTGATTTTCCACTGAGTAGGAAGCAAATTGCACCATGGTGCATAATTCACTGTCAAACTACTTAACCAGTTATTTGGGAATTTTGAATTATGCAAATGTTTCTCATCTTCTGACCTAAAAACTACAGAAATTGACGTATGAGAAGAGAATTAAGACAAGAGCCATGAGAGACCGTGCAGCAGTCGAGAGGGCCAAGCAGAGAGAACGTGCAGCAGCCCAGAGGACCAAGCAGAAAAAAGGAATTTTGAAGCCAGCAGCAGAGAAAGGAAAGGCCTTGAAACCAACAGGAAAAGCTGTGAAACCAGGAGCAAAAACTACTAAACCAACAGGAAAAGCTGTGAAACCAGGAGCAAAAACTAAACCAGCAGGAAAAACAGCTAAACCAGCAGTCAAGTCACCTAAACCAGCTAGCAAGGACAAAACAGTTGTAAGAAAAGGTCAAAGGGAAATAGGAGATAGACCAAAACAAGTAGGCAAAAGCCACAAACCAGAAAGACAAGCATCAAAATCACCAGCCAAGGTCCAAAAAAACAGGCTACAAAGCCCCTAAACCTGCAGGAAAGGCCTTGAAAGCAGCCAATCAGAAAACCCGCAAAATGGCTGTAACCCCCAATACAAAGTGGATATAGCGACCTGGGGTTGCCAAAAGATGCTTCCTTGTGGAAATGGGCCGAGAGTATGGACTAAGAGTAATATGTCAGTAGTAGATTTAGGTCAAATTAGCTTAGCCTTACAATGTTATATTTTGTCAATCATATTGTTGTATTGGTTTTTATTACATTGTTACTCACAAATTACATGTATATTGAGTGATTATTCGACCAGTATTGCATGAAAACATGATTTTTCTCCCCATCATGAGTGTTAAATTGTTCTGTTCCTTACTCCTACAGTCTCTTTGACAAGGAACAACAGAAACATGAGGACAAACTATACCATTTATTTCCACTGTACAACCATGGGAACAATGATGCACTGGATACATGTATATAAAAAAAAAAAAAAGTAGGAAGACCATATTTGGTGCCAAGTCCTTACACATGGTGTATTCAAAACAGTGTTCATTTCATATTGAAACTTTGCCTTAGTTGAGAAATGTAAGATACCATATTTTACACACAATACATACACCCATAGTATCGTATGAATCCACAGGAGGTAATAGGTGAAATGGACCATTTCTGTACAATGTTCCTTGACTGAACGTGACTGTCCGATCCATTTCTAGTCCATTTAAGACAATGTTCATGTTGACAACAGTTTTAGCTGGAGCAGCAGTGCGCTGTCAACTTCATCACAACACGCCCCAGACCTCCTCAAAGGCAGAGCACATCTTGGCACAGGTGAGGGCAGCAGAGAGAGGGTAGTTACTGATGGACACAGTCTTCTCTGTGTAGTCCACATTCACCTAAGACAGGAGAGGACAAGCAGAGCTCAAACCGATGCATAATCATTTACCAAATTCCAGCTCCTTTTTTAGTTGGTAGAGAATAAATAAACAAAATCAACCCCTAACACCTACATTTCTAACACACCACATACATCAACCGTACCTAAATCAGCTTCTGCCCCAGAGAAGTAGGATGAAGATGCCCCTTAACACTGATCTAAGGTCTGTAATGAGGGAGGGTACAGGAAGCTGATTCTGGATCGGTGCACACGGGCCATTACCCTATAGCCTTAAGCAAAACTCACCGCTCCGTGTGCGAATGCTCCGACCACCACAGCGGCAGGCCCCTCCTCTGGTACCACGGATCGGGCGCCCACTGCCTCCCCAGAGGAGAAGGAGGTACAAATACTGGGGCAGCCAGGGGGCAGGTGGTCTGATACAGGGTTCTTGATGAGCTTCAGCAGGCGCTGGGGGCCGTCAGCTGCCCTCACACTCAGCTTGTGCAAGAGCTGGACTACGACAAAACAGAGAAATACAAGTGGGATGAAACGAGAGAGTGGGAGATATACAGTCATTTCCGGTCACAACTTGTAGACTTGTTTACGTTCTCCCACCATTAGCTCTGACAAATTGAACACCCTAGTCATTGTCAACTCCATTATCCACAGTATTAGATTTAAAAATCATCATCCAGCGATACACTATTTACCAGGGGGCAGGGCTACCGACGTTAAGGCTAATCTGAAGATGGTGCTGGATAAGGCTAAAACTGGCGAGTGTAGAGAGTATAGGGTTATTGTTATCCACGTCGTCACCAATGATGTTAGGATGAAACAGTCAGCGGTCACCAAGCACAACATAGCTTCAGTGTGTAAATCGGCTAGAATGATGTGTCGGCATCGAGTAATTGTCTCTGGTCCCCTCCCAGTTAGGGGGAGTGATGAGCTCTACAGCAGTCTCACAACTCAATCGCTGGTTGAAAACTGTTTTCTGCCCCTCCCAAAATATATAATTGGCCCTCTTTCTGGGACTCACCCACAAACAGGACCAAACCTGGCCTGCTGAGGAGTGACGAACTCCATCCTAGCTTGAGGGGTGCTCTCATCTTATCTTTGAACATAGACAGGGCTCTAACTCCTCTAGCGCCACAATGAGATAGGGTGCAGGCTGTTAGCCACCCTGCCAGCTTAGTAGTCTGCTGCTAGCATAGTCAGTGTTGTCAGCTCAGCTATCCCCATTGAGACAGTGTCTGTGCAGGTACAGAGGATAAAGAGCCGGATGCCTGGTCAGGACCCGGAGGAGGCGAGTGGGAAAGCTGTCGCTACCGTCAATACTACTCGCCAAAGTGCAATCATTGGACAATAAATTAGACTAGGTACGATCACAAATATCCTACCAACGGGACATCAAAAACTAACATCCTATGTTTCACGGAATCGTGGCTGAATGACGACATGGATATATAGCTAGCGGGATATACGCTGCACCGGCAAGATAAAACAGCACACTCCGGTAAGACAAGGGGGTCTGTGCATATTTGTAAACAACAGCTGGTGCACGAAATTTAAGGAAGTCTCTAGATTTTGCTCGCCTGAACTAAAGTATATTGTGATAAATTGCAGGCCATACTACTTGCCTAGAGTTTTCAGCTATACTTTTTGTGGCTGTTTATTTAACACCACAAACTTAAATCAGTTCTACCAAATTTCTATCAACATGTTAAATGTGCAACCAGAGGGAAAATAATTCTAGATCACCTGTACTCCACACACAGAGACGCGTACAAAGCTCTCCCTCGCCCTCCATTTGGTAAATCCGACCACAACTCTATCCTTCTGATTCCTGCTTACAAGCAAAAATTAAAGCAGGAAACACCAGTGACTCTAAGTGGTCAGATGAAACAGATGCTAAACTACAGGACTGTTTTGCTATCACAGACTGGAACATGTTCCGGTATTCTTCCGATGGCATTGAGGAGTACACCAAATCAGTCACTGGCTTTATCAATAAGTGCATCGAAGACGTCGTCCCCACAGTGACTGTACATACATACCCCAACCAAAAGCCATGGATTACAGGCAACATTCGCACTGAGCTAAAGGGTAGAGCTGCCGCTTTCATGGTGTGGGACTCTAACCCGGACGCTTACAAGAAATCCTGCTATGCCCTGGGACGAACCATCAAACATGCAAAGCGTCAATACAGGGCTAAGATTGAATCATACTACACTGGCTCAGACACTTGTCTTATGTGGCAGGGCCTGCAAACTATTACAGACTACAAAAGGAAACACAGCCTCGAGCTGCCCAGTGACACGAGTCTACCAGACGAGCTAAATCACTTCTATGCTCACTTCGAGGCAAGCAACACTGAGGCATGCATGAGAGCATCAGCTGTTACAGACGACTGTGTGATCACGCTCTCCGTAGCCGACGTGAGTAAGACCTTTAAACAGGTCAACATACACAAGGCTGCGGGGCCAGACGGATTACCAGGACGTGTGCTCCGGGCATGTGCTGACCAACTGGCAGGTGTCTTCACTGACATTTTCAACATGTCCCTGATTGAGTCTGTAATACCAACAATACCAACAGATCCACAGTGCAATCTCTATTGCACTCCACACTGCCCTTTCCCACCTGGACAAAAGAAACACTTATGTGAGAATACTATTCATTGACTACAGCTCAGCGTTCAACACCATAGTACCTTCAAAGCTCATCACTAAGCTAAGGATCCTGGGACTAAACACCTCCCTCTGCAACTGGATCCTGGACTGGGCCGTCCCCAGGTGCTGAGGGTAGGTAGCAACACATCTGCCACGCTGATCTTCAACACTGGAGCTCCCAAGGGGTGGGTGCTCAGTCCCCTCCTGTACTCCCTGTTCACCCACGACTGCATGACCAGGCACGACTCCAACACCATCATTAAGTTTGCTGTAGTTCACAAGTTCCGGTATCTGTGGACATATTTGACTCAAGATGTTCCACAACAGTGATCATGCCTACCACTGTTGTGGAACATCTTGAGTCAAATATGTCCACAGATACCGGAACTTGTGAATTCAATTTAGACTTTAATTAAACGGATTACAGCCGAGCCTCTCCAATGGAAAGAGACTGAAATCACTTATCACAGAGCTCTTCCTTTATAGTATTCTGTCCCAGCTTAACGTATAGAATCACTCCTTGTATGTTCATGAACTACTCCCATTGGCCCTGCTCTACAATTATCTTCCTCTCAGTTCTTTGCTTGTTAACACCCACATCTGACTGCTGTCTAGGTTATAATGGTATCTATAATGGTGACTGGTCCTATATGTTCCATTCCTTATATAGACATTCTGTCTCACCACTTAAAAGTCTAAATTCTGCCTGCTAATATTGGAACTGCAATCTGTCATGATGTCTGCTACCACATCACCAACAACAACGAGACAGCCTATAGGGAGGAGGTCAGAGACCTGGCCTTGTGGTGCCAGGGCAACAACCTCTCCCTCAACGTAACCAAGACTAAGGAGATGATTGTGGACTACAGGAAAAGGAGGACCGAGCACGCCCCCATTCTCATCGACGGGGCTGTAGTGGAGCAGGTTGAGAGCTTCAAGTTCCTTGGTGTCCACAACAACAAACTAGAATGGTCCAAACACACCAAGACAGTCGTGAAGAGGGCACAACAAAGCCTATTCCCCCTCAGGAAACTAAAAAGAGATCCTGAGATCCTAAAAAAGGTTCAACAGCTGCAACATCGAGAGCATCCTGATTGCTCGGCCTCTGACCGCAAGGCACTACAGAGGGTAGTGCGTACGGCCCAGTACATTACTGTGGCTAAGCTGCCTGCCATCCAGGACCTCTACACCAGGCGGTGTCAGAGGAAGGCCCTAAAAATTGTCAAAGACCCCAGCCAGAGACTGTTCTCTCTACTACCGCATGGCAAGCGGTACCAGAGTGCCAAGTCTATGACAAAAAGGCTTCTCAACAGTTTTTACCCCCAAGCCACAAGACTCCTGAACAGGTAATCAAATGGCTACCCGGACTACTTGCATTTTGCCCCCAACCCCTCTTTTTACACTGCTGCTACTCTTTGTTTATCATATATGCATAGTCACTTTAACTATACATTCATGTACATACCTCAATTGGGCTGACCAACCAGTACATTGGCTAACCAGGCTATCTGCATTGTGTCCCGCCACCCACCAACCACTTTTTCCCGCTACTGCTACTCTCTGTTCATCATATATGCATAGTCACTTTAAACCATAGCTACATGTACATATACTACCTCAATCAGCCTGACTAACCGTTGTCTGTATGTAGCCTTGCTACTGTATATAGCCTGTCTTTTACTGTTGTTTTACTTACCTATTGTTCACCTAATACCTTTATTGCACTGTTGGTTAGAGCTTGTAAGTAAGCATTTCACTGTAAGGTCTACACCGGTTGTATTCGGCGCACGTGACAAATAAACTTTGATTTGACTCGATCTGGGTTGGGCAAAACTAAACATGGCGGTGTTCGCTTTAGCAGTCTCACCGGAATAAAGACCTCCTCCATTCCTGTCATTATTGAAAGAGATTGTGATCTCAAATCTCAAAATAGCGCTACTTTATAGTCAATGAACTAATCATAATCTTGATGTGATTGGCCTGACTGAAACATGGCTTAAGCCTGATGAATTTACTGTGTTAAATGAGGCCTCTCCTCCGGGTTACACTAGTGACCATATCCCCCACGCGTCCCGCAAAGGCGGAGGTGTTGCTAACATTTACGATAGCAAATTTCAATTTACAACAAAAATATATATGTTTAATCTAGTCATGAAATCTATGCAGCCTTCTCAATCACTTTTTATAGCTACTGTTCACAGGCGTCCTGTGCCGTATACAGCGCTCCTCACTGAGTTCCCTGAATTCCTATCGGACATTGTAGTCATGGCAGATAATATTCAAACTTTTGGTGACTTTAATATTCACATGAAAAGTCCACAGACCCACTCCAAAAGGCTTTCGGAACCATCATCAACTCAGTGGGTTTTGACCAACATGTCTCCGGACCTACACACTGCCACAGTCATACTCTGGACCTAATTTTGTCCCATAGAATAAATATTGTAGATTTTGTTTTTCCTCATAATCCTGGACTATCGGACCACCATTTTATTATGTTTGCAATCGCAACAAATAATCTTCTCAGACCCCAACAAAAGGATCACCAAAAGCCATGCTATGAATTCTCAAGACAAACCAAAGATTCCTAGATGCCCTTCCAGACTCCCTCCACCTACCCAAGGACATCAGAGTACAGAAAAACAGTTAACCACCTAACTGTCAAAAAAATGTAACCTTGCGTAATACCCTAGATGCAGTTGCACCCTTAAAAAACAAAAACATTTGTCATAAGAAACTAGCTGCCTGGTATACAGAAAATACCCGAAGCAAGTTTCCAGAAAATTGGAACGGAAATGGTGCTCCACCAAACTAAGTCTTCTGACTAGCTTAGAAAGACAGTACCGTGCAGTACCGAAGAGCCCTCACTGCTGCTCGATCGTCATATTTTTCAAACTTAATTGAGGAGAATAAGAACAATCCTACATTTATTTTTGATACTGTCGCAAAGCTAACTAAAAAGCAGCATTCCCCAAGAGAGGATGGCTTTCACTTCAGCAGTGATAAATTCATTACCTTCTTTGACGAAAAGATCATGATCATTAGAAAGCAAATTACGGACTCCTCTTTAAATCTGCCTATTTCTCCAAAGCTCAGTTGCCCTAAGTCTGCACAACACTGCCAGGACCTAGGATCAAGGGATACACTCAAGTTATTTTAAATACTATATCTCGACACCCTATTCCAACTAAACAACTGAAAGATCTGCTTCCTGTGCTTTGCCCTCCTATGTTGAATATAATCAATGGTTCCCTATCCACCGGATGTGTACCAAACTCACTAAAAGTGGCAGTAATAAAGCCACTCTTGAAAAAGCCAAACCTTGACCCAGAAAATAAAACTACCCCATTCTTCTCAAACATTTTTGAAAAAGCTGGTGCGCAGCAACTCACTGCCTTCCTGAAGACAAACAATGTATACGAAACACTTCAGTCTGGTTTTAGACCCCATCATAGCACTGAGTCTGCACTTGTGAATGTGGTAAATGACCTTTTAAATGGCGTCAAACCAAGGGTCCGCATCTGTCCTCGTGCTCCTAGACCTTAGAGCTGATTTTGATACCATCAATCACCACATTCCTTTGCAGAGACTGGAAACCCAAATTGGTCCACACGGACAAGTTCTGGCCTGGTTTAGATCTTATCTGTCGGAAAGATATCAGTTTGTCTCTGTGGATGGTTTGACTTCAAATCAAATCTTATTTGTCACATACACATGGTTAGCAGATGTTAATGCGAGTGTAGCGAAATGCTTGTGCTTCGAGTTCCGACCATGCAGTAGTATCTAACAAGTAATCTAACAAATTCACAACAACTACCTTATACACACAAGAGTAAAGGAATGAATACGAGTATGTACATATAAATATATGGATGAGCGATGGCTGACCGGCATAGGCAAGATGCAGTAGATGGTATGGAGTACAGTATATACATATGAGATGAGTAATGTAGGATATGTAAACATTATATAAATGGCATTGTTTAAAGTGGCTAGTGATACATTATTTCATCCAGTTATAATTATTAAAGTGGCTAGAGATTTGGGTCGATGGCCGAACGGCATAGGCAAGATTCAGTAGATGGTTTAGAGTACAGTGTGTACATTTGATATGAGTATGTCGGATACGTAAACATTATATACAAAATTGTTTAAAGTGGCTAGTGATACATTGTTACATCCAATTCCTATGTTTAAAGTGGAGATTTATGGACAAATCAACTGTACATTTCGGTGTTTCTCAAGGTTCCGTTTTAGGACCACTTTTGTTTTCGCTATATATTTTACCTCTTGGTGATGTCATTTGGAAACAATGTTAACTTCTTAGGGAGCGGCTCCCGAGGTGACGGTTTTGGAGAGTCTGGCGTGCCCAAAGTAAAATGCCTCCCATTCAGGCCCAGAAAATAGGATATGCACATAATTAGTACTATTGGATAGGAAACACTGAAGTTTCTAAGAGTGTTAAAATATTGTCTGTGAGTATAACAGAACTGATATAACAGGCGAAAACCCGAGGAATTTCTGTCCTGGAAAAAGTGCTTTTGACACATTTTGAACCCCTCCCTATTGAAAACAGACATATATGGGAGTAAGATTGCAGTACCTATCGCTTCCACTGGATGTCAACAGTCTCTAGACAGTGTGATGATGTTTAGTTGCTCTGGATGGTAATAGAAGAAGAATTTCGAACTGGTCACCAAATGTAAACAGAAGAGGATGCGCGTTCACGGGCTCGCACGCGCTGTGGTTTTTTTCCTTTCGTCCAGTTTATAATCCGGTTGAAATATTATAGTAAATATACATAAAAGCGTTCCTAAGGATACATTATCAATGATGTTTGATTGTTCTTGGACAAGTGTATAGGTTGAACGCGTTCTCTTCACGGTTCAATGGGCGAGTGGACGCTGTATTTTATGAAAAATGCGCCAACCAAACGGAGATTTATGGATATAATAAATGACTTTTTCTAACAAAAGAACCATTGGATGTCTTCGTTGGACACTTGGGAAGCCCTCAGCAGAAGTTCTTCAAAAGGTAAGGGACTTGTTTTCGTTGTGAAATGTGTTTTGTGTGAACCACGATGGTTTATTAATTTATGCTAATAGGAAAATATTGGAGGTGCTACCCTCAAACAATCAAATGTTGTTCTTTCACCATAAAGCCTTTTTGAAATCTGACAACGCTATGATATTGCCAAGAAGCAGGCTTTTGATGACTATGCAACACTTGTATATTGATGAATGTTTAATAATTCAACTTTTGGATTTTGAATTTGGCGCCTTGCATTTCACCGGGTAGTGTCGGGAGTGCCCCACCACTCCGTAAGTAGTTAACTTTCACTGCTATGCGTACGATACACAGCTGTACATTTCGATGAAACATGGTGAAGCCCCAAAATTGAAAGCCTGTGTTTCAGACATAAGGAAATGTATGGCGGCAAATGTTTTACTTTTAAACTCGGAGAAAACAGAGATGCTAGTTCTAGGTCCCAAGAAACAAAGATATCTTCTGTTGGATCTGACAATTAATCTTGATGGTTGTACAGTCATCTCAAATAAAACTGAAGGACCTCAGCATTACTCTGGACCCTGATCTCTCTTTTGACATATTTATCAAGAATATTTCAAGGACACATTTTTCCCATTTTCGTAACGTCGCAAAAATCTGAAACTTTCTGCCCAAAAATTTAGAAAAATGGACTATCCTACCGATCCTCGACAATGTCATCTACAAAACAGCTTCCAATACTCTACTCAGCAAACTGGATGCAGTCTATCACAGTGCTATCCGCTTTGTCACCAAAGCCCCTTATACCACCCACCACTGCGACCTGTATGCTCTAGTTGGCTGGCCCTCGCTACATACTCGTCGCCAGACCCACTGGCTCCAGGTCATCTACAAGTCCTTGCTAGGTAAAGCCCCGCCTTATCTCAGCTCGCTGGTAACCATAGCAGCACCCACCCGTAGCACGTGCTCCAGCAGGTATATCTCACTGGTCACCCCCAAAGCCAATTCCTCCTTTGGCCGCCTTTCCTTCCAGTTCTCTGCTGCCAATGACTGGAACAAACTACAAAAAACACTGAAACTGGAGACACTCATCTCCCTCACTAGCTTTAAGCACCAGCTGTTAGAGCTGCTCACAGATCACTGCACCTGTACATAGCACAACCAACTACCTCCTCCACTTTGCACATTCATCTACTGCACATCTACCATCCAGTGTTAAATTGCTATATTGTAATTACTTCACCATGGCCTATTTACTGCCTTACATTCCTTATCTTACCTCATTTGCACACATTGTATATAGATTTGTTTTTTTCTATATATTTTTTTTCTACTGTATTATTGACTGTATGTTTGTTTACTCCAATGTGTAACTCTGTGTTGTTGTATGTGTCGAACTGCTTTGCTTTATCTTGGCCAGGTCGCAGTTGTAAATGAGAACTTTTTCTCAACTTGCCTACCTGGTTAAATAAAACATTTTTTTAAATGTATCCATGCTTTTGCCACTTCTAGATTAGACTACTGCAATGCTCTACCTTCCGGCTACCCAGATAAAGCACAAAATACATTTAAATTAGTGCTAAACACAAACCTACGCTACGGTCACAAGACGCAGGCCTCCTTACTGTCCCTAGAATTTCTAACCAAACAGCTGGAGGCAGGGCTTTCTTCTATAGAGCTACATTTTTATGGAATGGTCTGCCTATCCATGTGAGAGAAGCAGACTCGGTCTCGACCTTTAAGTCTATATTAAAGACTCATCTCTTCAGTAGGTCCTATGATTGAGTGTAGTCTGGCCCAGGGGTGTGACGGTGAACGGAAAGGCACGGGAGCAACTAACCGCCCTCTCTCTGCCTGGCTGGTTCCCCTCTCTCCACTGGGATTCTCTGCCTCTAACCCTATTACTGGGGCTGAGTCACTGGCGCTTTTCCATGCCGTCCCTAGGAGGGGTGCATCACTTGAGTGGGGTTGAGTCACTGACGTGATCTTCCTGTCCGGGTTGGCGCCCCCTCTGGTTCGTGCCGTGGGGGAGATCTTTGTGGGCTAAACTCGGCCTTGTCTCAAGGTAGTAGGTTGGTGGTTGAAGATGTCCTTCTAGTGGTGTGGGGGCTGTGCCTTGGCAAAGTGGGATAGGGTTATATCCTGCCTGGTTGGCCTTATCCGGTGTCCTGTGTGAATTTAAGTGTGCTCCCTCTAACTCGCTCTCGGAGGACCTGAGCCCTAGGACCATGCCTCAGGACTACATGGCCTGATGACTCCTTGCTGTCCCCAGTCCACCTGGTCATGCTGCTGCGCCAGTTTCAACTGTTCTGCCTGCGGTTATGGACTCTCTCTCTACCGCACCTGCTGTCTCTAACTCTGAATGATTGGCTATGAAAAACCGAGGTGCTGACCTGTTGCACCCTCTACAACAACTGTGATTATTATTATCTGACCCTGCTGGTCATCTATGAACGTTTGAACATCTTGGCCATGTTCTGTTATTAACTCCACCCGGCACAGCCAGAAGAGGACTGGCCACCCCTCAGAGCCTGGTTCCTCTCGAGGTTTCAGCCTTTCTATGTAGTTTTTCCTAGCCACCGTGCTTTTAAATCTGCGTTGCTTGATGTTTGGGGTTTTAGGCTGGGTTTCTGT
The DNA here is from genome assembly GCA_030435695.1 of Brachymystax lenok tsinlingensis. NCBI lineage: Eukaryota > Metazoa > Chordata > Actinopteri > Salmoniformes > Salmonidae > Brachymystax > Brachymystax lenok. The sequence continues at coordinate 53,237,694 of CM059789.1, forward strand.
ACAGCACTGACATCGCCTGATGTAAAAAGGGCTTTATAAATACATTTGATTGATTGGAGAGAAGGATGGTAGGAGAGTGAATGTATGAAGAGAAATTCAGCAGAACGTAGCAGGCTTACCCATGAGGCCACAGAAGCGATTGAAGGTTCGGGGGATGCGTGTCTGTGGGTTGATCTCAATCAGGGCGTTCCTCTCTGTGTGGATGTAAACCTGCAGGAGACCTGCCCTGTTCAATGGACTGTCCATCAGCATCAACAAACACTGGGGAACAATTACAGGATATTGCTGGGTTAGAGGAGCGAAGAAGAAAGATGACTGGTGTTCCAGGGTCAATGTGAAAATGACAGCTTACCTGATGTGTAATGTCAGGTCGAATCTTCCCAGGGTCCCGTCCACTTTTGATGATCATACCCTTGTGTTGGTCACAGTTCAGCAGTTCAAATGTCTTGCCAACCTGAGAGGAAAGAGTACAACATGATTGACGTCCATTGATTATAGTGCAAATTCCATGCCCACTATTTAGAGCAGGGCTTCCCAAACTTGGTCCTAGGGTCCCTCTGAGTGCACGTTTGGTTTTTGCACTACAGTTTATTCAAATAATTAAAGCTTGATGATGAGTTGGTTATTTGAATCAGCTGTGTAGTGCTTGGGTAAAAACCAAAACACGTACCCAGGGTGGGACCCAGGACCAAGTTTGGGAAACCCTGCTTTAGGACATGCATCAGCGGGCCTGCAGGCAGGAGTTAACTAATAACAAATAGTTCCATCCTGGTTCATTCATAGTCACAAAAACAGTTACCGTGCAGAATGCAATAGTCATAACACAAATCTAATCTGGTTGAACAGGAAGCTATCGAAATTGTTTATATCCAATAACGCGGTAAATCAGAGACGCAGCTAGTGGTAACGTTAGTTTGCCAACACAGCAGTTAGATGGCGGAAGTCGTCTTTACCTTCACGGTTTCCAGCGTTGCCCCCTCTAAAATAACTACTAGTCGCCTTTCCGCCATGCGATCGTGCAGGCTACGCATATGTTTTGCTGGTTTGGGTTCATATTCGTCTAAATGCTCAAGACCACGCTTGTCACCACTGTGGGCTTCCATGATGTTTCGGGATTGTAGTCGCCGGTATAACGCGTCATACTGATGAGGAGTTTTGCCTAGGTGCTACCGCTCATTTGAATGACTAGGCAGCCGTCTATGGCGGCAGATTGACGAGGACTGCATTTTCTGAGCTAAACTGACCAAGACGTACCCCAAACAACAGATAAAACCTCACACAACTCTTTCCATTATCAATGACAGTTTCTCAACCAGTGGCATATGGGCTTTTTAGGTGAGCGCTGATGCCGCCCTATGTTAAAGCAGTGCCCACTTTGTCTAAAGGTAGGGACGCAAAATATGTATCATGTCCATTCCCAGGGTGCTGTTGGAGAGACGTACCCCGGCAGCGCTCCACCAACATTCCGTCAAAACATTAATCTAACACAAATGATGTAGCAGATACAGCATATGGTAGAAAGAGTATGTGGCCTTTCCGGTAGTTTTCAGTCCGGAGATAAAATGTATGACAATGCAATTAGAAGGAAACTTTTGACAGGTTTCTCCAATCAAAAACAACTAAATAGCGGCCAGTCACTAGTCCTACCCACTTGCCTGTCCACAGTTTTAACTTAGCTATTATAAACATGTATAACAAACACATATTAAATGTATACGTTGATTACTCCATAAGAAATACAACCCCCTTCACATAAAAAAAATGATTATTTTGTAGAATTATCAGCCACACATCTATGACCGAACCTCTGATTCAGAGGGGTTAGGTTAAATGCGGAAGACACATTTCAGTTGAATGCATTCAGTTGTACAACTGACTAGGTATCCCTTTCCCTATTTATTTACAGTTGAAGTCGGAAGTTTACATACACTTAGGTTGGAATCATTAAAACTCGTTGTTCAACCACTCCACAAATGTCTTGTTAACAAACTATAGTTTTGGCAAGTCTGTTAGGACATCTACAAGTAATTTTTCCAAGAATTGTTTACAGACATATTATTTCACTTATAATTCACTGTACCACAATTCCAGTGGGTCAGAAGTTAAACCCATGCCTTTAAACTGCTTGGAAAATGCCAGAAAATGATGTCATGGCTTTAGAAGCTTCTGATAGGCTAATTGACAACATTTGAGTCAATTGGAGGTGTACCTGTGGGTGTATTTCAAGGCTTACCTTCAAACCCAGTGCCTCTTTGTTTGACATCATGGGAAAATCAAAAGAAATCAGCAAAGACCTCCACAAGTCTGGTTCATCCTTGGGAGCAATTTCCAAACGCCTGAAGGTACCACGTTCATCTGTACAAACAATAGTACACAAGTATAAACACCATGGGACCACGCAGCCGTCATACCGCTCGGGAAGGAGACGCGTTCTGTCTCCTAGAGATGAACGTACTTTGGTTCAAAACGTGCAAATCAATCCCAAAACAACAGCTAAGGACCTTGTGAGGATGCTAGAGGAAACCGGTACAAAAGTATCTACTTTTTGGAGAAATGTCCTCTGGTCTGATGAAACAAAAATAGAACTGTTTGGCCTTGATGACCATCGTTATGTTTGGAGGAAAAAGGGGGAGGCTTGCAAGCCGAAGAACACCATCCCAACCGTGAAGCACGGGGGTGGCAACATCATGTTGTGGGGGTGCTTTGCTGCAGGAAGGACTGGTGCACTTCCTAAAATAGATTGCATCATGAGGAAGAAAAATTATGTGGATATATTGAAGCAACATCTCAAGACATCAGTCAGGAAGTTAAAGCTTGGTCGCTAATGGGTCTTCCAAAGCATACTTTCAAAGTTGTGGCAAAATGGCTTAAGAACAACACAGTCAAGGTATTTGAGTGGCCATCACAAAGCCCTGACCTCAACCCTATAGAAAATTTGTGGGCAGAACTGAAAAAGCGTGTGTGTGCAAGGAGGCCTACAAACCCGACTCAATTACACCAGCTCTGTCAGGAGGAATGGGCCAAAACACACCCAACATATTGTGGGAAGCTTGTGGAAGGCTACACGAAATGTTTGACCCAAGTTAAACAATTTAAAGGCAATGCTACCAAATACTAATTGAGTGTATGTAAACTTCTGACCCACTGGGAATGTGATGAAATAAATTAAAGTTAAAATAAATAATTCTCTCTATTATTCTGACATTTCACATTCTTAAAATGAAGTGATGATCCTAACTGACCTATGACAGGGAACTTTTACTAGGATTAAATGTCAGGAATTGTGAAAAACTGAGTTTAAATGTACTTAGCTAAAGTGTATGTAAACTTCCGACTCCAACTGTACATCCACACACTATTCATCCACACTTTTTGAACACTGTTTGTCTTTGGCACCATCTAAACTGGCAGACACACTCTCCACTACAGTTAGCAAAGGTAAGCAGACCAGAACCTCCAAACATAACTAATAGAATCCTTATGGATAACAAGGTGCTTGTTACATACTGCAGTTTTAAATAAACCTCAGACAATATGCATAGTTTGATCTCAGAACCCAGAAACAAATCTCCCATGCACAGGATGTCACAAGACACTGGATGGATGTGTCTAATGAATAATCAACTCTCCTGTCAGTTGCATTTGGACTTAGTGTTCTGTGCTATTGCCCTCTTAAAACACATTAGATCTGGTAAAAGGTAATACAAAAAACATTTGAAAATAATGTATTATTTTGGCCACTAGATGACAGCAGTGTATGTGCAAAGTTTTAGACTGATCCAATGAACCATTGTACATCTGTTAAAAATTTTGTATCAAGACTGCCCAAATGAGCCTAATTGGTTTATTAATACATTTTCAAGTTCATAATTGTGCACTCTCCTCAAACAATAGCAATGGTATTATTTCATTGTAATAGCTGGACAGTGCAGTTAGATTAACAAGATTTTAAGCTTTCTGCCCAGATATGTCCTGAGATTTTTCTGTTACTTACAACTTCATGCTAATCACATTAGCCAATGTTAGCTCAACCGTCCCGAAGGGGGGACACTGATCCGTTAAAATCACAGTCTTGTGTGTTCATCAATGGCTCTGCATTTTTTGTTCAGTAGGAGATGTTACTGTAGATCTGTAGGTCAGCATGTCCCTAAAAGGTGTTGCTGGGGTTTGTTGGGGTAGGAGAGGGGCAGAGGTCAGAGGTCAGAGTACCCACAGATGACAGTAACCAGAAAGGAAGGTTAAAAGGGAATGAACTCATGGTACGGATCAGAGTCGCAGTTGATCTGAAAGAAGATAATATCAATACAATTATAGGAAGGACAATATCCATTAGTAAGACCTTCATATCCATGGCAAAGTGATGCTTTTAGAAATCTGCAATTATTGTTCTGTTACTGTTCTGTTATCCTTACCTTAGTGAATGAAGTAAGGAACAGATGAGTGTGAGAGAGGCCTGAGAGAGAGGAGTCCCCCAGGATACTTCTTGAAACTCTGATTGTAAGCCTGAGACACAGAGAAATAGAGACACAGAGAGTAAAGGATAAATAGGGAGAAATAAGTAGATAAAGCTTTGACAAACATAGTGTGCCTCTGATACCAACCAAAACATAGTATGCGCCTCTGATACAAACCAAAACATAGTATGTGCCTCTGATACCAACCAAAACATAGTATGCCTCTGATACCAACCAAAACATAGTATGCCTCTGATACCAACCAAAACATAGTGTGCCTCTAATACCAACCAAAACAACCAAGGTGCTGAAATCGAAATAGCCTAGATACCCTAGAATAGATTTGTAATTCCAAAAACGGACCTGTAGCACAATCTACAGAGCAGAGTACTGCACCCACATCTCCTGCTGCTGTGCCGGTGACAGCGAGAACGCCCCCTCTCTCCCTGGTCCCTCTGTCATACTCAGGTACTGGGACCACACACACACTCTGCTATGGACCTGGGAGACACACTCTGAGAATGGACTAAAGCACAGGGTAAAACAGTCTGGGCGCACGCACACACAAATAAATGTGTGCAAAATTTCATTAACTGCATTACAATCAGAGAGTAATTCATAGAGACTATTTGCCTTACTGTTGGGTAGAAAGAGATGGAGAATATCTTTGGCCATCAAAGACCCCAAAACCCCAAAGTTGATGGCCCTGACACAAAATCATGCAAATACTCAGCAAGACACGTGTCTTTGAGGAATGAGATTCTTTATCTCAATAAGACTACTTGGTTATTCATTTTTTATTATGTGAAAGTAAACATATGAGTTTGGGTTACCTGGGATAGGTAGGGTGGAAGAGAGACTGGACAAACATCCCTATGGGAAAGACTAGCTCATTACCGAAGAAAAATTGAGTGATGGACCAATTGGAGGAGACGATGGAGAGACAGAGAGATAGAGAGAGAGGGCGAGAAAGAGAGATAATGCTCAATTCTCATATTCACATATTAATAACACATATCTACCCAAACCAATCACAGAGACTTTTCATGACAACTGGGCTCTCACATATCATCTCCTTCAGTCTGGGAAAAGAGTTTGCTTGGTCTCTGGTGCTGGAGGGAGAGAGACTGGATGTTTTAGTTTAATTTTAGTTCCATTTGATTTGTTAAAAATATATATAGTGTTCGATCAAAACTTTTCTTATAGTCATAATGCCTTCCAAATTTTACTGTTCATCTTAATTCTTTAGTAATGTCAATGCATATTATTGTCCACCATAATTCTTTAGTAATGCAAATAGTCTGGTTAGCCATTTGATTAGATGTTCAGGAGTCTTATGGCTTGGGGGTAGAAGCTATTTAGGAGCCTCTTGGACCTAGACTTGGTGCTCCGGTACCTCTTGTCGTGCGGTAGCAGAGAGAACAGTCTATGACTAGGGTGGCAGGAGTCTTTGACAATTTTAAGGGCCTTCCTCTGACACCGCCTGGTATAGAGATCCTGGATGGCAGGAAGCTTGGCCCTGGTGATGTACTTGGCCATACCACTACCCTCTGTAGTGCCTTGCGGTTGGAGGCTGAGCAGTTGTCATACCAGGCAGTGATGCAATCCGTCAGTATGCTCTCGATGGTGCAGCTGTAAAACCTTTTGAGGATCTGAGGACCCATGCCAAATCTTTTCAGTCTCCTGAGGGGGAATAGGTTTTGTCGTGCCCTCTTCACGTCTGTCTTGGTGTGCTTGGACCATGTTAGTTTGTTGGTGATGTGGACACCAAGGAACCTGAAGCTCTCAACCTGCTCCACTACAGCCCCGTCAATGAGAATGGGGGCGTGCTCGGTCCTCCTTTTCCTGTAGTCCACGATCATCTCCTTTGTCTTGATCACATTGAGGGAGAGGTTGTTGTCCTTGCACCACATGGTCAGGTCTCTGACCTCCTCCCTATAGGCTGTCTCATCGTTGTCTGTGATCAGGCCTACCACTGTTGTGTCATCAGCAAACTTAATTATGGTGTTGGAGTCGTGCAGTCATTAGTGAACAGGGAGTACAGGAGGGGACTGAGCACGCACCCCCTGAGGGGCCCCTGTGTTGAGGATCAGCACGGAGGATGTGTTGTTACCTACCCTTACCACCTGGGGCGGCCTGTCAGGAAGTCCAGGATCCAGTTGCAGAGGGAGGTGTTTAGTCCCAGGGTCCTTAGCTTAGTGATGAACTTTGAGTGCACTATGGTGTTGAACGCTGAGCTGTAGGCAATGAATAGCATTCTCACATAGGTGTTCCTTTTGTCCAGGTGTGAAAGGGCAGTGTGGAGTGTATTAGAGATCATCTGTGGATCAGTTGGTGCGGTATGCAAATTGGAGTGGGTCTAGGGTTTCTGGGATAATGGGGTTGATGTGAGCCATGACCAGCCTTAAAAGGCACTTCATGGCTACAGATGTGAGTGCTATGGGTCGGTAGTCATTTAGGCAGGTTACCTTAGTGTTCTTGGGCACAAGGACTATGGTGGTCTGCTTGAAACATGTTGGTATTACAGACTCAGACAGGGAGAGGTTGAAAATGTCAGTGAAGACACTTGCCAGTTGGTCAGCGCATGCTTGGAGTACACGTCCTGGTAATCCGTCTGGCCCTGCGGCCTTGTGAATGTTGACCTGTTTAAAGGTCTTACTCACGTTGGCTGCGGTGAGCGTAATCACAGTCGTCCGGAACAGCTGATGCTCTCATGCATGTTTCAGTGTTATTTGCCTTGAAGCGAGCATAGAAGTTATTTAGCTCGTCTGGTAGGCTCGTGTCACTGGGCAGCTCTCGGCTGTGCTTCCCCTTGTAGTCTGTAATAGTTTGCAGGCCCTACCACATCCGACGAGCGTCGGAGCCGGTGTAGTACGATTCGATCTTAGTCTTGTATTGACGCTTTGCCTGTTTGATGGTTTGTCGGAGGGCATAGCGGGATTTCTTATAAGCTTCCGGGTTAGAGTCCCGCTCCTTGAAAGCGGCAGCTCTACCCTTTAGCTCAGTGTGAATGTTGCCTGTAATCCATGGCTGCTGGTTGGGGTATGTACGTACAGTCACTGTGGGGATGACGTCCTCGATGCACTTCTTGATAAAGACAGTGACTGTTGTGTTGTACTCCTCAATTCCATCGGAAGAATCCCGGAACATATTCCAGTCTGTGCTAGCAAAACAGTCCTGTAATTAGCATCTGCTTCATCTGACCACTTTTTTATAGAGGAGAACACACACACTGTGCCTCTCACCTCTGTGTATGCGGTGGTCTCTCTCAGTAGGTGTGTTAGTACCGTATCAAACCCTTTCTCAGTCTGCAGAACACACTGCCTCCAGCGAGGGACATCCTGAGAGAGGCAAGCAGCAATGAACTACAAGTCCCAGACAATACAATCACTCCAAGCCAGTGTTATTCAACTACAAGAGCAAGCTGGGAAATGTGGTCCATATTCAGTTACCTCCTCTGTAGTCCACAGAGCTAAGGAGAAATTCCTCTCTGTCTGAGTGAACCTGGAGTCCAGCTCGAGTATGACAGTGTGGAGGAGACTGAGGACCATGAAGGTGTGAAGAGGGCCACTAAACAGAGAGATGGACAGGCACCAGACAAACGTGTACTGATTACTATACACCATGCTGTAAGCAACAGAGGTAGTTTGTGTGATGAGAAACCTTCATGAGAAACCTTGTTATATCAGTTACTGTCTTTTGCATGACATTTTTGATTGATAAAGTACATGCCACTCAATTCATGCATGTAACAGCCATATGCATTCTGTATAGGTAAACACAGGTACACATATACAATAGGTCTATGAGTTAGTGAAGGGGAAGGTTAGGGTACAGAGAGACAGAACTATAGACACAGACACATAAGTACATACACACACACACACATACCCTCACCTGTAGCTCTTTGATGGTGATACGCTGGTACAGTAGGCGATGCAGCAGAGGAGAGGCAGATACAGCCAGTTCAGAGGACAGAGAGATGAACAGGCCTACATGGAGACTGGTGCTGCTGGAGGGAGAGCCCAACAGGGACAGTAACCTCTGATACGAGGCCAGGAACGGATGCAGGATCTGGGGGGAAAAGAGAGAAATAAAGAGCGGGAGCAGAGGGGATGAGAGACATAATGCCAAATGTTGCCATCAAGCTTCTGACAGAGGAACATTATATCAACGTTTCATTGTGAGGATAAAAGGTCCTGTTATGGAAACGGTTTCAGCTATTTAATTGGTTGTCCCAAAGAACCGGTACAAACTCTACAGAGGATAAACAGAGCAACATTCTTAGATTCTCACCCAAAATCTCCCTCATTGTCAGCAGTAGTGCAATCTGTCTGTCTGGCATTCTGTCTGCTGGAGCCTTTTCTCTTATGTCTGTGCCTGTCTCTCTCTCCTTCCTTCCTCCCTCTTTCTCTCTCTTTCTCTGCCTGTACTGCCCAGCTCTTGTGGCCCTGTGGGTGTAGGGGGACGCCCTTGCCCCTCTGTCTCCCCCTGGTGGACAGAGACATCCCCTCAGAGCCACAGGGAAACAGGAAGTAGTCACAGGGCTGAGTGAAGGGGTCGACTGAGACTGGCAGACGGGCGGTATCTCTGTGACAAGCCATGGAGGTACATGGAGGAGAGGCTGGTGGTGTGCTCTCTGGTGGGAGGTGCTGCTGGGAGTAGTAGGCCAGGCCCAGTATGGAGGCGCAGAAGGAGGATGCCAGAAGGAAGAGAAGGAGTATGCGGTGACATGTCCACACCCCGGGCTTCACCTCCTCTTCAGACTGGGGCTGGGGCTCAGGAAGGGTATCGGGCTGGGGCTCAGGAAGGCTATCCGGCTGGGGTAGGGGCTGGGGCCAAGGCTGGGCAAGGGTATCAGGCTGGGGTAGTGGCTGGGGCTCAGGAAGGGTATCAGGCTGGGGTAGGGGCTGGGGCTCAGGAAGGCTATCATGCTGAGGTAGGGGCCAAGGCTGGGGAAGGGTATCAGGCTGGGGTAGTGGCTGGGGCTCAGAGAGAGGATGTAGTTGGGACTGGAGCTGAGACTGGGGCTCAGAAAGGGTATTAGAAGGGGGCTGTCAATCTAAACAAAAGTCAATCTAAACAAAATTGAAGGATAGTCAGTTTCATATCAGGATTATCATGATACACATTTCTACTTAATTTAAGACTAATTTGACACGACAATCTTCTTATAACCTATATTGTCCTCTATATACATGTAATACCACATTAATAAAAGGAAGACACTCCTCTATACAACTTGAAATGTATAGTATGAGACGCAGGAAATTGATAGCTTGCTCTAACATTCCTCCCCCCCCAAAAAACTGATGCATTAAGTAGAAAGTGTTGCGCCTGTGGCGGGCCAACACATTGATTTGACATCACCTTCATGAGATAATTAAAAGTCCTTCTTCAGGTTTTACCGGAGGCTCTGCTGGTGTTTTTGCCATACTCTGTTGTGTATCTTGTTCAGTCTGTCTGGGTTTAGCTTGTTACAGCCACTGATGTTTCTAATTTCTCCCCCACATGTTGCCTCCAGACCTCAATCTCTCCCTCCATCAGCCAGCTGTCATCTCAGCTTTCTACATCCCTCACTTCTCTCCTCCTCTGACGTTCTGAAAAACAGAGTTGACCTGGCAGCCTACCTCTCTCTGCTCCGTTATCAGGTGGCACTGTGGATCCAGTTAGACTGTGACATGCACGTGGGTGTGTTTGATGGGTAGGAGGAATCCTCTTCAAACCACAACCCTAAAGTGATTACGTTTTAACTCAAACGTCATTCAAATGTAATTCATGGGAACATAATGTCCCTAAGCAACAGGTCGGTACAGAGCCAATAAAATCATCAGAACTCTGAAACACAGAAAAAGTCAAAACATTAAGGACACATTGTTACCCTGCATCGAGAGGACCAACATTTCCTCAAATGCAAACAGTGCACACACACCGTCTGCCCGCGTCACTATCAGTGCAGCAGAGGGTCTGGTATGAATTGATAAAGAGAGCGAGGATGTGCTAGAGGTCATCTGGCAGTGGAACACGTCACTGACAGCATAGTGGAGGACACGTCACATGGAGGGGGAGAGAGAGAGAGAGAAATACTGTATTTGATGTGAGAGAATGAGGACAATACTGAACAATAACTTCCAGGAATAAAGACACTTAATTATTGCAAATGCCAAACAGGCACAAAAAAACCACAGGATTTAGACAATTAGCAGTTTTATTTTGAGTACAGTAAAATTAAAGAAGAAAAAGAATGACATGTACTGGTAATTAATGTTGGCATGTTTGGAACTGTAAACATACACACAAATATAAGAGAGGATAAGAACAATACGAAAAAGAACAAGGCAATCATTAAATAAATGAGCAAAGTGATGTTTTTGAAGGCATCACACACCAATGGTCTGACAGTGAAGACAAAGGCATGGTCACAAAGGTGGAATCATGTGTGCAAATAAAAAACGAAACAACAGAATACTAAAGATGATAACGACGACCCAGATAACATGCATACGGAGTCGTATTTGGCCATATGGTTGAGGATGTTAGTCATTAGGGTTGTGTTGCTATGCCAGACTGAGGAATGTACAAAGGATAGTGCCAAACCAGTCTGAACAGGAGAGAGAAGAATACTAGGGTGGAAATGGCAACTCACCAAGTTTCACAGAAAAATCACTGAAAATAAGTACTTATCAATTAAATACAGTATGGTAAGATTACAGGCAGAGTAAATATAACTGATATCAATACATAAAAGAACACTAAGCTGAATAATGGAAACAGTGGTATTCATTGGAGTATTATGAGAAAGGAAGAGGAACAATATAGTGTAAAGCACACAAAAAACATGATTAAAAATGGAAGAGAATTCCACAAAAATAAAGGCAGTGAATTTAAAGTGTGATGTGTTTGAGTGACGTGTACCAACATCTTGAACTGTATTGGTTGGATCTACATGCTGCTGCCACAGTCAATGACCTACTATACTCTACTGGAAAACAGACTGGCCATTTGATCTGTTGCATGTTTATAATACTTAAAACCCTGATTCAGAATCAGTTCTATTACGTTATTCAGAGAGCTGCAAATGCCCAAAATACTAAGCATTTGTAAATGCAAGTGTTTAGTGCAAAAATCCATTAGTTTACCTTTAGGTGAATTGAATTAACGAGACGTAATATCTCTATACCTATGTTATTCATTAGATATCTTAACTCGCCTGCACACTAGATAAGTATGCATTCAAGAGCGCTTCACTGAGGATGATAGGATTATACTATAGGTTCTGGAAGTTGCCCCTAACTACTGATGCAGGATCCAATTTCCCTCCATCCCCTTTAAATTAAGATCAGGGATGAGGTAGGGTAATCTGATCCTGGCGATTAAGAGCAACTTCTGCCTGGAGCGTAGGTTCTGTTCTAAGCCATGTGGTCCTTTTTAAACTACAGTACTCTAATTATTTAACATGAGGAGATCATAGGAATGGAATCTGTGATTGGCAAACTTTTGACCTTTGTTCTTGGTAGTGTCTCTAATCATCTTAAATCTTCTATTCTTTTGACAAAGAAATAAATGGTCATTTTGATCTTACTGTACCCTCATTCTGTGCTTAAAAATGCTGAGAGTAACAGACAGTGATCTGTAGCTATGCATTCCTATAAAGCAACAAACGCACACAACAAAAACAAACGAGCGACATTCACATATTTTTGTTCGTTTTTTGCACTCAGTTTTTAGCCCAAGAGGAACTACATTTCCCACAGCACACTGCTCTGCTACATCGTGTCTGATGGGATATGTAGTTCTGTAGAAAGCACTCTCTAAAGGCAGTTAAGCAACTTGTATGTTTGCAGGCACTACAACTCCCAAAGTGCTTCAGGTGCCACCAGCCCACCAGAGCTCAGCCCTATGGGAGGTGCAGGGGAACATGAATTAGTCCACCTTAAACTTTTGTTCAACTCCTCGTGCACTGGGGTCAGGGGGTTACACTAAACTCCTGTAAAAAGTTGCCAGTAGGCACAGATCTAAGATCAATTTGCCTTCCCCATACCTAACCATAATCAGTAGGGGGAATTGCAAAACTGACCCAAGATCAGCATTTAGGGGCAACTTCACCTTACTTCTACTATGTCTCAAATACTCAGAAATAGTTCCACTCTTTTCCTTCCGTACCACTGAAAAGTGAAAGACAAATCAAAGTTGTATGGCTGAAACCTTCTCAATGGAGAGAGAAGAGGAGAGGAAACCATCTTTGACTGTTGGGACACAGCCCATGACTAAGCTATACTTGTGCAAGTCATGCTGGGAATATTTGTGTAAACAAAAAATGGCCTTGATAACACTGGCATTAACACAAGGGGAGAAGGGGAGGAGAGGAGGAGGAAGTCTATCTCAGTGCAGTACATTACCTCTGGACTGAGAGGGGGAATAAGCAGAAAGACGAGAGACAGACATCTGCATGCAAACATTCTCGCTTTCACTCATGAACTCACGCTCATACACACACACAGAGCACAAGTAAAGCCCTGTTGCAAAGACAGAATGGTGGAAGCTGAATGGATCCTGTGCCTTGGATTTGGTTCAAAGTTCGACTTGAATAACAGATGTGTCCACCAATCACTGCATAGCCTTGGCCCGCTGGGTGTGGCACTTCATGCACAGGATCCTGCCGTCCAATGGGTAGCAGCCGTCTGCGTCCGCCTCTATGGAGAGGGGACGGGAACAATCCTGCAACCAGGAAGAGAGACTTCAGGATGTGCAGAAGGTCACTGGAAAACACACCTCACAGCGGTAGTACTTTAGATGTAGCATGTCTGTTGTCCTTACCTCACAGCGGTAGTACTTTAGATGTAGCAGGTCTGTTGTCCTTACCTCACAGCGGTAGTATTTTAGATGTAGCAGGTCTGTTGTCCTTACCTCACAGAAGTAGTATTTTAGATGTAGCATGTCTGTTGTCCTTACCTCACAGCGGTAGTATTTTAGATGTAGCATGTCTGTTGTCCTTACCTCACAGCGGTAGTACTTTAGATGTAGCAGGTCTGTTGTCCTTACCTCACAGCGGTAGTACTTTAGATGTAGCATGTCTGTTGTCCTTACCTCACAGCGGTAGTACTTTAGATGTAGCAGGTCTGTTGTCCTTACCTCACAGCAGTAGTATTTTAGATGTAGCATGTCTGTTGTCCTTACCTCACAGCGGTAGCACTTCAGGTGGAAGTTCTTGTCGAGGGCCACGACTCTGACGGTCTCTTGACTGCCGGCGTCAGGAACTATGGGCTCATTACAGCTCACACACAGGGGAGAGAAACGCCTACAGGCAGGGGGACAGAGAGGACATTAGACCTTTACCACACACACACACACACACACAGGACAATACCTGAGAGAGACAGACAGAGAAAGACAAGATGAGAGGACGTACCTGTGGTAGTCTGGGACACAGTATGGGTTGTTGTCGTCATCGGTGATGAAGGGCGCCCCCTCCAGGCTGCAGGCGCAGGTGCAGCAGCGGAAACAATGGGCATGGAAACACTGTCCCACTGCCTTCAACACGCGGTCTGTAATACGCTCGCCACACCGAGAACACACCGCCAGAGAACTCTGTGGAAACACACAGACAGGAGGGTGGGAGAGAGAGCAAACAAATTACATGTCTTTGTGTGTGAGAGAGTGAATGAATGAATTACTGTAAGCTTTTTGTGCATGTAATTGCTGTGTGTGTGTGCATGTGTGTACTCACAGTGTAGCAGTCCTCACACTGTGGCGTCCCGTCCTTGTCGTAGAACTGCATGCCCTGCAGGGGGCGATGGCAGCTCATACAGCAGAAACAGTCAGAGTGGAAGAGTTTGTTCATGGCTCTCACTGCAGGCTGGGAACGAGACAGAGCCTCACCACACTTCCCACATACCTCTGAGAAGAGAGAGATGAGGAGAGAGAGAGAGATGAGGAGAGAGAGAGAGAGATGAGGAGAGAGAGAGAAGGGAGAAGGGACGAAGGGAGAGGATGAAGAGGGGATAATAGTTGGTTGCTGACAGAGGCAGAGCCCAGTCAGTCCTAATCCACAGTCATTACCACAGACACACTGGTCTAGCACCAATGAGAGAGAGGAGGGAGGAAAGGCTCCTTACTGCCTTACTACACTGATCAATCATTTTGATGAAATGCCAATCAGCACCCCAGCCCAGCCCAGTCTATCAGCATCCCAGCCCAGTCTATCAGCATCCCAGCCCAGACCATCAGCATCCCAGCCCAGACCATCAGCATCCCAGCCCAGACCATCAGCATCACCAGCCCAGACCATCAGCATCCCAGCCCAGACCATCAGCATCCCAGCCCAGACCATCAGCATCCCAGCCCAGACCATCAGCATCCCAGCCCAGACCATCAGCATCCCAGCCCAGACCATCAGAACCCCAGCCCAGACCATCAGAACCCCAGCCCAGACCATCAGAACCCCAGCCCAGACCATCAGAACCCCAGCCCAGACCATCAGAACCCCAGCCCAGACTATTAGAACCCCAGCCCAGACTATTAGAACCCCAGCCCAGACTATTAGAACCCCAGCCCAGACTATTAGAACCTCAGACCAGACTAGGTGCTGAGGTGATGAACGGAGGGTGTGTGTGTACCTGTAGGTGCTGAGGTGATGACAGGAGCGTGTGTGTCCATGTCTTTGATGAATGCATTGGTCATTCTCTCCAGCTCCTCCACCTCCCTCATGGAGAGAGGAACACCTCCACCTGGGACAGAGACAGGCCCAGGGGGCGAGGGCTGGGGGACAGAAAACACACACATTTAACAGGGGGAGTACTAAACGCACACACACACACTCGCCCCAAAGGGTCTCCTAACATACCTTTGATGAAGGGGGAGATTTCATTGGCTGGCTGTAAGAAGAGGGTGGTGATGTCATCGCTTTGGGCTGAGGAGGGGGCACGGGAGCAGGAGGAGGCAGGTTCACAGTCATCGGAGAGTCAATGGAAGAGGGCTTTGAGTGATTGAAGGCTGGGGGAGCCACTTTGTTGGCTGGAGGGGCAGGGGGAGGAGGGAAGGAGCTGGCTGCACGTGAATGTTTAGGAGCAACACCAAATGGAGCCGGGGCGTGGTTCTGGTTCTTCAGCCCCACAGGAGGCACGGACGTCCCCGTTTTCATGCCCCCAAAAGCCTTAGAAGCCACGACTGGTGCCTTAGCAAATGGCTGTGGGGCAGGAACTGGGGCTGGAGCGGATGTAGCGTTATTGGCTTGTCTGTGTGTCGTTCGGAGTTTGAGCTCCTCGGCCCAGGGAGCGGGAGGGGGCTTGTCTCCCATCTCTGGAGGGGGGAGGAAGGAGAGGTTGGGCTTGGGAGCAGTGGGGGGAGGACCTGCAGGCTTGGGGGCAGGAGGAGGAGGAGGAGCTGAGTACTGACTGGGCAACTGGGGAGACAAGATCAGACAAGAAAACATTACAGGCTATATGTAGTGAAGAATTGAAGAGAACTATGAGACAACACACAACAACAAGCAGTGGTATGGACTCAAACCTACTTTTAGACTAAAAGCATTAGGAACTGAGTGCCCCTCCAGCTATTTTGGAAGTTATCTAGTTGAAAATACAATGTTCTATACAGTACTATTTGAAACATTCTAACCAATCCACCCTACTTAACAAGCCAGTTGTGTTTGTAGGAAGGGTGAAAATGGCTAATAGTATCATTCAAGTACAGAATTTAAAAAACATAAGTTTGCAGGTAGCGATTTTCAATCGTATCAAATGTTCAACTTCCACAAAGCACAGGCTCGGAGTCAGCTCATCAGTAGTAATGTGTCTCTGACATTTTTATCAAGAGTTTGTGCCAACATTTCTCTGTTCTGATCCAGTTCCTCCCAGGAGGATAAAAACACTCTCCATTTATGGCTGTTTCCCCAGACCGCTGGCTTGGCCCCACACACACAGGCCTGATCACAATGGAGTATGTTATTGTGTACCACTCTCTCTCGGTCTTGCTTGGTCCCTCATTCGGTTTGCATCTCTATCTTTCTTTATATGCATCATTCAGTGTGATTTTCTCTGCATCACTCACTTCCTCTGTTTTTGTGCATCACTCTCTTATTGTCTGTCTGTGTGCAATAACTAACAGCTTCCTCATCCTAGAGCCATCAACCTGAACAGACACAAAACAGCCTGGCATCCGGCCAATCGGTTTCTCCAGACCTGCTCTCTCTTCCCCTCTTTCTCTCTACTTTGGAGGCCCCTTTATTCAAATTTCTAAGAGTCAACGTCTCCTCTCTTTTTCCCCTCCATCTATTCCCCTCCCTCCTCCTCCCTCTATTCCCCTCCCTCCTCCTCCATCTATTCCCCTCCCTCCTCCTCCATCTATTCCCCTCCCTCCTCCTCCATCTATTCCCTCCTCCCTCCTCCTCCATCTATTCCCCTCCCTCCTCCTCCATCTATTCCCCTCCCTACTCCTCCATCTATTCTCCTCCCTACTCCTCCATCTATTCCCCTCCCTACTCCTCCATCTATTCCCCTCCCTACTCCTCCATTTATTCCCCTCCCTACTCCTCCATCTATTCCCCTCCATCTATTCCCCTCCCTACTCCTCCATCTATTCCCCTCCCTACTCCTCCATCTATTCCCCTCCCTACTCCTCCATCTATTCCCCTCCCTACTCCTCCATCTATTCCCCTCCCTACTCCTCCATCTATTCCCCTCCCTACTCCTCCATCTATTCCCCCTACTCCTCCATCTATTCCCTCCATCTATTCCCTCCCTACTCCTCCATCTATTCCCCTCCCTACTCCTCCATCTATTCCCCTCCCTACTCCTCCATCTATTCCCTCCCTACTCCTCCATCTATTCCCTCCCTACTCCTCCATCTATTCCCTCCCTACTCCTCCATCTATTCCCTCCCTACTCCTCCATCTATTCCCTCCATCTATTCCCTCCCTACTCCTCCATCTATTCCCTCCCTACTCCTCCATCTATTCCCTCCCTACTCCTCCATCTATTCCCTCCCTACTCCTCCATCTATTCCCCTCCCTACTCCTCCATTTATTCCCTCCCTACTCCTCCATTTATTCCCTCCCTACTCCTCCATCTATTCCCTCCCTACTCCTCCATCTATTCCCTCCCTACTCCTCCATCTATTCCCTCCCTACTCTTCCATCTATTCCCCTCCCTACTCCTCCATCTATTCCCCTCCCTACTCCTCCATCTATTCCCCTCCCTACTCCTCCATCTATTCCCCTCCCTACTCCTCCATTTATTCCCCTCCCTACTCCTCCATTTATTCCCCTCCCTACTCCTCCATTTATTCCCCTCCCTACTCCTCCATTTATTCCCCTCCCTACTCCTCCATCTATTCCCCTCCATCTATTCCCTCCCTACTCCTCCATCTATTCCCCTCCCTACTCATCCATCTATTCCCCTCCCTACTCCTCCATCTATTCCCCTCCCTACTCCTCCATTTATTCCCCTCCATCTATTCCCCTCCATCTATTCCCCTCCCTACTCCTCCATCTATTCCCCTCCCGACTCCTCCATCTATTCCCCTCCCTACTCCTCCATCTATTCCCCTCCCGACTCCTCCATCTATTCCCTCCCTACTCCTCCATCTATTCCCCTCCCTACTCCTCCATCTATTCCCCTCCCTACTCCTCCATCTATTCCCCTCCCTACTCCTCCATCTATTCCCCTCCCTACTCCTCCATCTATTCCCCTCCTACTCCTCCATCTATTCCCTCCCTACTCCTCCATCTATTCCCCTCCCTACTCCTCCATTTATTCCCCTCCCTACTCCTCCATCTATTCCCCTCCCTACTCCTCCATCTATTCCCCTCCCTACTCCTCCATTTATTCCCCTCCCCACTCCTCCATTTATTCCCTTCCCCACTCCTCCATTTATTCCCCTCCCCATCTCATCTTTATTTCCCTCCATTTTCTCAGTCCAAGTCTTTCCTACTCTCTCTCTCTCTCTGTGTATCATGCTGTGTCTACTGCAGTCTTTTGTTACAGTCATTTTCCCTGTTGGTTTACTGACATTGTGTGCTTCTATGACGCTCTACAGTATACCACGCTCTACAGTATACCGCGCTCTACAGTATACCGCACTCTACAGTATACCGCACTCTACAGTATACCGCACTCTACAGTATACCGCACTCTACAGTATACCGCACTCTACAGTATACCGCACTCTACAGTATACCGCGCTCTACAGTATACCGCGCTCTACAGTATATGAAATACTTGTCCTTCTCAGTACCTTGGGGTTGAAGGGTCCTCTGGTCTCCATCTCAGACAGCAGGTCAGTCAGAGAGTCCAGCTGTTTGTCAAAACTAGTCTGCTTTGCCAGACGCTGTGGGAGTGAGAAAGAAGGGGGGGAGGGAGAGAGAGGGGGAAGGGACAGACACACAGAGTGAGGGATTGTGAAAGAGTGAGAAATAATAGGGGAGGGAGGGAGAGAGAGAGGATGATTGTTTATCAACAGGCTGAATCTTGACTTGAAATATGTAGCAAACTCCAACTGCCACCTAAATCATACACTTGTGTCAATGGGGAATGTGCACAGAATAGAACAGAAGTGATAGAACAGAAGTGTACTGAAAGAACAGAATGTAACTGATTTGCATGGATCAGAACTTAAGCACTCATATCACGTTAGGCAATAGACTTCCACATCTGCTTACTGGGGACATCCACCATGGTAGTACATGTGTGGGTGAGGGTTCTGGCCGTCATCCAACACAACTACGCCAATACAATGACAAGTGCTTTGGGACCTTATGGAAAGTTCTAGATTTAAGCAATAAGGCATGAGGGGGTGTGGTATATGGTCTATATTCCACGGCTAAGGGTTGTTCTTAGTCACGACGCAACTCGGAGTGCCTGGATACAGCCCTTAGTCGTGGTATATTGGCCATATATCACAAATACCCGAGGTGCCTTATTGCTATTATAAACCTGTTACCAACGTAATTAAAGCAGTAAAAATAAATGTTCTGTCAAACCCGTGGTATACTGTCTCATATACCACAGCTGTCAGCCAATCAGCATTCAGGGCTCAAACCACCCAGTTTATAATACAAAACTGATTATTAACCCAGACTCACCTGAGAGTTCTCCCCAGCACTGCTGGGACCAGAGACTGGGAGAGGGGAGGGGTGGTGGAGGAGGGGAGACGGGAACGGGGAGACAGGCATTCTCCTCAGGCGGGGCGGGGAGGGCAGGTCATCCACTGCGGGAGGGGGAAGGCAGGTGGGGGCATCAGAGGCTGGAGGTGTGGTTGCACAATTTGGGGGAGGGGCTGGCAGCTCATCGTCCAATGGAGGAGGAGGGGCCGGGAAGTCTAATAGAAACGGATAGGGGTGATTGGTTAAATCAAAGGCGTGGCAATCCAATGGTTTCTAAACGTTCTATAATTCATGAAAATCCTGTCATCTATTCACTGCACCCACACAGACATTCGTTCAAGGGAACTCCATGACAATACAGTTTCTACACACAGAGACAGTGAAATGATACGGTCAAGAAAATAGACTGAAAGGGATAAGTAGGTGGGTAAGTAGAAAAAATGGCGTAATTGCCAGAATCTCGCAGTATCCATTTAAATGCAGTGATTAGAGTGTGTGAGAAACAGGAAGGATGAGTTTGATTGATGGGATAAGGGCCATGTTGCAGTCTACCAATCTGTTGGGTTGCTAACACCAGGCTCAAACTCTGGGATCCAACATCCTTGTTTTATCAGAAACAAAGCTAAATACTTGTAACTAAATAATAACATGCTTCATAACATGCTTGATGCTTCTGTTGCGAGATAAGTCTGGTCCTAAAACAACCCCTATCCCTAGCCACTTCCCCTAACCTCTACCACCATATTTTTCATACACCTATCCAGTTACTTCACATCTGCACTGTGAAGGGAAAAAGTTTAAGTGAAGTAGTTAGGGGTCACATTGAACCAGACAACTAGATGCATGGGATAAATGTTTACAAAACATCATAAACAGAAAATCACCTTCGCAGAGCGATGGTGGGGGTGGAGGCATCACTCCAACTCGACCAATGACAGCTGTGCCGACACCACGTGTTGAGGAGACCAGACTGGGGGGAGGAGAGGGACCTGCGGGAGGAGTTGAGCCCGGGGGAGGCGACGGGTCGGACTGGCTTTTGGGGCGTGGCGGATTGACCGAGGCAAACTTCTTTGGCTGGTTGTAGAAGGAGGGGGTGGTGACTTTGAGGTTGATGGAGGAAGTCACCATGAAGGGCTTACTGCCGCTGGAGTCAGCCATGTTGTCTCTTTACTGTCTGAGGAGACACGAGGAGGACAGCTGCTGTTTATGACAATATTGGTTTATTAGAACAATTTAGAAGAGGACAAACACAATCCATTCCAAATCAACAAACTCAAATGAGCTGTAGGGAGGCTGCCAACTGTTAAAGAGATGGCTGTGTTACAGAGGAGGTCTAGCAAACCTGGAGGCCAGCTGTAAAAAGGACAACAGCAAAGCTAAAATAAACCTTTGATATAGAAATGAACCATAGTGCATTAGCTTTTCTGAGGTGAGCACACAGAGCTTTTGAAACAGTAGGGGAATATTTTTCTTTGCTGAATTAGTGGGGACACATCAACAAAGGATCTAACAAACCTGCAGCCTAACTACAGGAGAGAACCTCCAAAGCATGCGTGCACACACACACACACACACACACACACACACACACACACACACACACACACACACCTCTGAAAGGTCTTGGCTGCTTTACACAGTACCTCGCCCTAGATTGTAAATACACACTAGCCACTCCTTGGGCTCAGTAAGGAGAGAGGCATACCGTAACCATAGCAGCACTTATAGCTGCTTCAAGGTCAACTCTCAGTATGAAACCGTTCACTGTAATAAAAACAGTTGAGAACTACAGCATGGTTTACTATAGGGATGACCGGGTCGGACCTGAGACGGGTAAAACCACCATAACATGTTCATGTGAGCTACGTCAAGGAGAGGGTCATTTAACGGGTTAGCTCAAATATTTACCTCACGTGTTTGTGGTTAAAAATGTTGACGTTACCACAGCAGCTCTATCTCAGATTCCCCAAACGCCTGTGGCACTGTAGGTGGCCCCTGGTTAAACAGAGACGTGGCCCTGTAGGTGACCCCTGGTTAAACAGAGACGTGGCCCTCTTTCTCTCTCAATACCTCTCTTGGTTTCTTCCTCTTTCTCAGTAACGTTACTTTCAACTAGACGCTAGGCTGTTATAGTGCCCTACAGAGTATACAGTTCATTCGGACTAATTCCCCTTTTCCACATTTTGTTATGTTACAGCCTTATTCTAAAATGGATTAAATATTGTTCCCCCCTCAATCTACATACAATACCCCATAATTACAAAGGAAAACAGCACATTTTTACATTTTTGCAAATGTATAAACATTTTTTTTTTAAACTGACATACCTTCTGTAAATAAGTATTCAGACCCTTCACTATGAGACTTGAAAATTGAGCTCAGGTGCATCCTGTTTCCATTGATCATCCTTAAGATGTTTCTACAACTTTATTGGCATCCACCTATGGTAAATTCAATTGATTGGATATGATTTGGAAAGGTACACACCTGTCTATATAAGGGCCCAGTGTTGACAGTGCACGTCAGAGCAAAAACCAAGCCATGAGGTTGAAGGAATTGTCCATAGAGCTCCGAGACAAGATTGCGTCGAGGTACAGATCTGGGGAAGGGTACCAAAACATTTCTGCAGCGTTGAAGATCCCCAAGAACACAGTGACTTCCATCATTCTTAAATGGAAGAAGTTTGGAACCACCAAGACTCTTCCTAGAGCTGGCCGCCTGGACACAGCAATCGGGGGAGAAGGGCCTTGGTCAGGGAGGTGACCAAGAACCCGATGGTCACTCTGACAGAGCTTTGGAGTTCCTCTGTGGAGATGGGAGAACCTTCCAGAAGGACAACTATCTCTGCAGCACTCCACCAATCAGGCCTTTGTGGTAGAGTGGCCAGACGGAAGCCACTCCTCCGTAAAAGGCACATGACAGCCCGCTTGGAGTTTGCCAAAAATAACCTAAAGGACTCTCAGACCATGAGAAACAAGATTCTCTCGTCTGATAAAACCAAGATTGGAAGTCTTTGGCCTGAATGCCAAGCGTCACATTTGGAGGAAACCTGGCACCATCCCTATGGTTAAGCATGGCGGTGGCAGCATCATGCTGTGAGGATGTATTTCAGTGGCAGAGACAAGGAGACTAGTCAGGATTGAGGCAAAGATGAACGGAGTAAAGTACAGAGAGATCCTTGATGAAAACCTGCTCCAGAGCCCTCAGGAACATAGACTGGGGCGAAGGTTCAACTTCCAACAGGACAACGACCCTAAGCACACAGCCAAGATAACGCAGGAGTGACTTCAGGACAAGTTTCTAAATGTCCTTGAGTGGCCCAGCCAGAGTCCGGACTTGAACCCGACATAACATCTCTGGAGAGACCTGAAAATAGCTGTGCAGTGACGCTCCCCATCCAACCTGACAGAGCTTGAGAAGATCTACAGTGAAGAAATTGGAGAAACTCCCCAAATACAGGTGGGCCAGGCTTGTAGCGTCATTCCCAATAAGACTCGAGGCTGTAATCACTGCCAAAGGTGCTTCAACAAAGTACTGACTAAAGGGTCTGAATACTTATGTAAATTTGATATCAGATTTTTATTTTGAATAAATTAGCAAACATTTCTAAAAACCTTTTCTAGCTTTGTCATTATGGGGTATTGTGTGTAGATTGATGGAAAAAAAACGAATACATTTTAGAATAAGGCTGTAACGTACCAAAATGTGGAAAAAGTCAAGGTGTCTGAATACTGCACTGTACTCGGGCTACCAAGTGGCGCAGCGGTTTAAGGCACTGCATCTCAGTGCTAGATGCGTCACTACAGACACACTGGTTCAAATCCATGTATCTCAACTGACCGTGATTGGGAGTCTGGGTTTGGCTGGTGTATGCAGTCATTGTAAATTAGAATTTGTTCTTAACTGACTTGCCCGGTTAAATTATATAACAGCATTGATGAGTCCTAGTCAGTGCCTCACCGCTGGATCATAAATAAGCCTAATGTGTTATGTCTAGAAACATGGTTTTGTCCATAATGTGAAATGCTTTTGTTAGATCACAGAGCAACAACATATTTAAGAACCATTACCACGGTGATAATATACATGGGTTTCCTCAGGCCTTGGAAAAGCAGTGCCCCAGAACTAGCCTGGTACGTGCTGCGATGTGGGTTTGTGATGCGGGTGACACATTTTTTTCTTCCATGATCCGAAATCAGCCTTTAGATGGGGAATGATTTACCACTCAGGCTTGACTAGAATGTTACGCCATGTCAGTTTCATAAGAGTCTTAACGTAACTTCCTTCCCAGTGTTACCAGATTTCTATGAAATATTAACTATAATGAGTGAAAAAGTTATTTAATTTTTATTAAGTAGGTTAAAAAGCAGCTTTTCTGTGTTGGAATGGTGTGGGTGTACCCCACGACAGAATGGTGTGGATGGTGTATACCGGTCATTAAAAATATTAAGGCAAGTAGACTGCTGACTGGCAAGCTCAGCCAACATGACATCATGTTCTAGGAGTAAATAGCAGGAACATTTTTTAAACGGTCTGTGAGATAAAAGTCGGAATTGGGATTTTTTAAGTGTTTTTTCTCAAATGTATGCTTTGGTCACAAATACGAGTATAGAACGAGTTAACAGAATATTAACTAAAAAGTGAGATTTTCACTGGACAGTTACCTTATTAAGACACATTTCTTAAATAGTTTTTCCGTTTGAAATTGAGGGTTCCACATTGCATGTAGCTGTGACTTGGGGCCCTGGACACAAGTTCTGACAAGATAAAGACATCCACAGTGGGTGAAAGTGTTCCTGATATGCTGACTCAGGCCTCAACACAGTATGAAGAAAAAATACACAGGAAGTAAGCTAACTTTGTTTGTTAGGATCCTCTGTAAAACAGCGTTTTCTACATTTCACTCATAACTTCTTACTTTAACAGTTAAAATGCTGACAGGAATCCAAAGAGAGAAGGTATCATATTTGCACTCACAAGCCCCTTCAAAGTGAGCAACAAAAAGCCACAAACTGCTAAATCTTCACTTTTCTATTTTCAAAATGGACTTACTGTTAAATAATGCAGAGAAGAGCAGGATGAAATATTAAAGGCAAATGACCAAAGGGGACATCAACCAATCTGGTTGCCCGCCCTAGCACAGCTTGCTATAGCCTGTAGGCTAGCTAGCCGTCTTATTTAGAAAACACTGTGGGACTAGAACAGATGGAAGGGGGAATGGACAAACGGACACACAAAGTGGTCTTGGAAACTGGCTGTAAAAGTCCAACCTAGTAAGAGTCTAATGCTCCCCTGACAAAGCGTTGGCTCCTCTCTGTGATGAAAGATAGAGCCTACATCAAGCAGAGCAGACCTCCCCTGTAATATCCCCAGTCAGACAGAAACCTGCTCTCCATGGCAGAGCAGACCTCCCCTGTAACATCCCCAGTCAGACAGAAACCTGCTCTCCATGGCAGAGCAGACCTCCCTGTAATATCCCCAGTCAGACAGAAACCTGCTCTCCATGGCAGAGCAGACCTCCCCTGTAATATCCCCAGTCAGACAGAAACCTGCTCTCCATGGCAGAGCAGACCTCCCCTGTAATATCCCCAGTCAGACAGAAACCTGCTCTCCATGGCAGAGCAGACCTCCCCTGTAACATCCCCAGTCAGACAGAAACCTGCTCTCCATGGCAGAGCAGACCTCCCCTGTAATATCCCCAGTCAGACAGAAACCTGCTCTCCATGGCCAATAGGGCCCTGTTGAGACCTCTGCTAATGAGGGCCAGTACATTGGATACCAGCAGACAGTTCAGTTCTGAGGGAAATATTACTAGGCTTTGATCTAATGGCTTTCTATTTTTCTAGAGAGCCAGCGCTCTACACTAAGTGGAGGCAGAGAACTAGGCTTATTGGTTCTAGTGCTCTCATTTAAAGTGTCTCATTATATTAGATAGCATACTGTAGAAAAGCTCTGGGGATACTGCATGAGACGGTCACGGGACTGAGACATGCTAGGGACAAACGTTCCTCATCGTGCCCCTGGAAATAGACCACCCTATTTGAGGAATTAAAAAAACCAAACACCGCTACAAACATGCTTCATAATAGTCAAGTTATGTTTTATGATGTATTATTTAATTCACTACTCAGCCAACTGTAAAGGCATTGATAAAAAACATTCCCCACAGATTCCATGTGGCTGCAGACCTGGGTAATGGTTTTATATGGTGAGGTCAGCTGTAGGCTCCTCCCGGACAGTCCCCTAAGCCTAACTAAAGTAAACCATTGTGAAATTGGATCCAGAGATGATGAGACCCATGGTGAGAACGTTTGGCACTTCAGTTGAATGACATCATCAACACCATGGTCTGCATTTTCCTTTCCTTCTGTCTCCAATCTCCCTCCCCCCCCCAAAAGAAAGCTCCCTCCTCTCATTTCAGTTGGATGACATCACCAAGGTCTGCATTTCATCATCTTAACTAGTTTTACAGCTTGGCTGTGAGGTGACATCATGTGTGCAGAGAGAGCGCTAAACTCATACAAACCATCTACTGTAAATAATAGCTCATAGCTTATCGAGTACGTTATGATTTCCACATAGTCGGTTGATCTACAAAGGAGGATTTGAAGACAATTCATTTGGTAGAGGAGATATTTGTAGATGGTATCAAGGCCCAGACATGGATTGAAGCATCATTATGCGTTGGATGTGGATGGATGGGACTATAACACTAAACACTGTTTTATCACTGGCTGTTTTGTCTGTAAGTGTTCACCTGAGACACCAACACTCAGAGTTGAGAGACAATAGATACTGTGCCAGACCAGTAAGAACACAAGTGACAAACCTACAAGCTGCTAGGGGGCGATAGCTTTGGAATCCAGAAGCGGAGTATTAAACAGGCAGAAGCACTAGATTCTGAAAGGCACTCTTGAACTAGGGCTGGGAACTGCCAGGGACCTCACGATACAATATTATCACGAAACTTAGATGACGATACAATATGTATTGCGATTCACAATGTATTGCAATGCGATACTGTGGTTTTATTGCGGCTCAATATTCCAAACATATTGCTCACCATGTGTCTGCTGCAGAGGGACAGAGAAGGCCTTGAGAAAACATGTTTTGATCAGTCATGGAAATAAAAGAGCTGAAAACAAATTGGCTCCCTATTTAAAAAGAATGAGCGCAAGCTATGAAGGAAAAATAATTATTTGATAATATTGCGATATTGTCAAAACGATACATCGTCAAAAATAATATTCCGATATGTAACTGTATCAATCCCCCCTCCCACTAGCTTGAACCCTAACGTTACCATAACGCTAGCCCTAAATCAACAACAAAATACTTCCTTACTTGCTCATCAGCTCTGACGCCAGTGTCGTCCTCTCTAGCGTGGACATATAGTGACTACACTACAGTTGCTAAAGCTCCTTCCTTGTCCCTGAGTTTCAGCACAGACACGCCCAGCTCTTGCTGGGAAGCCTGTCTGTCTGTGACTGTGTCTGGGGGAGTTACTCATGCACTGACAAAGCTCCTAACTGACTCTGATCTTACAGGTCACTAGCCTTTCAGAGGGGACTGGGATCTCCCTCACAGCGTGGCAGTAGTACTAGGTTAGGCTATACTGACTGAGTGAATGGGTGACGTATGACAATTGTATCACAGTGATCTTCTAGAGGTCAAATGGCTGTGGCACGCTTGTGAATGGAATCCCCAGACTCCCACCCAAACAGTCACACACACAGACGTAGTAAGACCTAGCCTGCTTTACTCTGAACAAGCATGTTTAATGACAAGTGAAGAGAGATTTGGGGACATGTTATGCATTAAGTATTATGAGGACAGCCTGGGTACCAGTCAGTTTGTGCCCTCATTCCACTCAGGGCTCTAAAGTGCGACTGATTTGGTCACATATGCAACAGGTTTTATTTTAGGAGCTCTGTGTTAAGTGGAAGGCCCAAAAAACTGTCAAAGACCGTTAAAGACTCCAGCCTCCCAAGTCAGACTGTTCTCTCTACTACTGTATGGCAAGCGGTACCGATGCACCAAATCTGCAACCATCAGGACCCCGAACAGCTTCTACCCTCAAGCCAGAAGACTGTTATATAGTTAACCAATAGCTAGCCGGACTATCTGCATTGACCCTTTATGCACACACTTTTTTTGGACTCATCACATACACTGCTGCTACTGTTTATTATCTATCCTGTTGCCTAGTCACTTTATTCCTAGTTATATGTACATATCTACGTCAATGACCTTGTACCCCCTGTACATCAACTCGGTACTGGTACCCCTTGTATATAGCCAAGTTATCATAACTCATTGTGTATTATTACTTTTCTATATTTTCTCTCTGTATTGTTGGGAAGGGCCCGTAAGCATTTCACTGGGGTGGGTATAATTTGTGGAACGTTCCAGCAGGAATCTGTTCCAAAACCTTTGTAAATAACAAGTTTGCCAAGTAACAACGCATAAAAAGTTGTATAGCGGCAGAATAAGATACCGGGTAGGGAGTGGGCTATTTCATTAAGTTTTTTTACTCACCACGTTTATTCTGAAAAATGTCTGTCCTCACTCTGGTAGCCTATGGACAAACATTAAGAATAAACTACGTGGTGAGTTGATGCCTATTCGGCAGCTGGTTAGCTTGGTGAATTGATCATGCTACTTTGTATGCATTCTTTGTTGGCAACCTTGTACTTTACGAAGATTTTGGAACAGATTCCTATTGGAACGTTCCACAAATTATACCCACCCATTTCACTGTTAGTCTACAGCTGCTGTTTACGAAGCATGTGATGAATAACATTTGATTTGGCAGTGACACTTTGCTTCTTGAAAGTCCAATATCTTGAAAACTTGACTGTTGACAAACATTTGGACTAATGACAACAATTCCAAAAGAGTCTGAGCTGATTTTCCCTTTAATTGCACTTTTGTCTATGGGGCTGGAAAACTACCACAGCACTCAAAGTTTTCAATCTATATTCTCTCTTTAAATTTTAGTCAGTGGGTTTGCGTGAGGACAACCATCTTGTCAAACAATGGAATCCCATTATGGACGAAACAACAGCTGGTAGGAACTTGATGGATAACCATGCTGGACACCATG
The DNA here is from genome assembly GCA_030435695.1 of Brachymystax lenok tsinlingensis. Taxonomy (NCBI): domain Eukaryota; kingdom Metazoa; phylum Chordata; class Actinopteri; order Salmoniformes; family Salmonidae; genus Brachymystax; species Brachymystax lenok. The sequence goes on from CM059789.1 coordinate 53,266,354, forward strand.
ACCCACCCAGCTCTTAGCGTGCCCCTGATTAGCTATGGTAGGTAGATGTCTGCTAGGCTCAAGACAGCTAAGAACAACTGAGCACACATAATATACAACATATCCGACGGTCATCAATGAATCCTCCATGTAGTCATAACTAGGTCTGTCTGACCCTGATTCAAGAGGATTGCAGTGTGTGTCAATCCGTATTGATAGCCCTGGTCTACCATTCACCTGCATACAACCCAGTGTTGAAATAACTTCAAAACGGCAAATGTATTTAATATCTGCACAGAAAAGCGCAATCTATCTAGAAATGCTGGCTAGTTAGTTTGTGCACTCACCTATATATTTGCGGCTAGCAGCTTCCCTACAGTTGGTAACTAGCCAGAGAGGTTGTAGAGGGATAACGTAACTTCCTCGCCTCTCTCTACTTCGACGACACGGTTTATCGTCCTCAACCGCCCCCTTTTTATGTATTCTTCAACGGCAGGTCTATCTGTACCCTAAATGGATGTTGCCATCACCCTTTCCCTGTCTAGTCTTCAAATGAATGTGAGATTTCTGTCAGGCTAACCAGCCAGCTCACTTTTCCTCCTAAACTGTACTTCCTGTTACAGCTTCCGCACTTTTCTTTGTCGTGAGCGAGCGCGTATCTATCGGAAGCTGTGAACTCGTGAATGCGCCTTTTGCACAGGACTGCACAGTGGACTAAAAAGCGGAACACCAGCCACCGTAGATGAGTAATACTCGTACCAGGCACTTTGCTATTGTTCTTTCATACATCTTCTTAACTGTTGAAACTCTGCAATGCACCAAAACTATATATAGCATAATCTGATTATACCATTTCTTATACCGAAATGATAAAGCTACACAATATTTCATACAGTTGTGCTGCCGGTCACTTGTTACCTATCATAATAATCAGTGTAAATATGTTCTTACCTATGTGTGCAGTTGGGAGAACAAACTATTACCCTCCACTACTGTATCTCTTCCTTCTCCTTTTCCCTAGCTGTAGATCCAAACTGAGACAGAAAGTGTGCTTGTTAACTTTCCTCTACCCCTCTCTCTCAGTTCCCCTACAGCTGTTAGACCCCCTTCTCTCTCTCTCCTCCCACTTTCAGTGGAAAAGGAATGACACCATCCTTCCAAACAAGTTCTTTCTCGTTGGACTTTCTCTCAGGATGTGTATATTCTCTCTCTCTCTCTCTCTCTCTCTCTCTCTCTCTCTCTCTCTCTCTCTCTCTCTCTCTCTCTCTCTCTCTCTCTCTCTCTCTCTCTCTCTCTCTCTCTCTCTCTCTCTCTCTCTCTCTCTCAGCAGTTTATGAACATACACAATGAAAGGCAGTAGCCCCTATCTTTCCTCTCTGTTTCTCCCCGTCTCACTCTCTGGATTCTTGCAACATTCTTCATTCTATGACGTCAACGCTGCCTGCCTTTCCTTGTAAGGTCAGAGAGAGAGGGAACTAGAGAGAGGGGGAGGGAGGGGAGAGATAATGGAGGTAGAGGCTTGATTAGGTACAGACGCTAAAATGGTTGGGGGGACACAAGGGAAAGAGAAAGGCCACATCACATCGTGCTGTTGCACTCGCTGTAAGCCCTGTTCCTGTCGAGGTGTAAAAGGAATTACCATTCAGTTTGGTTCAGGTATCACATACATGCAGAACCATTATTTCCGTGGAGTGCAGGAGTGTAATGAAATATGAAGTAATACATTGCTGTGGCTCTGTTACTGAGTTTGATTGAGTGAAAAAAACTAAGAAGGACATGGTACCTCATAGACCCTTACTGTTCCTACTGACATGAGGATGTGAGCCTGACCTACAGTAATATCACAACCACAGAGGATGACCCTTCCCATCCTGCACATCTGCTTCCTCTGACACAGCTTCCCTATTACACACACGTTATGTTTTCTATTCTCGTGGGGACCTCAAATTAATTTCCATTCAAAATCCTATTTTCCCTAACCATAAACTTTAACCCATAACCCATAACCCAAACCCTAAACCTAACTCCTAAATCTAACCAGCAAAAGAAGCCAGCAACCTGGATTCGCCTCTTCACTGTTGCCAGTTGAGGACTTGTGAGGCATCTGTTTCTCAAACTAGACACTCTAATGTACTTGTCCTCTTGCTCATTTGTGCACTGGGGCCTCCCACTCTTTTTTCTATTCTGGTTAGAGCCAGTTTGCACTGTTCTGTGAAGGGAGTAGTACACAGCGTTGTACGAGATCTTCAGTTTCTTGGCAATTTCTCGCATGGAATAGCCTTAATTTCTCAGAACAAGAATAGACTGACGAGTTTCAAAGGATGAACACCTGCACATTTTGACAATGCACATTCTCCCAGTCCCCACTGCTCAGAGGAAAAACCCTCCTATTGCCAACTGGCCCCCTGTCGACAGCACTGTCACTGATATGGCTAGCTCAGACTGTAGGTTCCTGTTCTCCCCAGCAGGTGTCACTGTGACACACCTTCATCTGCACCAGACTAACTGACCCACACAATTACAGACTGACTAACAGACACACAGACTGGCTCACCGACACACAGACTGACAGAAAGACAGACTGACTGACAGAGCCCAGGGGAAGATGACACTACGCTGACTGTCTGAGAGCTCACAGTTAGAGAGAAGGATGGAGATAGGTGGACATGAAGAGAGGGATGTGTTTGTAGGTAAAGCCAGGTACGTATACCACACAGAGATGAGAGATAGATATGGACTGGACAGATGAAGAGGCTGAGGCGGAGGAGTATAGACTAATACAGGGGAGGGCTGAAGATGAATGATAAACAGTGTGGTGGTCTAGATGCCGAGGGGAGTAGAGAGGGAATGAAGGGTAAGAGTAGAGAGGGAGGGAGAGAGAAAGAATGTAGAGTAAGAGTAGAGAGGGAGGGAGAGAGAGAGAGAGAATGTAGAGTAAGAGTAGAGAGGGAGAGAGAGTGAGAGAATGTATGGTAAGAGCAGAGAGGAAGGGAGGGAGAGAGAGAATGTATAGTAAGAGTAGAGAGGAAGGGAGAGAAAGAATGTATGGTAAGAGTAGAGAGGAAGGGAGAGAGAGAATGTATGGTAAGAGTAGAGAGGACGAGAGAATGAGGGTAAGAGTAGAGAGGGAGGGAGAATGAGGGTACGAGTAGAGAGGGAGGGAGAATGAGGGTAAGACTAGAAAGGGGGAGAGAGAGAATGAGGGTAAGAGTAGGGAGGGAGAGAGAATGAGGGTAAGAGTAGGGAGGGAGAGAGAATGAGGGTAAGACTAGAAAGGGGGAGAGAGAGAATGAGGGTAAGAGTAGGGAGGGAGAGAGAATGAGGGTAAGAGTAGAGAGGGAGAGAGAATGAGGGTAAGAGTAGGGAGGGAGAGTGAATGAGGGTAAGAGTAGAGAGGGAGAGAGAATGAGGGTAAGAGTAGGGAGGGAGAGAGAATGAGGGTAAGAGTAGGGAGGGAGAGAGAATGAGGGTAAGAGTAGAGAGGGAGAGAGAATGAGGGTAAGAGTAGGGAGGGAGAGAGAATGAGGGTAAGAGTAGGGAGGGAGAGAGAATGAGGGTAAGAGTAGAGAGGGAGAGAGAATGAGGGTAAGAGTAGGGAGGGAGAGAGAATGAGGGTAAGAGTAGGGAGGGAGAGAGAATGAGGGTAAGAGTAGAGAGGGAGAGAGAATGAGGGTAAGAGTAGGGAGGGAGAGAGAATGAGGGTAAGAGTAGGGAGGGAGAGAGAATGAGGGTAAGAGTAGAGAGGGAGAGAGAATGAGGGTAAGAGTAGGGAGGGAGAGAGAATGAGGGTAAGAGTAGGGAGGGAGAGAGAATGAGGGTAAGAGTAGAGAGGGAGAGAGAATGAGGGTAAGAGTAGGGAGGGAGAGAGAATGAGGGTAAGAGTAGGGAGGGAGAGCGAGATCAGGGTAAAAGTAGAGGAAGGGAGAGATGAGGGTAAGAGTAGAGAGAGAGAATAATACTGAATTATAGAAGAGAACTGGGATCTCCACACACACACACACACACACACACACACACACACACACACACACACACACACACACACACACACACACACACACACACACACACACACACACACACACACAGTGACCTTGAGACTTACTCACGTGACATGAGTTATGTGGCTCTCCGCCCACTGCCATGTGTGCTGTCTATTAGAGCTGTCTGGTGTGGGCCAGCCTGTTTAATATATCTCCTCGAAGACCTTTACACACATCACACATACTGCATGCCCACATTGACATTTACATGAATCACACTCAAACACTGCACATTTACAAGGTGAAAACCAACCCCAAATATTACACATACTGGTACATTATAGAAACATTACATTGCACCCAGACTCATACAATAATATTTCCATTAGCCTGGCCAGGCAAAACAAGAACAGCTTATTAGACATAAACGGCCTCTTTCCGCCATACCACAACAATTTCCCCTCTTTCTCTCGCTGTCCTCCTTCCTCTCTCTCTCCCACCTTCCCCTCTGCCCCTACTACAGGTTCTCCTTCCCCTCCCATCTCCCTCTCTCTCCCACCTTCCCCTCTGCCCCTACTACAGGTTCTCCTTCCCTCCCATCTCCCTCTCTCTCTCACCTTCCCTCTGCCCCCACTACAGGTTCTCCTTCCCCTCCCATCTCCCTCTCTCTCCCACCTTCCCCTCTGCCCCTACTACAGGTTCTCCTTCCCCTCCCATCTCCCTCTCTCTCTCACCTTCCCCTCTGCCCCTACTACAGGTTCTCCTTCCCCTCCCATCTCCCTCTCTCTCTCACCTTCCCCTCTGCCCCTACTACAGGTTCTTCTTCCCTCCCATCTCCCTCTCTCTCCCACCTTCCCTCTGCCCCTACTACAGGTTCTTCTTCCCCTCCCATCTCCCTCTCTCTCCCACCTTCCCCTCTGCCCCTACTACAGGTTCTTCTTCCTCTCTCCCTCCCACGGGCTGTTTTCATCCTTCTTTTCCCTCTCCAAATGGTGGTGTGAGGTTAAATCCAGAGGAGGCTGGTGGGAGGAGCTTTAGTGTGACGGGCTCATTGTAATGGCTGTAATGGAATGGTATCAAACACATCAAACATATGGAAACCACACGTTTGACTCGGTTCCATTTATTCCTTTCCAGCCATTACAACGAGCCCGTCCTCCTATAGCTCCTCCCACCAGCCTCCTCTGGTTACATTAGAGCCTAACAACAGACCTCCCTCCCCCCTCTCTCCACCACACACACACACACACACACTGTCCTCAGCACACATACAGCGAGCGAGAACAGGGAGATTAGATGGAGAGAGAGAGAGTAAGGGATGGTGATAGAGAGAAGGAGAGAGAGAGTAAGGGATGGTGATAGAGAGAAGGAGAGAGAGAGTAAGGGATGGTGATAGAGAGAAGGAGAGAGAGAGTAAGGGATGGTGATAGAGAGAATGAGAGAGAGTGTAAGGGATGGTTAGAGGGAGATCATTTACTATGCAGTCAGAGACAAGACAGACTTTCTTGACGTCAAGTCATTTTGAAGCCTTGTATACCCATTGTACTGTTGAACTTTGACCTCAACAAGTCATCTAAAATGAATGAACACATTGTCTTGAAACATGAAAGCAGTCAAGAACATCCACTTCCATCAGTTGATGGAGAGAGACAGCGAGACACGTGAGTGATTCGGTTTGGATGAAACAAATACGCAGCACTCAAATCAATCCAGTATCATTCAACATCACAAACAACACATAGAACAGTCAGATCAACAGGAACATGACAGTCTGATTGACAGGGACATGACAGTCTGATTGACAGGGACATGACAGTCTAATTGACAGGAACATGACAGTCTAATTGACAGGAACGTGACAGTCAGATTGACAGGAACATGACAGTCAGATTGACAGGGACATGACAGTCTGATTGACAGGGACATGACAGTCTAATTGACAGGAACATGACAGTCTAATTGACAGGAACGTGACAGTCAGATTGACAGGAACATGACAGTCTGATTGACAGGGACATGACAGTCTGATTGACAGGGACATGACTGTCTGATTGACAGGGACATGACAGTCTGATTGACAGGGACATGACAGTCTGATTGACAGGGACATGACAGTCCGATTGACAGGAACATGACAGTCAGTGATTAGAAGCATGTTGCACACTGCTCTAAACAGGAACCACATTGAAAGGCTGTTACAGCTGTCGCTCCACACAGGCTCAATAAGACCAACAGGTATGTGGAAGTCATCTGTGTTGGATGTTGCAGAGCCAGTTGCAATGTCACTCTGTGTGTTTTAACCCTTGCTGTGTTGGCCATTTTTGCATGGGCACAGGCATCACAGGTGAGATTAGTGTCTTTGTTCGCTCTGTGGTTGACCTTGCCTCACATTGACAGCAGCCATGTCATAGATCACAGCACTGTCACAGCAATGTTTGTGTGCATGTTCCGCCACTTGCAGGGTTAAACACATTATATATCCATGATTTAACCCACCTGTGATGCTGCTACTTGCTGCTGCTACTTTCTGTTTATCATATATGCATAGTCACTTTAACTATACTTTCATGTACATACAGTGGGGAAAAAAAGTATTTAGTCAGCCACCAATTGTGCAAGTTCTCTCACTTAAAAAGATGAGAGAGGCCTGTAATTTTCATCATAGGTACACTTCAACTATGACAGACAAAATGAGGAAAAGAAATCCAGAAAATCACATTGTAGGATTTTTTATGAATTTATTTGCAAATGATGGTGGAAAATAAGTATTTGGTCAATAACAAAAGTTTATCTCAATACTTTGTTATATACCCTTTGTTGGCAATGACAGAGGTCAAACGTTTTCTGTAAGTCTTCACAAGGTTTTCACACACTGTTGCTGGTATTTTGGCCCATTCCTCCATGCAGATCTCCTCTAGAGCAGTGATGTTTTGGGGCTGTCGCTGGGCAACACGGACTTTCAACTCCCTCCAAAGATTTTCTATGGGGTTGAGATCTGGAGACTGGCTAGGCCACTCCAGGACCTTGAAATGCTTCTTCACGAAGCCACTCCTTCGTTGCCAGGCGGTGTGTTTGGGATCATTGTCATGCTGAAAGACCCAGCCACGTTTCATCTTCAATGCCCTTGCTGATGGAAGGAGGTTTTCACTCAAAATCTCACGATACATGGCCCCATTCATTCTTTCCTTTACACGGATCAGTCGTCCTGGTCCCTTTGCAGAAAAACAGCCCCAAAGCATGATGTTTCCACCCCATGCTTCACAGTAGGTATGGTGTTCTTTGGATGCAACTCAGCATTCTTTGTCCTCCAAACACGACGAGTTGAGTTTTTACCAAAAAGTTCTATTTTGGTTTCATCTGACATTCTCCCAATCCTCATCTGGATCATCCAAATGCTCTCTAGCAAACTTCAGACGGGCCTGAACATGTACTGGCTTAAGCAGGGGGACACGTCTGGCACTGCAGGATTTGAGTCCCTGGCGGCGTAGTGTGTTACTGATGGTAGGCTTTGTTACTTTGGTCCCAGCTCTCTGCAGGTCATTCACTAGGTCCTCCCGTGTGGTTCTGGGATTTTTGCTCACCGTTCTTGTGATCATTTTGACCCCACGGGGTGAGATCTTGCGTGGAGCCCCAGATCAAGGAAGATTATCAGTGGTCTTGTATGTCTTCCATTTCCTAATAATTGCTCCCACAGTTGATTTCTTCAAACCAAGCTGCTTACCTATTGCAGATTCAATCTTCCCAACCTGGTGCAGGTCTACAATTTTGTTTCTGGTGTCCTTTGACAGCTCTTTGGTCTTGGCCATAGTGGAGTTTGGAGTGTGACTGTTTGAGGTTGTGGACAGGTGTCTTTTATACTGATAACAAGTTCAAACAGGTGCCATTAATACAGGTAATGAGTGGAGGACAGAGGAGCCTCTTAAAGAAGAAGTTACAGGTCTGTGAGAGCCAGAAATCTTGCTTGTTTGTATGTGACCAAATACTTATTTTCCACCATAATTTGCAAATAAATTCATAAAAAAATCCTACAATGTGATTTTCTGGATTTTTTTTTTCCTCATTTCGTCTGTCATAGTTGAAGTGTACCTATGATGAAAATTACAGGCCTCTCTCATCTTTTTAAGTGAGAGAACTTGCACAATTGGTGGCTGACTAAATACTTTTTTCCCCCACTGTACTACCTCAATTGGACCGACCAACCAGTGCTCCCGCACATGGGCTAACTGGGCTATCTGCATTGTGTCCCACCCGCCAACCCCTCTTTTACGCTACTGCTACTCTCTGTTCATCATATATGCATAGTCACTTTAACCATAACTACATGTACATATACTACCTCAATCAGCCTGACTAACTAACCGGTGTCTGTATGTAGCCTCGCTACTTTTATAGCCTCGCTACTTTTATAGCCTCGCTACTTTTACAGCCTCGCTACTGTATATACTGTTGTTTTTATTTATTTTCCTACCTATTGTTCACCTAATACCTTTTTTATTATTTTCTGCACTGTTGGTTAGAGCCTGTAAGTAAGCATTTCACTCTAAGGTCTACACCTGTTGTATTCGGCACGTGACAAATAAACTTTGATTTGATTTGACTGAGAGAGAACAAGATGGAGGGATAAGGAAAAGAGGCACACGCACTTATCGACAAAGAGAGACAGACTGATGGAGAGATAGCGGGAGATTAAGAGAGGAGAAAGAGAGGATGAAGGTCTCAGAGGGAAAAGGAAAGAGACTGACAGAGAGGAAGAATCAGAAACACTATCTTACAAACAAAGACTGATAGAGGGATGGACAGACAGAGAGAGAGAGAAACACTATGGTGAAACACTAAAACAATCGAGAAATACACTAAGAAAAAAGAAGGAACAGCAGTTCAGAAAACAGCTAATTGAAAAATCCATAGAATCAAATCCCTTCTGGGAAAAATGGAACACACTAAACAAACAACAACACAAAGAGCTATCTATCCGAAATGGAGATGTATGGATATACCACTTCGCCAATATTTTCAGTTATATAACAAAGAACAGACAGCAAAAACATATACATGATAATTTACTAAATTTAGAATCAGCTATTAAAGACTACCAGAACCCACTGGACTCCAACATTTCTTCAGTGACAACAATGTCCTGAGCAAATGTCTAATTGGTTTCTACTGTCTACTGCTTGCAGATGATCTGGTGCTTCTGTCCCCAACCAAGGAGGGCCGACAGCAGCACCTAGATCTTCTGCACAGATTCTGTCAGACCTGGGCCCTGACAGTAAATCTCAGTAAGACAAAAATAATTGTGTTCCAAAAAAGGTCCAGTAGGCAAGACAAAAAAATACAAATTCTGTCTAGACACCGTTGCCCTAGAGCACACAAAGAATTACACCTACCTCGGCCTAAACATTAACACCACAGGTAACTTCCACAAGGCTGGAAACTATCAAAGAGACAAGGCCAGAAGGCCTTCTATGCCATCAAAAGGAACATAAAACATCAGAATACTTCAATCAGTTATCGAACCCATTGCCCTCTATGGTTGTCAGTTCTGGGGCCCACTCACCAACGAAGAATTCACAAAATGGGACAAACCCAATTGAGATTCTGCATGCAGAATTCTGAAAGAATAATGTATGCAAAGCAGAATTAGGACTACACCCACTAGTTATCAAAGTGCAGAAAAGAGCTGTTAAATTCTACAAGCACCTAAAAGAAAGCGACGCCCACACCTTCCACCACAAAGCCCTCACCTACAGAGAGATGAACCTAGAGAATAGTCCCCTCAGCCAGATGGTTCTGGGTCTCTGTTCACAAACACAAACTGACCTCACAGAGCCCGAGGACAGAAACATATTGAGACCAAAACAAATTATGAAAAAGCAAAAATAAATAAAAAAGAATCAACCAAAAAACTGAGAAAATTGGAATGCTATTTGGCCCTAAACAGAGAGTACACAGTGGCAGAATACCTGACCACTGTGACTCACCCAAACTTAAGGAAATGTACAGACTCAGTGAGCATAGCCTTGCTGTTGAGAGAGGCCGCCATAGGCAGACCTGGCTCTCAAGAGAAGACAGGCTATGTGCCCATGGCCCACAAAATGAGGTGGAAACTGAGCTGCACTTCCTATTCTTTTAAAACGTTTGTGAGTGTAATGTTTACTGTAAATTTTGTATTGTTTATTTCACTTTTGTTTATTATCTACTTCATTTGCTTTGGCAATGTAAACATATGTTTCCCATGCCAATAAAGCCCTTTGAATTGAATTGAGAGCGAGAGAGACATCACATCTAACCTCTACCTTATTCACCCCCTAGTGGTCACCTTGTGACATCACATCTAACTCCTACCTTATTCACCCCCTAGTGGTCACCTTGTGACATCACATCTAACCTCTACCTTATTCACCCCTAGTGGTCACCTTGTGACATCAAATCTTACCTGGTTTTGTCTGCACTGTACACAATCACACACACTTAACACACGTTTAACTGCACAAAATAAATGTACACATTCATTATACATTGAGTGTACAAAACAGTAGACATAATGTCTTTCCATGACATGGACTGAACAGGTGATTCTTCCGTATTTAACTATGATCCCTTATTGATGTCACTTGTTAAATCCACTTCAGTCAGTGTAGATGAAGGGGATAAGACAGGATAAAGAAGGGTTTTTCAGACGAGACAACTGAGACATGGATTGTGTATGTCTGCCATTCAGAGGGTGAATGGGAAAGACAAAATATTTAAGTGCCTTTCAATGGGAATGGTAGTAAGTGCCAGGCGCACCAGTTTGAGTGTGTCAATAACTGCAAAACTAGTGGGTTTTTCACACTCAACAGTTTCCCATGTGTATCAAGAATGGTCCACCATGCAAAGGACATCCAGCCAACTTGACACAACTGTGGGAAACATTGGAGTCAACATGAGCCAGCATCACTGTGGAACGCTTTCGACACCTTGTATAGTCCATGCCTCGACGAATTGAGTCTGTTCTGAGGGCAAAAGGGGGTGCAACTCAATATTAGGAAAGTGTTCCTAATGTTTTGTACACTCAATGTACACACACACACACACACACACACACACACACACACACACACACACACACACACACACACACACACACACACACACACACACACACACACACACACACACACACACACACACACACACACACACACACACACACACACACACACACACACACACACACACACACACACACCAAGCTGAGAGGGGGAGCCAATGGTCTATATATAGCAACAATACCAGGATTGGACAGATTATAACTGAACTGAAATGTCTGGCCAGTTATTGTATACAGATTTAACTATCCTCCCCCCCTCCATCTCTCTCCCCTCCTCTAAAATCTCTCCCTTCCCCCTACCAATTCCCTGTCCTCTCTTCCTCCATCTCTCTTTCTCTCCCTCCCTCCCTCTTTCCTTCCCTCTCTGTCCCTCCTGGAATACTAATTTGAGCGTCTCGTTGTCACCTCTGCTCAGCCTTCCATGACTCAAAGCATCCCCCGCTCTTTTCCACTACCTCCCCCCATCTGCCTCTCTCATGCTCTCTGTCTCCATCTGTCCCTCCCCCTCTCTCTCCCTCCTCTGTCTGCCTTCCTCAGTGTGTGTGAACTCAAGGAAACATGATTGACCACGCCTGCTGCTTGTGCCAGCCCTGCGTCATTTGGCAGACAAACACTTATAGAAACAGAAACAGCCCATCATAAATATATAATCCCTATAGAGTGGGACAGGAGGTTAGCCTGGGTAGATAGAAATAAAGAGAGAGATGGAGAGAGAGGGAGAGATGGGAGAGATAGAGAGGGAGAGGTGGAGGGTAGGAGAGAGAAGTGGTGGGAGGGAGGGAGAGGGAGCAAGAGAGAGAAAGGGAAGGAAAGGGAGAGGTGGGGGGTGGGAGAGAAAGAAACAGAGGGAGGGAGAGAGTAGGTACACCTATAGCTCATCTCTTGTCAGTAGTACTGTGGACTACTTTATTACTGACCTCAACCCAGAGTCTCTCAGAGCGTTCACAGTCAGCCTACTGACACCCCTATCAGATCACAGCGTAATCACAGTCTACTTGAACAGAGCAATACTCAAGCACGAGGCATCAAAGCCAAAGGAACTGAGTAATATTAAGAAATGTTATAGATGGAAGGTATGTAGTGTGGAAACCTACTAAAAACAATTAGGCAACAACAAATTAAATTAATCTTAGACAACTGCCTGGACAAAACGTTCCACTGTGATAGTGAAGGTATAAACTTGGCAGTAGAAAACCTAAACAGTATATTTGACCTCTCAGCTACCCTATCAAATCTAAAAATGTCAAACATAAAACCGAAGAAAATTAACAATGACAAATGGTTTGATGAAGAATGCAAAAACCTAAGAAAGAAATTGAGAAACCTATCCAACCAAAAACATAGAGACCCAGAAAACCTGAGTTTACGCCTTCACTATGGTGAATCACAAAAAAAATACAGAAATACACTACAGAAAAAGAAGGGTCCATGTCAGAAATCAGCTCAATGTAATTGAAGAATCCATAGACTCTAACCGCTTCTGGGAAAATTGGAACACACTAAACAAACAACAACACAAAGAGTTATCTATCCATAATGGAGATGTATGGATAAACCACTTCTCCAATCCTTTTGGCCCTATAACAAAGAACAAACAGCAAAAACATATACATGATCAAATACAAATCTTAGAATCAACTATTAAAGACTACCAGCACCCACTGGATTCTCCAATAACATTGAATGAACATTGAATGAACTACAGGACAAAATACAAACCCTCCAACCCAAAAAGGCCTGTAGTGTTGATGGTATCCTAAATGAAATGATAAAATATACAGACAACAAATTCCAATTGGCTATACTTAAACTCTTTAACATCATCCTTAACTCTGGCATCTTCCCCAATATTTGGAACCAAGGCCTGATTACCCCAATCCACAAAAGTGTAGACAAATTTGACCCCAATAACCACCATGGGATATGCGTCAACAGCAACCTTGGGGAAATCCTCTACATTATCATTAACAGCAGACTCATACAATTCCTCAGTGAAAACAATTGTTAACAAGTCAGTTAAGAACAAATTCTTATTTACAATGATGGCCTACCCCGGCCAAACCCTAACCCGGACAACGCTGGGCCAATTGTGCGGGACTCCCAATCACGGCCGGTTGTGATACAGCCTGGAATCGAAACAGGTCTGTAGTGATGCTTCTAGCACTGAGATGCAGTGCCTTAGACCGCTGCGCCACTCGGGAGCCCAGTAAATCTCAGTAAGACAACAATAATGGCGTTCCAAATAAGGTCAATTTTCCAGGACCACAAATACAAATTCCATCTAGACACCGTTGCCCTAGAGCACACAAAAAACCATACATACCTTGGCCTAAACATCAGCGCCACAGGTAACTTCCACAAAGCTGTGAACGATCTGAGAGACAAGGCAAGAAGGGCCTTCTATGCCATCAAAAGGAACATAAAATTCGACATACCAATTAGGATCTGGCAAAAAATATTTGAATCAGTTATAGAACCCATTTCCCTTTATGGTTGTGAGGTCTGGGGTCCGCTCACTAACCAAGAATTCACCAAATGTGACAAACCACAAATTGAGACTCTGCATGCAGAATTTTGATAAAATATATTCCGTGTACAACGTAAAACACCAAATAATGCATGCAGAGCAGAATTTGGCCGATACCCGCTAATTATTAAAATCCAGAAAAAAGCCGTTAATTTCTACAACCACCTAAAAGGAAGCGATTCCCAAACCTTCCATAACAAAGCCATCACCTACAGAGAGATGAACCTGGAGAAGAGTCCTCTAAGCAAGCTGGTCCTGGCGCTCTGTTCACAAACACATAAAGACCCCACAGAGCCCCAAGACAGCAACACAATTAGACCCAACCAAATCATGAGAAAACAAAAAATGCTAGAATGCTATTTGGCCCTAAACAGAGAGTACACAGTGGCAGAATACCTGACCACTGTGACTGGCCCAAACTTAAGGAAAACTTTGACTATGTACAGACTCAGAGAGCATGTCCTTGCTATTATGAAAGGTCGCCATAGGCAGACCTGGCTCTCAAGAGAAGACAGGCTATGTGCACACTGTCCACAAAATGAGGTGGAAACTGAGCTGCACTTCCTAACCTCCTGCCAAATGTATGACCATATTAGAGACACATATTTCCCTCAGGGTACACAGATCCTCAAAGAATTAGAAAACAAAACAAACAAACCCGATCTACTGGGTGAAATACTACAGTGTGCCATCACAGCAGCAAGATTTGTGACCTGTTGCCACAAGAAAAGGGCAACCAGCGAAGAACAAACACCATTGTAAATACAACCCATATTTATGTTTATTTATTTTCCCTTTTGTACATCGTTACAACACTGTATATATGCATATGACATTTGAAATGTCTTTATTATTTTGGAACTTTACTATCTACTTCACTTGCTTTGGCAATGTTAACGTATCTTTCCCATGCCAATAAAGCCCTTAAATTGAAATTGAATTGGATTAGATTTGGTGGGAGGTGTATGCAGGTCAGATGAGATGAGAGAGATAGATGGGTGCAGATAATGAGGCCACTCCTCTCATTGTTTTTGTCACCAGGAAAGAGGTGGGTGGAGGGGAGGGGAAGAGTGAGAGAGAGGGGGATGGTAAGAGGAGGAGAGGGAGGGAAAAACAGAGAGAGACAGAGAGGGGGAGGGAGAGAGAATTAATGGAGAGAATACAGAGAGAGCTAAATCAAGAGAGAGAAGGAGGGAGATGAGAGAGAGAGAGATGACAGAGAATAGGATGGATGGAGAGAGATGACACAGAGCAAAGGCTTTGGAGAGCTTTGATGCTCAAGGAATACCCTCCTGTGTTTTGTCATGATTCTTCAATATTGGGTCTATGTGTGTGTGTGTGCTCGCGTTATTTGAGAGCTCAGTGTGAGCGTGACAGAGGGGGAGAGAAGGATGGGTAGAGGGGCTGGGAAACCGCTGCAGTGCGTTGTTAGGCAGCTCGCGCACAGGAGAGGGAGACAGAGAGAGAACCCCATTTTAGATCTCCAATATTACAGCAGTGCAGTTATATCCACAACAATGACAACAATGGCAAAGCCCACCACTCAGTCCACTGCTATTGAACCTCTAATGGTATGGCTACAAGCCACAGCATTCAACACAATGCCATTCACAGGCTAATGGACAAGAGTACTGCCTGTCAATAGTATGATGCTTCCCTTTCCTATTAGCCTGATTTCCCAATCACCATATCTCTAGGATTTCACTACAGATATAATACGAATATAATACTGGTAATGATAACGATGTTAACAATGTCAACACATGTTGATGATAATAATAGTAATAATACAAGTTAGTTATAGCAATAGTAATAGTAATAATAATGATAATAATAATAATGATAGTAATAATAATAATAATGATAATAATAATAGTAATAATAATAATAATAGTAATAATAATATTAATAGTAATAATAATGATAATAATAGTAATAATAATAATAATAATAATGAGAATAATAATAATAGTAATAATAATGATAATAATAATGAGAATAATAATAATAGTAATAATAATGATAATAATAATAATAGTAATAATAATAATAATATCACTCTTCCATATTTAACTAAAACCTGTCTCCCTCAGTCATATTAACTTACTAACGGGATCGTATAAGACTCTCACTGCACTGGTAAAGAGAGAGGGAGAGGGAGAGAGACTGAACGAGCAAGCGCAGAAGAGAGAGAGAGCCAGAGAGGGAGAGACAGTGTGCAGGAGAGCGAGTGAGAGCGAAGCGAGCAAGAGAGAGAAGCGCGAGGTAGAGAGAGAGAATGTATGGTGTCAGGGTAACGCTTCCTTGCTTGTATCCAGGGCCTTTGTGAATACACCATGGGATGCATCGGCTCACGGAGACTCAGTAAGACCTGCTATTCTTCCCTTATGGCCGGGGCTGGGGTTGGGGCTGGGGTTGGGAATGGGGCTGGGGTTGGGAATGGGGCTTGGGTGGGGGACAGGGATCCTGCTTGCTGCTGTTCTGTACAGTGTGTGTGTGTGTGTGTGTGTGTGTGTGTGTGTGTGTGTGTGTGCTGCGCGCGCGCGTGTGTGTGTGCGTGCGTGTGTGCGTGCGTGTGAATAGGCTGTGGGGACCGGGGGATGAAGAAGGGGGTGGATGGTAACCACGTCACTGTTTAGATGGGGCTTGACAATTCACGTTTGGCCAAGATGTCAGAGACAATATGTGTTGAAATGTGCTGCTGTGTGTGTGCATTCTCCCTCCCTCCATCCCTCCCTCTTCTCCTGCCTTGATTCAGGATGATGCCTGGCAGAGTATATGTGTGTGTGTGGGAGGGAAAGAGAGAGAAGGATGGAGAGGAGGAGACAGGGGAGGCAGATTGAAAATGCTATGATAGTTGCTGTTCACAGAGAGGGAGAGATAGATAAAGGAAGAGAAGGAGAGGGAAAGATAGATGAAGCAAGAGGAGAAGAAGAAAAGAGGGGAATATTCTATTGTGTAGTGTAGTATCATGTGTATAAATAGAGAGAGAGAGAAAGAGAGATGAGGTGGGCTGGAGGGAGAGAGGCAGGCAGGGAGAGGGAAGACATGCTGAATTATATTGCAGGCAAAGAAGAGGGGAGATGGAGGGAGGGGTTGAGATGGAGAGGGAGGGGAATACGTGAGGGAAAGAGTGTATGGGATTGTATGGAGGGCTACTCAGGTTGGGATTGTCCTGGACAATACCCATCTGTGACACTTTAGGTAAATCAACGTCAGGACTGCTGAGGAGTCAGGGTGGGGTGGGGGGGTGGAGGTAGTAAACAATAATGCATACGATTAAAGGTAAACTCACCTCAGAAATCATATAATGTATGTACAGAATGAGCATATGAAGTTATTAATATGTACAGTAGCGTCTTCAATAGGAAACGCCAACAACGTGTTGAAAAACAGAGGAGGACGTCCCAGTAGTCTATAGATGATGACTGCATTGGTCTGTTCTGTGTGCAAAATGTGTACATCGGATTTACTTTGGATTTAAATATAGGCCTAAAGTACTTACGTAAAGTGCATTGTGAAATATTTGTCATCCACTTTGTACAATCGCAAACGAACGTTCAAGACATCATGATGATGTGGCAGGTGACACTTTACTTCTTGAAAGTCCAATCGCTTGAAAACTTCAACTATCAACAGTGGACTATGTTGTTTTTGAGTGGATTTTCCCTTTAAGCAAAAACCTCTAGACACACTGGAGGCTACTTACTTGAAGTGATATTAGTACTGTAGTAGTCTTTCTCAGCACTGAGGTACAGTACCTAATAGTTTTAAATGGTTGAAGGACACAGGCAGGTTAGAGGTGAACAAGGATGGGATCAATTCCATTTAAATTCAGCGGGAAATTACTTGAAATCCAGTTAACACATTTAAAGCTGCCCATTATTATCATTATTTCAACTACCTGAACTGAAATGGAATTGACCCCAGCCGTGGCATTGAGGTCAGCAGTGTGACATGGTGTTGAATGAGTGAGGTGCCCCCAGCCCCTTTAAAAATAACTGCGAACTATAGATAACAACACATGAAGTATCCAAAGGATGAAAGGCATTGTAGAATGAGTTGATGTCTAGAATGGAAACCAGCTGGCAGCGGGTGTGAGGTGAATAGTGAAGCCATGATAACTGTGTTAAACTAGCGCTATACACATAGAATTAGGAGTTAGAATACTAACTAGAAATTGAGTAGGATCTCCATGGATATACAGGCCAGGGCACCTGTTTAGACATGAGTCACACACTGTCTTCTGTAATGGATGGTATTATTACTTATTATTACTTATTATTGTGAAATGTCATGCAGACCCAGGAAAAAGAGTGAATGTAGGCATGGTGGTGAATATTGATGTGTTCTACAGCATAGCCATAAAAAGGTTAGAAATAATTACTGGAGTGGTACACTTTCTGTGAGTAGTCCCTAGTGGTTTGATTCTTAAAACAGAATTATTCTTAAAAGTCAAGCATGTTGTAACCATGGCAATGTTTCTGTCCTACGGTTTTGACCACCATGGTGACTGAATATAGGCTAGGGTTGATCTAAGCTGTTGTTTAACACTTGATTTAGTGCAGACGTGAGTGTGTGCTGCTGATACTGTAGTGTAAAGAGCTGGAGAGAGCATTGTGGCGTGTAGGTCTGCCTGCCTGGGTGTGGCAGCAGTGTTTGTCCTGGGTGAGAATGGGTTTAGTGTCCAGTATTGATCGGCCTCCTCAGCTGCAGTCCTCCCTGCCAACCACAGATCAACAGGAGGAGGCAGAGGAATACAATATCTACACACTGGAGTAAGACAGAGTATCTACAAACTGTAGTAAGACTTAATATCTACACACTGGAGTAAGACCAGAGTATCTACACACTGGAGTAAGACCAGAGTATCTACACACTGGAGTAAAACCGAGTATCTACACACGGGAGTAAGACCAGAGTATCTACACACTGGAGTAAGACCAGAGTATCTACACACTGGAGTAAGACCAGAGTATCTACACACTGGAGTAAGACCAGAGTATCTACACACTGGAGTAAAACCAGAGTATCTACACACTGGAGTAAAACCAGAGTATCTACACACTGGAGTGAAACCAGAGTATCTACACACTGGAGTAAGACCAGAGTATCTACACACTGGAGTAAGACCAGAGTATCTGCACACTGGAGTAAAACCAGAGTATCTACACACTGGAGTGAAACCAGAGTATCTACACACTGGAGTAAAACCAGAGTATCTACACACTGGAGTAAGACCAGAGTATCTGCACACTGGAGTAAGACTAGAGTTGACACACTGGAGCAAGGCTCATGCAGGTCTGTATGCAATGTCAGTTCTTAGTAAGAACCTGATGAATAGCCTGCTAACTGCTTGACTATTCTGTACCACCAGTGGTGTTGATTCCTACAGTACACCACATCACTATTCTGTACCACCAGTGGTGTTGATTCCTACAGTATACCACATCACTATTCTGTACCACCAGTGGTGTTGATGCCTACAGTATACCACATAACTATTCTGTACCACCAGTGGTGTTGATTCCTACAGTATACCACATAACTATTCTGTACCACCAGTGGTGTTGATTCCTACAGTATACCACATCGCTATTCTGTACCACCAGTTGTGTTGATTCCTACAGTATATTACATCACTATTCTGTACCACCAGTTGTGTTGATTCCTACAGTATACCCCATCACTATTCTGTACCACCAGTGGTGTTGATGCCTACAGTATATTACATCACTATTCTGTACCACCAGTTGTGTTGATTCCTACAGTACACCACATAACTATTCTGTACCACCAGTGGTGTTGATTCCTACAGTATACCACATCACTATTCTGTACCACCAGTGGTGTTGATGCCTACAGTATATTACATCACTATTCTGTACCACCAGTTGTGTTGATTCCTACAGTACACCACATAACTATTCTGTACCACCAGTGGTGTTGATTCCTACAGTATACCACATCACTATTCTGTACCACCAGTGGTGTTGATGCCTACAGTATATTACATCACTATTCTGTACCACCAGTTGTGTTGATTCCTACAGTACACCACATAACTATTCTGTACCACCAGTGGTGTTGATTCCTACAGTATACCACATCACTATTCTGTACCACCAGTGGTGTTGATGCCTACAGTATATTACATCACTATTCTGTACCACCAGTTGTGTTGATTCCTACAGTACACCACATAACTATTCTGTACCACCAGTGGTGTTGATTCCTACAGTACACCACATCACTATTCTGTACCACCAGTGGTGTTGATGCCTACAGTATACCACATCACTATTCTGTACCACCAGTGGTGTTGATTCCTACAGTATACCACATAACTATTCTGTACCACCAGTGGTGTTGATTCCTACAGTATACCACATCACTATTCTGTACCACCAGTGGTGTTGATTCCTACAGTATACCACATCACTATTCTGTACCACCAGTGGTGTTGATTCCTACAGTATACCACATAACTATTCTGTACCACCAGTGGTGTTGATTCCTACAGTATACCACATCACTATTCTGTACCACTAGTGGTGTTGATTCCTACAGTACACCACATAACTATTCTGTACCACCAGTGGTGTTGATGCCTACAGTATATTACATCACTATTCTGTACCACCAGTGGTGTTGATTCATAAACCACATCACTCACTATACTGTATCACCAGGGGTGTTGATTCCTACACCACAACATTATACAGTACACATTAAGTTGCACCCTTTTTTGCCCTCAGAACAGCTTCAATTAGTCCAGGCATGGACTCTACAAGGTATTGAAAGCATTCAACAGGGATGCTGGCCCATGTTGACTCCAATGCTTCCCACAGTTGTGTCAAGTTGGCTGGATGTCCTTTTGGTGGTGGACCATTCTTGATACACATGGGAAACTGTTGTGAAAAACTCTGTGTAACAGTATTGCTTCCGTCCCTCTCCTCGCCCCTACCTGGGCTCAAACCAGGGACCCTCTGCACACATCAACAACTGACACACTCTAAGCCTCGTTACCCTTGCAGAGCAAGGGGAACAACTACTTCAAGGTCTCAGAGCGAGTGATGTCACCGATTGAAACACTATTAGTGCGCACCCTGCTAACTAGCTAGCCATTTCACACTGGTTACACCAGCAGCATTGCAGTTCTTGACACACTCAAACCGGTGCACCTGGCACGCACTACCATACTCCGTTCAAAGGTACAATCTTTTGTCTTGCCCATTCACCGTCTGAATGGCATGCATGCACAATCCATGTCTCCCCCATCTACACTGATTGAAGTGACATCAATAAGGAATCATAGCTTTCACCTGGTCAGTCTATGTAATCCTAATGTTTTGTATACTCAGTGTAAAACCATAGTGATTATACAGCCACGTAATTTACAGTGCATTACCTGGGCTTATATTGAGGAAACGAGTAAACAGATGTCAACTGGTGCATAAGGACGGCTCCACCAGCTGACTGTCTGGTGTGTGTCTACATGTGTGTGCATGTGCATCGGGGGGGGCAGGTAGCCTAGTGGTTAGAGCGTTGGACTAGTAACCAAAAGGTTGCAAGATTGAATCCCCAACCTGACAAAGTTAAAAAAATCTGTCGTTGTGCCCCTGAACAAGGCAAGTAACCTAATGTTCTTAGGCAGTCATTGAAAATAAGAATTGGTTCTTAACTGACTTGCCTAGTTAAATAAAGGTAATAATGCACATGTGACCTGTAGGCAGACTCTCTGCAGGGTAGGCATAGTGTGAAGCTGCTGACATGGGGCTGAATAGGCACTATAATCCAATTCTAATAATGGTGTGTGTGTGTATGTATTCTCATGAAACCAGTTTTAAAGCAAATTGAGTTACAAAACCATGATGCATCTGCAAAAATCAACTATCATTAAGACTAAGATGTCTAGTTTTTGGCTAAGTGACTTATTTTAAATACATTTTAAATTTTTGCCAGTTTTTTGTACATTTTCAATTCTGTATACCGAAATGCATCCAGATTCAATTATCAGGTACTTTTATACCATTTTACTTTAGAAAAGCCAAACTTATTTGAATAAAACACATAATATGTTGCTGTAGTTTGTCCATAAATAATACAAATTGAAGTATACATTAAACTATAATATTTATTATGTAAAAACACAGTGTCTGTGGACATGTCTCAGTTTCCCAGTCCCTGCCGATGAAAAACATACCCATAGCATGATGCTGCCACCAAAGTCAAAGTCAGTGGTTAGAGCGTTGGACTTGTAACTGGAGGGTTGCAAGTTCGAATCCCTGAGCTGACAAGGAAAAAATCTGTCGTTCTGCCCCTGAACAAGGCAGTTAACCCACTGTTCCCCGGGCGCCGAAGACGTGGATGTCGATTAAGGCAGCCCCCCGCACCTCTCTGATTCAGAGGGGTTGGGTTAAATGCGGAAGACACATTTCGGTTGAAGGCATTTGGTTGTACAACTGACTAATAATGGTGACTTTTGACTTTGACTAATTATGTGACTTCTGAAGTTAATTGGTTGCACCAGATCTTATTTAGGGGCTTCATAGCAAAGGGGTGAATACATATGCACACACCACTTTTCTGTGTTTATAATTTTTATATTTTTTCAACAAGTAATTTTTGTTCATTTAACTTCCCCAATTTGGACTATTTTGTGTATGTCCACTACATTAAATCCAAATAAAAATCCATTTACATTACAGGTTGTAATGCAACAAAATAGGAAAAACGCCAAGGGGGATGAATACTTTTGCAAGGCACTGTATGTGGGAACACTGGCGGTTCTGGGGGCAGGGGGCCAGTGCCCCTGTGACAACAATTTTGGACCCCCTTGTGGCCCCCCTAAATGTGGAGTATGAAATAATTTTTGCATAACAAATTTTTGCTATCGTTCTTTTTTTACATCCGTTATTAGACAGTGGCAACCCACACATTTACTAGAGGGACATGGTCTTTTGCCTACTAATGCCTGCAATGAAGTGAAGAAAACGATATGACAACAATAACGTCTAATGTAACTGGCCCCTCTAACAGTACAACTGGCCCCAGCTTGGCCCCCCGAGTTGAAAGGGTCTAGAACCTCCACTGTGTGGGAACTCCTCCTCCTTCCTCATGAAGCTTGTTGAGAGAATGCCAAGGGTGTGCAAAGCTGTCGTCAAGGCAAAGGGTGGCTACTTTGAAGAATCTAACATCTAAAACTTTTTGGGATACTACATGATTCCATATATGTTATTTCATAGTTTTGATTTCTTCACTATTCTACAATGTAGAAAATAGTAAAAAAATAAAAAATAACTGGAATGAGTAGGTGAGTCCAAACTTTTGACTAGTACTGTAAATACACAAATAAAATAATGACGTGATAATGCAAAAATAAATATTCATTAGGGGAGCAGTGTAATTTTTTAAAATTTGTTTACAACTTTTTTGGACTGTTTCGGTAATGAGAATTTTTGTGTTGATCGTTGTGGGAATTGTGGTAAATACATAATATCTAATACAAAAAGCATAGATAAGTACAGATCCTAATTTCAGTGATCCAAGAGAAAATGACAAGAAAAATTACACTTGAGAATTTTTGCGTCAAATGTCAGTTCTGTGAGAATGACCCGTGTGTGTATGTGTGTGTGAGCATACTCACTCCTCTTTTTTGGAATGTGTGCTGTAGTGTGTGTGTGTGCATACTCTCTCCTCTTCTTGAGGTGTGTGCTTTAGTGTGTGTGTTGTATGTATACAGTGTGTATGTATAAACTGTGTGTGTGTGCGTGCATGCTTGACTGCCGCCAGCTAACTCCATTACACTACTTTGTTTATGATATTTCGTTACTGAAAGGGATTCCCTGACATTGATTTGAATTAAAACGCTGACAGACAGACAGACAGATACTATTCCCTCCAGACTCTTAGAAAAAAAGGTACTATCTAGAACCTTAAAGGGTTCTTTGACTGTCCCCATAGGAGAACCCTTTGAGGAGCCCTTTTTGGTTTCAGGTAGAACCCTTTTGGTTCCAGTTAGAACCCTTTTGGTTCCTTGTATAAGTCTTTCCACAGAGGGTTCTACATGGAACCCAAAAGGGTTCTACCTGGAACCAAAAAGGATTCTATCTGGAACCAAAATGTGTTATCCTATGGGGACAGCCGAAGAACCCTTTTAGAACCCTTTTTTCACAAGCATAGTGATTGGAGCATTGATTGGCTGAGGACTGAATCGACTTACGCATAAACACAGTCAAGGGGAACGACTCAGTGAAAAACTACTTCAGTGAAAGTGTGTGTGACTGTGTGTGTGTGTGTGTCAGCTGGCCTTGCCAGTGTGTCATCATTCCGTTGCTCAATTATGTGAGTGTCTCGGTGATGGTGTAGGGTGACAACCCTTGATCAGTGTGTTTGGGAAAAAAAGACAGTGAGTGTGGGCGTGTGTATGAGAGTGCCCGTGCACCCATGTGTGTGTGTGACTGTGTGTTTATTAGAGTGGCCGTGTGTGGGTGCAGGGTGGCAGTCCTTGCTGGCAAACACAGTGACTCAGTCTGAGAGTGAGTTATGAAACTGACACGCCATTTTGCCTTTAATGCTGACAGGAGAATATTATTATCAGATTGCTGTGTGTGTGTGTGTGTGTGTTGGCATGTGCGCAACACTGCTATTGTCGTTACCACTAACGACAGATAGAAGAAATAAAGCACAGTGATCCATTACAGAGCACCTTGCTTCCCATTTGCTTTGAAGAATCAATTGGATTTACTGACTGATATTGAGGGGGAACAAATAAAGTGGGACTTGAACCAGCAACCCTTTGGTACTACCACCTGTGACATAAAGCTCCAGACAGACCACACCTTTCCCCACTTATCACCCGATTGTACAGGCCTTTATTTGTTGGATCAGATGAATCAGGTTAGTGTAGAGCTGGAAAAAAAACTTGCAGCCCCTGTGGGTTGGTGACCACTGCTTAGTTCTTAGCCCAGGCTGTCAGTCATGGTAACCCATGCAGGGTCCTACAGGTGGTGGGGTTAATGACTAAGCTGGAGTAATGAGGCATGGCCAACCCTCTCATGACAGGTGCGTGTACCATTGGAGGGTGGAGCAGAGGGAAGACATGTTTTCAGGAACGGACCATCCACCCGCATCTTTCTCTGTCTGACAGACTGGCTTTTACGCTTTTAGCCTTTTACCCTTTCACCCGCAGCCTCCCCATACGCTCTCTCTGTACCATCTGGAGCTCTGGTGCTCAGCTGTTTCCCGGCCCAACTCTCTCACACACCAGCCCGCTACAAGTTCAGCCTGCCTCCCACCGTGTCAACTGGCCTCACCACAGCTGTCACCACCAGCACCAGCCAACCAGATCAGAGACCCCCCGTTCCTATCCAGCTCTGCATCGCTCGTTTGCAGCAGGGCCTCTGAAATAAAAGACAGATGACGCTCAAGCGCTTCTTCCCATGTCAGCGGGAGTTGTCAGGTCGCCGTCGGAGTCCGAGCTGATGGGGCAGCCGCTGCAGATCTATGGTTGTTCGTTTGGCACGGCCGCCATGCTCTGTCACCCCTCCTCTCTTCCTCCTCTCTTCCTCTTCTTTTCCTCCTCCTCTCTTCCTCATCTCTTCCTCCTCTCTTCCTCATCCCCTTCACTGCCTCTCCCTCTCACTCTCCAGAGTGGCTGGGTCTCGGCTGGAGCCGTCTCCTCCATTCCCGCAGGAGGATATCTATCTGGAAAGAGAGCTGGGCTGGGTAAAGGGGTGAGAGCTGGGCTGGGGATGGGGAGAGAGCTGGGCTGGGTATGGGGGAGAGAGCTGGGCTGGGTATAGGGGAGAGAGCTGGGCTGGGTATAGGGGAGAGAGCTGGGCTGGGTATGGGGGAGAGAGCTGGGCTGGGTATGGGGGAGAGAGCTGGGCTGGGTATAGGGGTGAGAGCTGGGCTGGGTATAGGGGTGAGAGCTGGGCTGGGGATGGGGAGAGAGCTGGGCTGGGTATAGGGGAGAGAGCTGGGCTGGGTATAGGGGAGAGAGCTGAGCTGGGTATGGGGGTGAGAGCTGGGCTGGGGATGGGGGTGAGAGCTGGGCTGGGTATAGGGGAGAGAGCTGGGCTGGGTATAGGGGAGAGAGCTGGGCTGGGTATGGGGGTGAGAGAGCTGGGCTGGGTATAGGGGAGAGAGCTGGGCTGGGTATAGGGAGAGAGCTGAGCTGGGTATGGGGGTGAGAGCTGGGCTGGGTATAGGGGAGAGAGCTGGGCTGGGTATAGGGGAGAGAGCTGGGTATGGGGATGGGGGAGAGAGCTGGGCTGGGTATAGGGGAGAGAGCTGGGTATGGGGATGGGGGAGAGAGCTGGGCTGGGTATAGGGGAGAGAGCTGGGCTGGGTATGGGGGTGAGAGCTGGGCTGGGTATAGGGGAGAGAGCTGGGCTGGGTATAGGGGAGAGAGCTGGGCTGGGTATAGGGGAGAGAGCTGGGCTGGGTATAGGGGAGAGAGCTGGGTATGGGGATGGGGGAGAGAGCTGGGCTGGGTATGGGGGTGAGAGCTGGGCTGGGTATAGGGGAGAGAGCTGGGTATGGGGGAGAGAGCTGGGCTGGGTATAGGGGAGAGAGCTGGGTACGGGGATGGGGGAGAGAGCTGGGCTGGGTATAGGGGAGAGAGCTGGGTACGGGGATGGGGAGAGAGCTGGGCTGGGTATCGGGGAGATAGCTGGGGATGGGGGAGAGAGCTGGCGCATCGCTCTGCTCTGGTCATGTGCTCCCTTGTTATTGCTGTTGAGGCTCTTATAGCTGCAGCAGTTACCCTTCGTCAGAAAAGATTATGTATGTCGAGTAGGTGTTGTGTTGATTTGCTTTCCTTGCATCTTGCAGCTGACTAAAAATAGCTTTCAAATCCAGTTGTTCAAGGAATATTGCGCTGATTTGAAATATATGACCTCAGAATAAGACTCTTATCTGATCTGATGTTTGTGTGTTTATGTAAGTAAGCATTTCATTGTAAGGTCTACACCTGTTGTATTCGGCTCACGTGACAAATAAACCTTTGATTTGATGTGTGATGCCTTATTCATTTGTGTGTGTTTGTTTCTTTTAGACACACAGAGGAAACCTGGGATACACTCTGTGCCCCCTAGAGAGAAAGAGACGGAGAGATACCCGCTAATTATCAAAATCCAGAAAAGATCTGTTAAATTCTACAATCACCTAAAAGGAAGCGATTCCCAAACCTTCCATAACAAAGCCATCACCTACAGAGAGATGAACCTGGAGAAGAGTCCCCTAAGCAAGCTGGTCCTGGCGCTCTGTTCACAAACACATAAAGACCCCACAGAGCCCCAAGACAGCAACACAATTAGACCCAACCAAATCATGAGAAAACAAAAAAACAGAGCAAACTAGAATGCTATTTGGCCCTAAACAAAGAGTACACAGTGGCAGAATACCTGACCACTGTGACTGGCCCAAACTTAAGGAAAGCTTTGACTATGTACAGACTCAGTGAGCATGGCCTTGCTATTGAGAAAGGCTGCCGTAGGCAGACCTGGCTCTCAAGAGAAGACAGGCTATGTGCACACTGCCCACAAAATGAGGTGGAAACTGAGCTGCACTTCCTAACCTCCTGCCAAATGTATTTTTATTTTATACCTTTATTTTACTTGGTAAGTCAGTTAAGAACAAATTCTTATTTTCAATGACAGCCTAGGAACAGTTGGTTAACTGCCTGTTCAGGGGCAGAATGACAGATTTGTACCTTGTCAGCTCGGGGATTTGAACTTGCAGCCTTTCGGTTCACTAGTCCAACACTAACCACTAGGCTATTTATTTTCCCTTTTGTACTTTAACCATTTGCACATTGTTACAACACTGTAATATACATAATATGACATTTGTAATGTCTTTATTATTTTGGAACTTCTGTGAGTGCAATGTTTACTGTTAATTTTTATTGTTTATTTCACTTTTGTATATAATCTACTTTACTTGCTTTGGCAATTATAACATATGTTTCCCATGCCAAAAAAAACCCTTGAATTGATTTAAATTGAAATGAGATCCAGTCTGGCAAGCTGACTAACTGTGTCTCACACCTCAGCTGTGTCAGCCCGGAAGACACTCAGACTGTCTGGAGGCCAGGGGGTCAAAGTTCACACGACAGGAAACACTAACAGGGTCATTATGGGGTCAGACAGACCTGACTACATCTGTCAGCTTTAATCTCTGAAACTCTTTATTTATCCAGATGGAATAGGTGTAAATGGTGTGGCGGCAATCAGGTGGAAGCAGGTGCTACCAGCTACTCCGTCAGCTGAGAGCCCTGTAGAGGAGTCAGGCAGGGCAGACAGACAGGAGGAGGCAGCGTGTTGGAATGTCCTCTCTGTAAAGTTAACACTACTCTACCAGTAGGTCACTGGACATCAAGGAGCTCAGTGTATTAGTGCCTCAGTGAGACAGATAACTGACTGGTTTCATTCAATACTCCTACAGCCAACAGATACAGCATTACACACACACACTGTACACACACACTCAGTGTACACACGCAGAGAAGCAAACCCCCCAGATAGAGAGAAAAGGGGGAGACAAGGCCACAGACTCTAATAAAGAGAGCGAGCGCCCAGAGACCTTTGCTGTATTTAAACTCCATTACCACCAATGTCTCAGTAATTAAACCTGTGTTTTAATTAGGATTTGGACAGCCAGGAAAAGAGGAGGGATAATACAATGCATTAATCCAACAGAATGTTGGGAATGTACTTCAGGTTCCCTCTGTCCCTTTGTCACCCCCACGAAGGAGTCACAGTGCGTGTGTGTGTGTGTGTGTGTGTGTGTGTGTGTGTGTATGTGTGATTCTATTTGCGGGTGCATGTTGAGTAGCAGTGTCCTGTGGTCAGTCAGTGAAGTGATGCTCTTCTCTCTAACACAGTGAGACTGTAATGATTATCCTACTGTTTTATGACTGTTTAGTGTTGCAGCCAGTCACACCTTATCCCCTGACCCTGCTTCTCCCTCTCTCTATTGGCAGTGTGAAGGAACTTGCATGTATTTACACTGCCAAAACAAATTCTAACGATTTATCTCTCCTCTCTTCTTCTTCTTCTTCTCTCTCTCTCTCTCTGTTTTAGCAGCAGATGGAGTGCCAGTAAAGGATGGGGAACAGGTAAGCCTGACATTCAGGACTTTAACTATCACTCTTAACTCACGCAGCTCAGCCACCCTGTTACACCCAATGGCTCCAGGAGTGGGGTGCTCACTATTCCACGAATGGGGATCTTGATCCAAGATGATGACCAACATCAACTTTAACTCTCTACTACTGAAGCCATGAGTGCTACTGCATCTGCTTGTAGAGTAGCTAGCTACTACTGAAGCCATGAATGCTACTGCATCTGCTTGTAGAGTAGCTAGCTACTACTGAAGCCATGAATGCTACTGCATCTGCTTGTAGAGTAGCTAGCTACTACTGAAGCCATGAATGCTACTGCATCTGCTTGTAGAGTAGCTAGCTAGCGCACATGTTGCTGTTGGTTTGCTAACTTCCTCTACACTCAAAATGGCGGCTGTAGCTGGAAGGTAGACCAACCTCTGTGGTTGGCTCGTTGCTGTTGCTATGACGTCTGCTGCTTCTCTGTCACGCCTCAGTGCTGGCTCACTGTAGAACAGTAGGAGCATCACCCACCTCTCCTCCTCTCACTCCATCCCTCACTCCTCTCCTCTCAGATCCTTTCCACTCCACTTCTCCTTTCAAGTCCTCTCTTCTCTCCTTCCTTTTGAGATACTGTTACTAAAATGATCTTCAGCACTTCTTGGATGATTTTGTGGCAGGAGAAAGAGGACCATTTAAATTGAAACCGAATGTACTGTACTGTGGATTGATTATGTATTTCTCCTGACAAACTTGCCCTTCAAAAATGTAATATAAAAAAGAGTGAGAGAGACAGAGGGGGATAGAGGAGGAGAGAGAGGGGGAGAGAGAGAGGATAGAAAGAGACAGACAGAGACACAGACAGACAGACAGACAGACAGACAGACAGACAGACAGAGATAGAAGAGAAGAGACAGAGCGTAACAGAGAGAGAGAGAACATGAGAGCTAGGTTTTCTGGAGACTGAACACATCTGTAAGGGGACATGGCACCCGTAGCGTCCTGCTGGTTCTAAGGCCCCCGCTCTGGTATTGTCAGGGACAATCCAGCTGATACAGGACTCAGAGGTGGTGTGACAGACGCTGGTGCTTATCTAGACTGTCACCATCCCCCTTCTGTTAGCCTGCTCCTCAGCCCCCTGTCTGTCTGTCTGTCTGCAGACACAGATCTCGTCAGAGAGGACACTGACACCTCAACCATCAGCTAGCTTACATCAGTTCTAACACATGCACACATGCACACACACACACACACGGATTGCACGCACACACACGCACACATAAACACATGTGCACACATTCATACACACGCGCGCCTACACGCTTGCACACAGACACTTCTGTATCAGCCCCCCCCCCCCACTGGCATGGATAGTGCTCAGTGTTCGGTGTGGCAGACTTAACCAGAAGAGAAAATGAGAGGAGAGAGAGAATCATTCAGTCATATTCACTCTGACATACTATGGAACTGATCTGCCTTTCAACCCCTCCCTTCTCTCTGTCGCTCTGGTCTTTGTCTCTCCTCCTCTATCTTTCTGGTCTTTGTCTCTCCTCTCTATCTTTCTGGTCTTTGTCTCTCCTCTCTATCTTTCTGGTCTTTGTCTCTCCTCCTCTATCTTTCTGGTCTTTGTCTCTCCTCTCTATCTTTCTGGTCTTTGTCTCTCCTCCTCTATCTTTCTGGTCTTTGTCTCCTCTCCTCCTCTATCTTTCTGGTCTTTGTCTCCTCTCCTCCTCTATCTTTCTGGTCTTTGTCTCTCCTCCTCTATCTTTCTGGTCTTTGTCTCTCCTCTCTATCTTTCTGGTCTTTGTCTCCTCTCCTCCTCTATCTTTCTGGTCTTTGTCTCTCCTCTCTATCTTTCTGGTCTTTGTCTCTCCTCCTCTATCTTTCTGGTCTTTGTCTCTCCTCCTCTATCTTTCTGGTCTTTGTCTCTCCTCCTCTATCTTTCTGGTCTTTGTCTCTCCTCCTCTATCTTTCTGGTCTTTGTCTCTCCTCCTCTGTCTTTCTGGTCTTTGTCTCTCCTCCTCTGTCTTTCTGGCCTTTGTCTCTTCTCCTCTGTCTTTCTGGTAAAACCTTATATTTGTCTCTTTGCGATCTTCTCCCTCTTTCCCTCTCCTATCCTTCTTTCCATTTCTGCATGTTGGTTATACTACTCTACCCCTGTCACTATCACTTCTCCTCCTCTTTGTCTCCTCCCATTTCTTCCATGCATGTGTACGTCTTTCTCTCCTTCTCTCTTGGTCCTACTCTCTTACTCTTTCCTGCTCCTTCTTTCCCCATCCCTCTCTCCTCCTATTTTTCTCCTTCAGCATGGATTTTCAGACTTTTCATGGGAAGGAATCAATGTAAGTGTTGTGACATCATTCCTTCATCTACCTTTATTTCTCTATCTATTTGTTTTGATTTATTTGATTTAACTCACCTTAGGTAACCTACTACTTCGTCCCCTCACTCCCCCTCCCATCTAATTCTCTCTATACCGTATTGTTAACTCTCTCTCAATGTAGTAGTGCACTGTGCACTGTAGTGACCACAACAAACAATCAACCAGTGTGAATGTGCACTATGTTTTTACTGATTGCAGATAAAAAAAATAAACACTTCCCATAATGCACTTCAGCACTGTCAAGCAGGAAGTTGTTTGAATAACAACCTTGGGAAATGTCAATTTATTTTGTCCGATTTTGACATTGTCGCTTTTTGACGCTGTATTAACCCAATATCTACCTAACTTCTCCTCTCACCTACCCTCTGAACTCTTTGCGCTTCGCTGGCACACATCTCTTCCTCCATCTCTCTATCATCCTCTTCCCTCGTTCCTCCAGCTGTCTATGGAAGACACCACGTCCATCCTGCCTCGTCTGAAGAGGAACAACTCCAATAACTATGGGATCGGTGCTCTGGCTAAGTCCTCACTGACAGGTGTGTCAGGTGTGTGTCTGTCCTGTAACTGGTAAACTGACCCCATGTCAGCTCCCGCCTGGACAGGCGCTGGAGCCGACATGGCCCCAGAGTGGGTTCCCCTGATTCACTTCCTCTCTCCATTATGATAATACTCGTCAATGGCTGACCCCCAAGTCATTGGTGGAATAACACTTAAACCTAACGACAACCCTATAAAAAAAATACACTACCCACAATACATTGTTATGTGGCTTGTTGAGTTAACAAGAGGTGAGTGGGAGGTGTAGTTGTTTATCTGTTAAGTGGTTGTGAAGCAGCGTTGAACTACTTTAGTGTCTGTAATGTGTCTACTGTCTCTAAGTGTAGTCTGAGTTTGTGTCTGTGTGTTAGTGTGTATAACTGTGTAATGTGCATTGTGCACTGCGCAGTGTAGTTTTGTACAGGTTTAATGTGCAGTGAAGTGTATTGGAATGTAGTGAACTGCTAACTCATCATATATTGACTTGTACACATTAATTACTGAGCAAAGCCATAATGTAACCAGCAGACAGAATACAGACCGTCATGGCGGAACATGATTTGTAAAGTAGAGTGTCTTCCGCAGTGTACTGTATGCATCAGCTGAGGATGTCTTAACAGACACTGCAGGGGGAGTGGAGTTTCTGCTTAGCCAGCGCAGACAGCTTAGTAGAGGTGTGAAAGCTATCATGTCAACAAGCCAACCTCTCATTACTCACACTCCTCTGGCCATCTCACCCCAATTAACCTCCTCTGTCCCATGATGCACCTCTCCCAGAGCAGACGTATCCATTTGCTCCACCCTGTCCCCCATCATCCTCCTCGGTTCCACGCGTCATCTCATCTACATTATAAGCATCTCCTCCCTATTCATTTAGCCATGAATCTAAAGCATGTTCATTAAGCCGCTCGTTTAACCGCTCATCCAGAGGCCCTTATCAGCACCACCTAAATACTGACAGGATCAGACAGACCTAAATGTGGAATAATAACATAATATCTAATCTGTTTCCTTCCCCCTCTTTCTCCTAACTCCCCCAAACTCCACATTCACCCCTTCTCTAAACCCCTTAATATCCCTCCAACCCTCCCTTAATCCACCTTCACCCTTCTAACCCTCTCAAATACCCGCATCAATCCCTACATCCCTCTTCACTTCTCCCCCCCTCCCTCCCCAGGTGTGAATCGCTCCATGAAGGACAAGGTGACCAAGCCTACGTCCATGGCCCAAGGCCGGATGGCACACATGATCGAGTGGCAGAACTGGGACATGTCTGTGGTGGGCCCGGGGGGCGTCTCCGTCCCACGCAAGTCCACGGCAGAGCAGGAGATGGAGAGACGGTTGGAGAGCGACGCCTACAGCGACCTCAGCGACGGGGAGAAGGAGGCTCGCTTCACTGCAGGTCAGAGGGGGGGGGTGGGGAATTTGTCACTGTGAGAGGAGACAGAAGCAATAGGAGTGGTTGATGCTGATTTATACAACTAGGGTGGTTTTCAGAAGAAACCCTTACAAAATTAAGCCTTTGGGCAAAAGGGTTCTCTGCATCATAACCAGACTGTTTATAGATCAGCTACTCGGCATGGCATAACACCAGCCAAATATGTCAACATTGGCCTAGGCAGAGCATAACCATAGATATTAAATAGACTACATATTAAATCTTTATTTAAATTAGCCATAGATATTACATCATTAAGGTGCTGAGGGAAGGCAGCAGCCAACTGAGCCGCTACAATGACCCTAACTTACCCTCTGCACTTCAGGTATCCTGCAGCAGTTTGCCATCTCCCAGGCAACGCTCATGGCCTGGACCTCCATGGATGGAGAGAGCCTGAGGTCAGGGTCCAACCAGGGCAGTGTGGCCCACCTCAGCGAGGTTAACCAAGAGAGCATCACCAGCCGAGGTAAGGGACTACAAATATGTCCTCTAAACCAGCATGTATCAGCCGTGAGAAGGTACTACAAATATGACCTCTAAACAACCATATGTCAGTCGAGGTAAAGGACTACAAATATGGCCTCTAAACAAGCATGTCAGTCGAGGTAAGGGACTACAAATATGCTTGACAAACTACAGTAGCACCAATCAACTAGGGCAACAAAGTTTAAGGGATAGTTTAAGGAGATAAATAGGATCCTGCACTGCGGAACCTTGTCTAAAATTTGCAGCCGAACACCTTTATGCATAGGCTTGAGATCAGGCAAAGCTGGAGTATAGTGTGTGGGCTACATTATGCGTCATTTTGCTCAGTAACGAAGGCATCTTATTCCATCTCAGCCTGGAGGGTTAACTCTGTGCTAATTTCAGATTCGCAAACACAGCCTGGGGGAATGCAAGACCAGGGATTTCAACTGTATAAATAGTCCACTTGGTCATTATTATTCCACATCGCTGTGCTGTCCGTTACAGTGCTCCTGTATTTCTCCTTCTCATGCAAAGAGGCGTTCAGACATGGAGACGTGTTGAAATCATAATGTGGTTTTCTCCCTGTGGTTTGTTATTGTGAGATAACAAATGGCCTTGAGGCTGTGTGATGATCATTAGTTTAATCACAACTTCAGGCCAGTTATTTAATGTAATTATATTGCCTGAAGTCAAATAACCGTAGAATGTTAGTATTAAACATGATTTGGCTGTCTCTGGATGTATTTTGACAGTTTTGAGTCATCATTAAAGTGATATAATGTGAGTTTGCCGGCATGATGCTTGCTGATACTTAGCACCGCCATATCAACTCAGCACACCTTGAGGCTCTTTTGTCAGATCATGTATATACACCATTCCTCTATCTGAAACTTGTTAGGCCAATGTCCCAAAGACATGTCTGCGAATAAGTGTGATTTACCTCATTCTTTTGTTTGACAGCCTTTTTGTACATGACGGCATTGGCAACACACAAACTGATATATTCTTCCATTTATTTTCCTCCTTCGCACAAAATGTCTACCATACTTCAAAAGGTTTTATGTTGTTATCAGTCAGTGGTGGATATTAGTCGCCTTGTTCATCCGTAACAAAACCAGATTGGAATATGAGAAGGCAACAACTACCATGACTCACCCTTATTCATATCAGCCGTGCTAATGGCTAAATTATATGTAATTTTAATGCAGGGCAGACAGACTCCCCAATGGCTATACAGAGTCATAATGTTGATGTATTAGACTACTCGGTATGGCTACACTTGGGGTCTGTCTGGGGATCGTTCAAGTAAAGTAATTTTCTCAATGATAAATTTGGGTCTGAGAGGGTTGGGGTGTCCCCCAGGGATATCACATGATTCCTCTCAACGTTTCCTCTTTCTGGAAAAAGGCTGATGTCAGCATTGTAGATTTATTTGCAGTTTGATGTCCATGAGGTCCAATGTAGTGCATCCGTCAAGGACAAACAATCGCTTATCCCACCTCTTCACTCTTCTATTTTCTCATTCTTTTCATCCTCTCAGACCAGATATTGCACCACTCTTCTGCGGACATGTGGCCCAACACCTATGTCGCCCAGGGCCTCTACTGCCTCTCCTCCTCTGACGCCTGGGAGCCAATCAGCAACGAGCCCTCCGGAGTGGCCTCTCCCGCTGCTGGCTCCTACGTGATGCAGCAGGGCGGGACTTCCTGTGATGGGTATGATGGGAACGCGTTGCTGCAGCAGCAGCAGCAGCAGCAGCAGCAGCAGCAGCAGCAGCAGTTCAACCTACAGCAGCAGAGTCAGCTCCAGCAGCTGCAGCAGCTACAACAGATACAGCACTACCAGCAGCAGCAGCTCCTGTATCAGCAACAACAGGTGAGGGAAAACAACAGTCTAAAATGAGAGGAAAGCATTAACAATCTATTTCCATGGATAGACAATATTCATTCATGGCTTGGTCCGGCGGCTGACATTATGTTTTTAAGTGGGTTTTTCTCTTTTTTTCTCTGGGGTATTTTGATCGAGAGAAGAATACTGAATTCGGTCTTTGATATGGTAATATCGTCAGAGATTCATTATTGTATCTCGCTTCTTAGTACAACCCAATTACCCTGTCCCTTTCAATTCAACATTACGCTTAAAGGAAGAAACCCTTAACCACAGATTTAGGATCATATTTCCAGATTCTTTACCATTAGGGGGGATAAACAAATATCTGATCCTGTATCAGTGGTGAATGGGAACTTCTACCTACCTACGGCTCCTCATTGTCTCGTCCTTCTCTCCACAGTCTCTGGAGCAAAGGCTGCACAGCGCCAACCACTCGTTGCAAGCCACGCCCAACAGCACCATCCACAGCCTGGCCCCTGCAACCCACGCCCCATTGGTGGACCTGTGGGGGGCTGGCCAGACAGAGTCCTATCACGCGGATATTGGAGGGTACAACATAGGCGTGGCAGCGGTGGTGGAGGCGGCTCTGAATGTTCCGTCTGGGGACGAGGGGGTGGGGACAGAACATTTCCCTCTGCTGGAGCAGCATGAGGAGGAAGATGAAATGAAGGTGAGGTCATATCAGGTCACAGGGTTATCAGGGCCCAGTTTTTCAAAAGTTATCTATCTGGATTTCGCCTATCGGATAGGATTAAAGGCATAGAAATAAAATGAATAGAACGGGAGACCCCATTCAAGACAATGATTCATCCATTCTATTCATTATATTTCTATGCATTTAATCCAGATGATGCTTTAATGTACAGTACCAGTCAAAAGTTTGGACACACCTACTCATTCCAGGGGTTTTCTTTATTTTTTTAAACTATTTTCTAATAGTGAAGACATCAAAATTATGAAATAACATATGGAATTATGCAGTGACCAAAAAAGTGTATATTTTATATTTCAGATTCTTCTAAGTAGCCACCCTTTGCCTTGAAGACAGCTTTGCACACTCTTGGCATTCTTTCAACCAGCTTCATGAGGTAGTCACCTGGAATGCATTTCAATTAACAGGTGTGCCTTGATAAAAGTTAATTTGTGGAAATTCTTTCCTTCTTAATGTGTTTGAGCCAATCAGTTGTGTTGTGACAAGGTAGGGTGGGTGTACAGAACATAGCCCTATTTGGTAAAAGACCAAGTCCATATTATGGCAAGAACAGCTCAAATAAGCAAAAAGAAACGGCAGTCAATCATTCCTTTAAGACATGAAGGTCAGTCAATCTGCAGTCGCCAAAACCACTAAGCGCTATGTTGAAACTGGCTCTCATGAGGACCGCCACAGGAAAGGAAGACCCAGAGTTACCTCTGCTGCAGAGGATAAGTTCATTAGAGTTACCAGCATCATAAATTGGTCTGATGAGTCCAAATTTGAGATTTTTGGTTCCAACCGGGTTCCAACCGTGTCTTTGTGAGACGCGGTGTGGGTGAATGGATGATCTCCGCATGTGTGGTTCCCACCGTGAAGCATGGAGGAGGAGGTGTGATGGTATGCTTTGCTGGTGGCACTGTCAGGGATTTATTTAAAATTCATGGCACGCTTAATAACCAGCATGGCTACCACAGCATTCTGCAGCAATACGCCATCCCATCTGGTTTGCGCTTAGTGCGACTATCATTTGTTTTTCAACAGGACAATGACCCAACACACTTCCAGGCTGTGTAAGGGCTATTTGACCAAAATTGAGAGTGATAGAGTGCTGCGTATGATGACTTGGCCTCCGCAATCACCAGACCTCAACCCAATTGAGATGGTTTGGGATGAGTTGGACCGCAGACTGAAGGAAAAGCAGCCAACAAGTGCTAAGCATATGTGGGAACTCCTTCAAGGCTGTTGAAAAAGCATTCCAGGTGAAGCTGGTTGAGAGAATGCCAAGAGTGTGCAAAGCTGTCATCAAGGCAAAGGGTGGCTACAAATCTAGAATCTAAAATATAAAATATATCTACACTTTTTTGGTTACTACATGATTCCATATGTGTTATTTCATAGTTTTAATGTCTTCACTATTATTCTACAATGTAGAAAATAGTAAAATAAAGAAAAACCCTTGAATGAGTAGGCGTGTCCAAACTTTTTACTGATACTGTATGACAGGGAGACATTTCTATCTAAACTCATGCTTTCTCCTCTCCGTGGTCAGAGAATCATGCAGTATCTGTTATATTCTAAAAACGTCTCTCTGAATGTTATTTAAGTGTCATCCCCTGACCAAGCCCCTGCTCTGTCCCCTGAACAGGATGAGGAGGTGACACTCTGCATGGAGCCGGAGTCTACCACTCTAACACAGAGAGACGAAGCCATCACTTCTGGGGGCAGTAGTCCTGGGCAACGTAGTCCGGGGCGCAGTAGTCCAGGGCGCAGTAGTCCGGGGCAACCAGCACAGCAAACCACAGAGCGGAAGGCCTCTGATGTCAGCTGTGGAGGCATCCAGATGCTGGAAGAGAAGGAAGAGAAGCAAGGGTCCGCTGTTGCTGCCATGGCAAACAACTGATTGACAGATCACACTGACCCTCAGTGTCAGGAATGACTGATCCTAATAATGAAATATTTATCAATAAATCTGTTCCTTTCAGGTATCAAACACATTTTTGATGGGATATAAACTCCTGTGACTACTGAAGAGCAGAGGAGGAAGATTTGGAAAAGGACTCACACAGTGACAAGCTGGTCCAACAGATAACTTTTTTTTGGAAACCGTACATTCCCGAGAGAAGGAGGAGGGAGGGATGAATAGAGGGAGGGAAAAAGGACTGAGTGAGAAAAAGGAGGTATGAGGGGATAATAAAAAGAAGAGGAGCAGCTGAGATAGAGACATTTGTATCAGGAAAAGGAAACGGAGGAGGAGGGAACTGAAACATGCATGCGTCCAGCGTCAAATATGATAATGATCATTAAATCTATAGTAATTAAACATTATCATGACAACAAGGTTTTTCTAACAAAGAAAAAAATCATGACAACACAAAAATCTATGTGTCAGTGAATGATAAAAGAATATATATCAAAATCACTGTTTTTACAACACATCTCTCCATGGGAGAACAACTCTGTTTACAGCTTACACATCAAATAGAATAATATCAACCCCATAACTTGAAGAACAACACTCACATGGTATACCCTCTCCTCTTATGTCATTCACAGCTAGCATCTACAACACTTCTAGAACTAACTGCACAAATACAGAACAACTTTAGTAGGTTGGGTTCATCATAACCCCCTAAAAATTACACCTATTCAATTATCCCCAAAAGCTAATTCAATCCAAATTGGCTCTCTGCAACCTAACCACTGCAGTGAAATCTACTTGAACCATCCTAACACAGTTAGAAAGACAACAACGTTACTATGTTGCTGTGTTCTCCAGATGTCCCAGGCACATCACGTAAAGGCTGCAGGCCTGTCCTGTCGGCCACACACACACAGCACTGCACAGTTAAAGGATTGTACTGTACAGTAAGACAGTGTGCTTCCTACTCTGTCTTTCCGTGTGTTTCTTCAGAGTACTATGGAGTACCTGTCCTATATTGAACTGTCTAGACTTTGCACTGAACCTGGGCTGGAGAGGAATCAGGGCAAGGAGCTCATGTAGTCTGCTTGACTGTGCATCTTGACTGACAGGTCCGTGTCATGGAGTGAATGGTGAAGAGACAGAGCTGTAGTAGTGAATCCCTTTTCACTGATGCATACCAACAGATCAGTGGCTGCCTTTGGACTCTGTCACACGTCAATGTCCTTGATTACTGTTCAGAAAGAGCTCTTAGCATCACCAAGAACCAAAACAGAACCACTAGACGAGATGGATTCTGAGCTGTTGTTCCAGGTTCCAAACTAGAGATGGCTGGAGGAAGAGGGAGTGCTCTGGAGTGTTTTGGTACCAACAGAAAGAGGATTTAGATTGAGATGTGCTTCTGTTTTAACTCAGATTGTTGTTTTGATGTCAGCTCTTGGGGACAATACCAAGCTTTTCTTTGTGGAGAAAAGATGAGCAAATGTTTCTCTCAAAGGTGTAGGTTAGAGCTGTTTGAATTGGGTACTGATTCTTAGAAGAGCAAAAACACATCTTCAAAATTGTAACTAATGAGTGAGGAGCCAAACACAGGTCTCCTAATGGCTTGTGGCCACTACTGTCATATAGATGTAAATACTAATGAGCGAGGATATGAACCACATCTCTCACAGTCCACACTGCAACAGTTTCTTTCTTTTTCTACAAGTCTCAGTCCCAGCTCTTTCCTTTGGGAATTTTCCTGAGCTCCCAAATTAAGCTTATTGCGTTTAGATTTGTTTCTATCACCACACAAGTAAAAGGAAAAGGATGGTGGAATGTCAACACTGTAAATAGTGTGATCATAAATATATTGGATGTCTGAATATTGTTGTAAAATAATGCAAAGGACCTAATTTGACTGGGTCTAAGGAGAACATTGAAGTCAATCAGGGAATATAACTGAGTAGTAGAACCAAACACTAGAACAGAACAGAACCGGTATCTTCCTGCTCATGGTGACTACAGCGATGGAGCAAATCTCTGCCTGAGCCGAGTGTGATGTTTGAGTTAGCGTGTGTATTTCCTGAAGAGGAATGTGTGTATCCCAATGGAGGAATGGTAGTGAAGTTCAGAGACACTGGTCTGGAATATCTGTGCATGTGTCACTAATAAAAACAACAACAATAGCAATTTATTATTATTATTATTATTAATATTATTATTAATATTATTATTATTATTTGACGGAGAACAACCTTCTCCTTTCACTCTGGTGATTGTGTGGAAAAAACTTTGAAGATAGAAAAAAGGTTTATTGACTTGAATTCATTAATTTATTGATTGATTATTTATGCAATGTTGGGACAATGTTTAT
Source organism: Brachymystax lenok tsinlingensis (assembly GCA_030435695.1). Taxonomy (NCBI): domain Eukaryota; kingdom Metazoa; phylum Chordata; class Actinopteri; order Salmoniformes; family Salmonidae; genus Brachymystax; species Brachymystax lenok. The sequence goes on from CM059789.1 coordinate 53,306,732, forward strand.
TTTTCTACTGAATTATTGACACCCCCTCCAGTATAAGACAGAATATGTGTGGTTGATGTAGAGCAGTTTCGTGTTGGTTGGGGCTCTCTGATTGGACAAACAGACAGTGATAATAATACCCTAGGCCAGGGGTGGAAACTTCTGGAGGGCTACATTGTGGCCACAATTAATTGTAATCAGTTGTGTTAAAGCTGGGCTGGAATAAAACCCTGCTCACACTGACTGCATCCCTCCAGGACAAGGGTTAGGGTTAAGGTTACCCACCTCTTCCCTGGAGCTGTCCATCATGAAACACGCAATTATGTCATTTACATAGTCATAACCAGTCATGGAGATTCATGTCACAGCTGCCATGATCACCCAGGCAATGACAACACAATCTCAACCATACAACTTCCTTTAGGCTACTAGTCATAAGTGTCCATCAGCTGTCATGACACGTATGACGTGTCTGCAAGATAAGATGTATATTAGTGTTAGAACTAACCACGGCTAGGAGTCTGTCCTGACCACGTGACCTGACCAGGAGAGACTCAGCGCCCCTACATCTAACAGATGGGTCTGGTGAGCTGCTACCTTGTGGTGTTTTTCAGTTTGTGTTATGCATTAGCCTTCACCTGTCTGTCTCAGACTGGCTCTGAGAGCTACAACCTACAGGATGTCTTTACCCAACCACTCTTATTCATTTATTTATTTAATGATTATTTGGGGGGAGGAATAACATGACAGCCTGTACATAGTTTATTATTTATTGTAGGTAAGTCTTTTTGAAGCAGTATTGTTCTGTGTGTTGTCCTTGGGAATATCTGTAGTGATAGACCTTTGACCCCAAAGAGATTGTTCTGATTCATTGAAAATACAAACATGGACCCAGAGAATGATACTACTTCAACAAAGATATTTTATTGATTTTTTTTACAATTAAGAACTTAATGAATGAATAAACTAATAACAAGAAGCCAAATGTATTTCCTTGGATGTTCCTGTATATCAATTGTCTTTGTTGATTGATTGACTGATTGACTTCCAGTTGATTTCTTATTATGTATGATTCTACTGCCATCTTTCAATATGTAACCTTTGCCTTTCTACCCCTTGCTCTCTCTTTGTACCTGTTCTGTATATTTGTGTCTCTGTCCGTCCGAGTGTGTCTGTCCATGTAGTTGTCTGTTTTCTTGTTGGAAGAATCACTGCCTGAAAACATTGTTTAAGAAATCTGACAGATTGACCAAATTTGAGGCAAACAGACATTTCAACAAAATGATGTAGAGAGTTGGAACTGTGTGGCACAGAGCCCTGAGGTAAATACACTTGTATACAATTGGCTTAATTGAATGTTTTAATTTGAGATGATCAATGTAAACTGGCAATACCAGTGTATTAAAGCCCATACCTATGCATGCTTATGGGAAGGTTGTGACGGGATGGTTCTTCCACGTGGTCTCCCCTCCCTTCCTCCTCGGCCATAAACCTCTATCTTTCTCTCTTCCTCCCGCTCTCTCTTTCCCCTGCACGAGCGAACACTCTCTTCCATCCCTTTCTCCTCTACTCCATTCTCTTTCTTCTCCCCCTCCTCCTCTCTCCAAATAAAAGAAAAATGGTGGAGAAAGAGCAAATAAACACACAAAGAGAATCCTGATGTGTGTGTATGTCTTTGAACAGTGAGAACGGACATTGTTTTCTATGTTGTGAGGATGATGAACGTCACCGAAAGCGTGCTTTTCTTTATGGTCAGTGAACACAGAGATGCAAAGCTTTGTGACGCAGTTCTTCTATCATGTTTCCATTCCCTCCCTGTCAACCCCAAACACATATTTTAGGTGTCTTTAATCCTGAATACATGACAATACATCCATCCTTCCTGCCTTCCTTCATGTATGGTAGTGTAGAAAACTTGGGATTACTTAAAGGAAGGATGGATAGATTTTTAAGTACTGATATAGGGCCCCAGCCTGGTAGCCAGTTCTGTTTCTTGTTCAACTTCTTTGTCAAAGCCATACCAAACATGACAACCACAGAAACAGCAGAAATCGTCCTGCAGGGGACTGGCAACTAAGGTTGAAGCCTACAGTTAAACCTCCCTGTCTGTCTGCCATTGTCAGCAGTTATGATGTCAGGAGAATGTTAATGTCAAATAAATTCCCAGAGACATGTTTCTCCTGGCTCCTCTGTGTGTGTGTGTGTGTGTGTGTGTGTGTGTGTGTGTGTGTGTGTGTGTGTGTGTGTGTGTGTGTGTGTGTGTGTGTGTGTGTGTGTGTGTGTGTGTGTGTGTGTGTGTGTGTGTGTGTGTGTGTGTGTGTGTGTGTGTGTGTGTGTGTGTGTGTGTGTGTGTGTGTGTGTGTGTGTGTGTCACGGAGACTGAAATACACTGTTGACCTTCTCAGCTGGAAGTGTTTATATGTCCACAGCCTTTTTAAAGACAAACATTTACGAGACTGGAGTGAACAGTGCATCTCTGGTATTATGCTGGAGCTGATTATTGCCATGCTCCAAGTCCAATGAAATGTTACTGAAAACATTTAAATATTTATTGTATTCCATAAGAATAGTAGATAGGCATCGATATGAACAATTTCAATATTTACTTTACAGTGGTTACAGTAATCATTTAAAGCCTGTCTATTCATCAATCAGTAAACGGTCAATCGCTCTGATCAAATATAAATCAGTCCATTGACAGACATTGAGTCATGATTAATGATGTGATTTCATTATCAAACATTTCATTGCTGTCATATACAGTGTCTTAAAGATACATGGAATTCAGTGATACAGACATACAGTACCATGTAGCTACAAACACATTCATACATTCAACAATACTGGGACAAGGAGACCATGATAGACACAGATGAACCATGATAGACACAGATGAAGAACGTAGAACATCTGTCAATTTTTGTAGTTTTAAAGACACGGAGAGAGACCTGAGAAACTGAAATAGTGAAAAAGAAGTTTATCTTGAGTAGAAAAAAATCTTTCAAAAACTGCTGAGATCAGGAAAGAGACTATCATCTTACAAAAAGTATTATTAGCTACCAGAAATTCCAGAACTACAAGTCCCAGAAGCACTGTGTGCACCTGTTCTTCCTGCTCTCCGTAAGCTGGACATCTGCAGAGCCTCAAATGAGCCTGCACAGAACTCCAGTACCCAGGATGCTCCTTGTACGCTCTCCTTGATACGCTCACTAAATGAGGCAAGTGGAGTAAGGCCAGAGAGGAGAAAGTCTTCATTTAAGAAACAGAATCCACAGAATTCCCTCAGTCGCCATCTAAATCGGCTCTTCAGAATCTTCGCTCTCCCTCTCTCCATCCGTCTCCGGCACGGTAGGAAGGGATGACACAATGAAGACACGAGTGGAGGAGGAGGGTGGTGAAGAGGGGGAGGTGGGGGAGGAAGGCTCCTGAGGGGGACAGTCTGTCCCTCGGCTGTTGGGGGTGGAGGTATCACACTCTGTACCTGCACTGGAGCCACCTTCTCCCCCTGCGTTCCCCCTGGGTTCCTCCTGAGCCTCATTCATGTCACCCTCTCCCTCTGTCCCAACCACCTCATCCTTCCACCTTACCACCTCTCCCTCCCTCTTTCCTCCATCTCCCTCCCCTCCCCTCCTTCCTTAACCTCCCATCTAAACCCTCTCGCTCCCCTCCTTCCTACTACCCCCCCCCTCCCTCTTACCCCCTCACCCCACAGCTCCCTCTCCCTGGTGGGGGTGGAGGGGGGAGGCACGTGCTTCTTGGCTTTACGGTTGGCATCTCTGAAACTGGCCAGAGGGGGGCGCAATCTTACCCCACTACGGGTGGAGCCCTCAATGGCCTTCTGCAACTGTGAGAAGTAAGAGAGAGAGAGAGATAGAGAGGGAAAGATTAAAGGGGAGAGATAAACATGGAAGGGGAGAAGAGAAAAGGGAGGGAGGGAGAGAGAAGGGAAAAGGGGAGAGAGAGAGATAAAAAAAGAGGGGAGGGAAATAGAGATTGAGATGGAGGGTGAGAGAAGAAGGGAAAGAGAGAAGGAGAGTGAATAGAAGTGGTTAACATAGCATGTCATAACACAAGCAAAGCATGTTAATACAGGTTTCCTGTGACGCTGTAATAAGTCAGAGACGAACACAGTTGATGGTGTAATAGTGTGACTTACTATTCGAGTACAACAGAACAGCAAAGCAACAGCCAACTGAACAGGCTCCATGTATGTGTATGTATTTATTATAGATCCTCATTAGGAGCTACTCTTCCTGAAGTCCAAACAAGATTAAGGCGATTACATCACCTAAAAAATGTAACAGTACATCATACAACACATTACTACACCACTACTCTACCACTACATATCTACAATACAAAATGTATAATTTTACAATGTACATGTGTGTAAACTGTGTGTGTTAGCGTGTGTGTGCGTATGTGTGTCTCTTCACAGTCCACATTGTTCCTTATGTAGTATTGTGTGTTTCCCAGAGTCTGTTCTGGACTTGAGGACTGTGAAGAGACCCCTGGTGGCATGGCTTGTGGGTTATGCATGGGTGTCTGAGCTGTGTGCTCATTGTTTGAACAGACAGCTCAGTGCTTTCAACACGTCAATATCTCTCACAAAGACATGTAGTGATGCAGTCAAACTCTCCTCTACTTTGAGCCAGGAGAGATTGACATGCATGTTATTGAAGTTAGCTCTCTATGTATATTTAAGGGCCAGCCGTGCTGCTCTGTTCTGGGCCAACTGTAATTTGCATATGTTCTTCTTTGTGGCACTTGCCCATATGACTGAGTCCAGGTGTGACAAAACTAGGGCCTGTAGGACTTGTTTTGTTGATAGCAAGAAAGTAGAACTTAGCTACAGTTGCATCAATATGTTTTGACCATGACAGTTTACAATCCAGGGTTACTCCAAGCAGTTTAGTCTCCTCAACTTGCACAATTTCCACATTATTAATTAAAATATTTAGTTGAGGTTTAGGGTTTAGTGAATGATTTGTGCCAAATACAATGCTTTTACTAGCTTATTTCTTGCCACCCATTTTAAAACTGACTGCAGCTCTTAGACACACAGGTCTAGATGGAAAAAAGTAAGGAGCCTAGACAGCTGCCTTGGGGAATGCCCGACTCTATCTGGATTATCGTGGATAGGCTTCCATTAAAGAACGAGCTCTGTTTTCTCTTAGACAGGTACAGTGCCATGAAAAAGTATTTGCACCCTTTACTTTTATATATTTTTGATACTGAATGTTATCAGATATTCAACAAAACCTAATATTAAATCAAAGGAACCTGAGTGAACAAATAACACAACAATTACATAATTATTTCATTTATTTTATATCAAAGTTATGCAACACCCAATGCCCCTGTGTGAAAAAGTAAATGCCCCCTTACACTCAATAACAGGTTGTGCTACCTTTAGCTGAAATGGCTCCAACCAAACCCTTCCTATAGTTGTTGATCAGTCTCTCACACCCCTGTGGAGGAATTTTGGCCCACTCTTCCATGCATCTCAATTGGGATTAGGTCTGGACTTTGACTAGGCCATTTCAAAACTTCAAATGTGTTGCTTTTCAGCCATTGTCATGTAGACATGATTGTGTGTTTTGGATCATTGTCTTGCTGGATGACCCAACTGCGCTTCAGCTCACAGACGGATGGCCTGACATTCTCCAGTAGAATTATCTGATACAGAGCAGAATTCATGGTTCCTTCTATTAAGGCAAGTCGTTCAGGTCCTGAGGCATCAAAGTATCCCCAAACCATCACACTACCACCACCATGCTTGACCATTGGTATGAGGTTCTTACTGTGGAATGCAGTTTTTGGTTTTCGGCAGGCATACAGTGCCTTGCAAAAGAATTCACCCCCCTTGGCATTTTTCCTATTTTGTTGCATTACAACCTGTAATTTAAATGGATTTTTATTTCTATTTCATGTAATGGACATACACAAAATAGTCAAAATTGGTGAAGTGAAATGAAAAATATTACTTGTTGAAAAAAAATGATAAAAAAAATAAAACGGAAAATTGGTGCGTGCGTATGTATTCACCCCCTTTGCTATGAAGCCTCTAAATAAGATCTGGTGCAACCAATTACCTTGTTAGATTACTTGTTAGATACTACTGCATGGTCGGAACTAGAAGCACAAGCATTTCGCTACACTCGCATTAACATCTGCTAACCATGTGTATGTGACAAGTAAAATGTGATTTGATTTGAAGAAGTCACATAATTAGTTAAATAAAGTCCACCTGTGTGCAATCTAAGTGTCACATGATCTGTCACATGACCTCAGTATATATACACCTGTTCTGAAAGGCCCCAGAGTCTGCAACACCACTGAGCAAGGTGCACCACCAAGCAAGTGGCACCATGAAGACCAAGGAGCTCTCCAAACAGGTCGGGGACAAAGTTGTGGAGAAGTACAGATCAGGGTTGGGTTATAAAAAAATATCAGAAACTTTGAACACGCCACGGAGCACCATTAAATCCATTATAAATTTTTTTAAAGACTATTTCATCACAACAAACCTGCCAAGAGAGGGCCGCCCACCAAAACTCATGGACCAGGAAAGGAGGGCATTAATCAGAGAGGCAACAAAGAGACCAAAGATGACCCTGAAGGAGCTGTAAAGCTCCACAGAGGAGATTGGAATATCTGTCCATAGGATCAGCCGTACACTCCACAGAGCTGGGCTTTACAGAAGAGCGGCCAGAAAAAAGCCATTGCTTAAAGTAAAAATAAGCAAACATTTGGTGTTCACCAAAAGGCATGTGGGAGACTCCCCAAACATAAGGAAGAAGGTACTCTGATTAGATGAGACTAAAATTGAGCTTTTTGGCTCTCAAGGAAAATGCTATATCTGGCGCAAACCCAACACCTCTCATCACCTCAAGAACACCATGTGTTTCATTGACAGGGACTGGGAAACTGGTCAGAACGGAATGAATGATGAATGGCACTAAACACAGGGAAATTCTTGAGGGAAACCTGTTTCAATCTTCCAGAGATTTGAGACTGGGATGGAGGTTCACCTTCCAGCAGGACAATGACCCTAAGCATACTGCTAAAGCAACACTCGAGTGGTTTAAGGGGAAACATTTAAATGTCTTGGAATGGCCTAGTCAAAGTCCAGACCTCAATCCAATTGAGAATCTGTGGTATGACTTAAAGATTTCTGTACACCAGCGGAAGACATCCAACTTGAAAGAGCTGGAGCAGTTTTGCCTTGAAGAATGGGCAAAAATCGCAGTGGCTAGATGTGCCAAGCTTATAGAGACATAACTCAAGAGACTTGCAGTAGTAATTGCTGCAAAAGTTGGCTCTACAAAGTGTTAACTTTGTGGGGTTGAATAGTTATGCACGCTCAAGTTATCTGTTTTTTTGTCTTATTTCTTATTTGTTTTTTGGTTTTGGTGTAGGGTTTTTATGTTCTAGGTGTTATATTTCTATGTTGGGGTAATGGTTCCCAATTAGAGGCAGCTGTGTGTCGTTGTCTCTAATTGGGAACCATATATATGTTTGTAGTTTTCACTTGGGGTTTGTGGGTTATTGTTTAGGCATAGCGTCTGTGTGTTGTAAGTCTATGTTACGATCTTTGTTTCGGTCTGTTTATTGTTTTGCCCAGTTGCGTGAGTATCGTTTATGTTAATAAATATAACATGTATACTGGATGCCTTGCTGCACCTTGGTCTGTCCCGCATGAAGATCGTGACAGAATAACCCACCACCAAGAGACCAAGCAGCGTGGCAAGGAGAAGGGGTTCTTGACCATGGCGGAGATCAAGGCGGATTGGGAGGCCTTTCCTTGGCGGGAGCTCCTAGGGGGTTCGTGGCCACAGCAGCCCCCAAATTTTTTTTTGGGGGGGCACATGGTTCCGGCTCCGCGCACCAGGCCCCCTGTGCGCTTAGAGAGTCCAGCACGTCCTGTTCCGGCTCCGCGCACCAGGCCCCCTGTGCCCGTCGTGGACCCAGCACGTCCCTGTTCCACGCTCCAGGATCCCTGTGCCCGTCGTGGACTCAGCACGCCCTGTCCCTGCTCCACGCTCCAGGATCCCTGTGCCCGTCGTGGACCCAGCACGTCCTGTCCCTGTTCCACGCTCCAGGATTCCTGTGCCCGTCGTGGATCGAGTACGGCCGGTTCCTGCTCCCCGCTTCAGAGTGCCAGTGCGCTTAGTGAGCCCAGTACGGCCGGTTCCTGCTCCCCGCACCAGAGTGCCAGTGCGCTTAATGAGCCCAGTACGGCCGGTTCCTGCTCCCCGCACCAGAAGGCCAGCGCGTGTCCCCTGTCTGGGACCTCCAGAGAAGGTTCCCTGTCTGGGACCTCCAGAGAAGGTTCCCTGTCTGGGACCTCCAGAGAAGGTTCCCTGTCTGGGACCTCCAGAGAGGGTCCCCAGTCCGGGGCCGCCAGTGAGGGTCCCCAGTCCGGGGCCGCCAGTGAGGGTCCCCAGTCCGGGGCCGCCAGTGAGGGTCCCCAGTCCGTGGCCGCCAGAGAGGGTCCCCAGTCCGGGGCCGCCAGAGAGGGTTCCCAGTCCTGCAAATGGCCCAGGGCCTCCGGTGCGTGACCTCGGACCAGCACGGCCGGCACCGGAGCCGCCACCTGGGACCAAAAAAAAAAAAACACCTGAAGACCCGCCCCATGGACTTGTGGCGCGGTCGGAGTCCGCGCCTTTGGGGGGGGGGGGTACTGTCACGTCCAGGCCTGAGAAGACAGGCTGGTGTGTTTAGTTTTGCTTTTGGTGTAGGGTTTTTTATGTTCTAGGTGTTATATTTCTATGTTGGGGTAATGGTTCCCAATTAGAGGCAGCTGTGTGTCGTTGTCTCTAATTGGGAACCATATATATGTTTGTAGTTTTCACTTGGGGTTTGTGGGTTATTGTTTAGGCATAGCGTCTGTGTGTTGTAAGTCTATGTTATATGTTACAATCTTCGTTTCGTTCTGTTTATTGATTTGCCGAGTTGCGTGAGTATTGTTTATGTTAATAAATACAACATGTATACTGGATGCCTCGCTGCACCTTGGTCTGTCCCGCATGAAGATCGTGACAAGTATCAATTTTTTTGTTATTTGTAAACAGGTTGAAGATCTGATAACATTCAGTACAAAAAATATGGAAAATCAGAAAGGGGGCAAATACTTTCCCCCCGCACTGTAACTCTCGATCCATGATATACAGTGGCAAGAAAAAGTATGTGAACCCTTTGGAATTATCTGGATTTCTGCATAAATTGGTCATTACAGTTGATCTGATCTTCATCTAAGTCACAACAATAGACAAATATAGTGTGCTTAAACGAATAACACACAAATTGTTGTATTTTTCTTGTCTATATTGAATACATCATTTAAACATTCACAGTGTAGATTGGAAAATGATTGTGAACCCCTAGGCTAATGACTTCTCCAAAAGCTAATTGGAGTCAGGAGTCAGCCAACCTGGAGTCCAGTCAATGAGATGAGATTGGAGATGTTGGTTAGAGCTGCCTTGCCCTATAAAAACACACACAAAATTTGAGTTTGCTATTCACAAGAAGCATTGCCTGATGTGAACCATGCCTTGAACAAAAGAGTTCTCAGAAGACCTAAGATTAAGAATTGTTGACTTGCATAAAGCTGGAAACGGTTAAAAAAGTATCTCTAAAAGCCTTGATGTTCATAAGTCCACTGTAAGACAAACTGTCTAGAAATTGAGAAAGTTCAGCAATGTTGCTACTCTCCCTAGTAGTGGCCATCCTGCAAAGATGACTGCAAGAGCACAGCGCAGAATGCTCAATGCGGTTAAGAAGAATCCTAGAGTGTCAGCTAAAGACTTACAGAAATCTCTGGAACATGCTAACATCTCTGTTAATGAGTCTACGATACGTAAAACACTAAACAAGAATGGTGTTCATGGGAGGACACCATGGAAGAAGCCACTGCTGTTCAAATAAAACATTGCTGCAAGTCTAAAGTTTGCCAAAGTGCACCTGGATGTTCCACAGCGCTACTGGCAAAATATTCTGTGGACAGATGAAATTACAGTTGAGTTGACTGGAAGGAACACACAAGACTATGTGTGGAGCGAAAAAGGCACAGCACGCCAACATCAAAACCTCATCCCAACTGTAAAGTATGGTGGAAGGAGCATCATCGTTTGGGGCTGCTTTGCTGCCTCAGGGCCTAGACAGCTTGCTATCACTGACGGAAAAAATGAATTTCCAAGTTTATCAAGACATTTTGCAGGAGAACGTTAGGAGAATGCCAATTGAAGCTCCCAGAAGTTGGGTGACGCAACAGGACAAACCCAAAACACAGAAGTAAATCAACAACAGAATGGCTTCAATAGAAGAAAATACGCCTTCTAGAGTGTCCCAGTCATGGGCCACTCCAGAAGGTCTGATCTCCAACTACAGTTGTATAGGTCTGATCTGCAACACAGAAAATGTTTGGTTGATGTTATTGCTGCCAAAGGAGGGTCAACCAGTTATTAAATCCAAGGGTTCACATAATTTTTCCACCCTGCACTGTGAATGTTTACACGGTGTGTTCAATAAAGACATGAAAAAGATAATTGTTTGTGTGCTATTAGTTTAAGCAGACTGTGTTTGTCTATTTTTGTGACCTAGATGAAGATCAGATAAAATGATGACCAATTTATGCAGAAATCCAGGTATTTCCAAAGGGTTCACATACTTTTGCTTGCCGTTGTAGCATAGGTGTAAAGCCATAACACAGACGTTTTTTTCAGCAGCAGATTATGATCAATAATGTCAAAAGCTGCACTGAAGACTAACCAAACAGCTCCCACAATCTTCTTAGTATCAAATTCGCTCAGCCAATCATCAGTTATTTGTGTAAGTGCTGACATGTTGAGTGCCCTTCTCTATTAGCGTGCTGAAAGTCATTTGTTTACTGTGAAATAGCATTATAGCAAAAATGTTTCTCAAAGGTTTACTAAGGGTTGGTAGCAGGCTGATTGGTTGGCTGTTTGAACCAGTAAAGGGTGCTTTGCTATTCTTGGGTAGTGGAATAACTTTTGCTTCCCTCCAGGCCTGATGGTGCATGCTTTCCTGTAGGCTTAGATTGAAGAGATGGCAAATAGGAGTGGCAATGTAGTCCGATTTCATCCTCAGTAATTTTCCATCCAAGTTGTCATTCCCAGGTGGTTTGTCATTGTTGATAGACAACAATAATGTTTTTACCTCTTTCACACTCACTTTACGGAATAAAAAATGACAATGCTTGTCTTTCATAATTTGCATAATTTCATAATGCATGGATGTGTAGGTTAAGAGTTTGCTGTTAGCATGGCATGCCTCCGTTTGCTAATCTTGGCAATGTAATTATTATGACACTCTGAGATCATAAGAGAACGATGACAGAGAGGCAGAACAAATGGACAAGCTGTGTGTCTGATGCTTCTAAGCTGCAGAAAAGGAAGACTCGGCATACAGACAGAGGGAGAGAGAGAGCTTGTGTGATGTGTGATCTTACCTCCTTCAGTGCTACGACGCCCACCAGTTTCCCAATGCTGGTAACATAGGCATGACTGAGACCCAGCAAGGAGAACAGAGTGTGGGTCTGTCAAAGAGAGAGAGGGGGAGGTATATTTGTCAATATCCTACAGCATGTAGTGTTTATAATGGCTTAAAGTGGCTACATGAGAGCACAAGGTGCTAGATACAGTTGATACCTTGTGTAGGGAGGTTCTCTCCACCAGCTGAAAGGGGGAGGGATCAATCCTTATCTCCTCCATACTGATTGGCTTATCCAACTCTTCTTCTTCCCAGGCTTTAATCTGCATTAGCCAATCAGAGAGCAGAGAGGGTGATTGACAATATAAAGAGGGAGTAATAATTTATGATGTTTGATTCTATTTGTGGAATCCTTTCAGAGCTACATAGAGTGCCCAGGTCAGGGAGTAGAGGTCATGGATCAGGGTTTAGGGGTTAAAGATTGATCAGGATCAATGAGACAAATTACCTCCTCTGAGGACATGGTGTCGGTGAGTGTAGGTGGGGTGGATTCCTGGGGAGAGGAAGAGAGAGAGAGGAAGAGAGAGTGAGAACGAGAGAGAGAGAACGAGAGAGCGAAAGATAGAGAGAGAGAGAGAGAGGAAGAGAGAGAAAGAAAAGAAGGAGTGTGAGGCGGGGGGGTGTTGGTTTTAGTTATTTTCACCCTCCAGGTTTACAAAGTATCAGATACCCCCTTGTGGTGCTATTTCTCCATCACACAGAATTAATAACCTGCTCATTACATATCTTATCATACATTATAGCAAGGTCATGCCATTGACGTGAGCGTGTGTCCCCTACTGGACAGAATGTGATATTGCTCCTCTTTGAGCTACCAGAGGAAATGAGCTACCAGAGGAAGCTTGAGGTTGATGTTGGCCTTAACCACTGATCCAGGATCAGGTTGCCCGAACCCCAATCTAAACCTCAACCATTATGGGAATGAAAAATATCTTCTAATATATCTGACCTTGTATCAGTGGTTACAGCCAACCTCTAGCTTGATATGAAATGATACCTGAGCTTCAGCCTGGCTGGTTGAGGAAGAGGAGAAGAGGCGCTGAAATATTCCCCTCACAGACTGGAGGGAACGCTTCTCTGAAAGACAGAACAGGACAGGCATTTAGAAGTGAGTAAATTGGGTAGACATTCTCACTCCAACACTTCCTTTTTCTACAGAATGTGCTGGTTAATTGTTGTAAACAAACCCCATGAGCAATCGATAGAACAGCAGGTCTAATATTGATTCTGCTGTATTGATTGCTTATTAAAATTTGAAGCGCTAACAGCAAACAAACAAGCCAAAACTACCATATATGGACTTTTTATTGTAGATACAGTATCTGGTTGTAAAGTAGTGGCCTAAGGGAACACACTTAATGTGTTGTGAAAAGTGTTATGAAATGTAATGTAATGTAATATTATTGGCTTTGGCAGCAGCTAATGGGGATCCTAAATAAATACTAATACAAACAAGTTGCACCGGTAACAAAATAGCAGTAGTGGGTACATCCCAATTCTATGACATTTTGTGTGTCATGTCACCTGAGCCGGTGTGATTGGTGGAGGACTCCTGTGGTTTGGGGGATGGGAGAGGCCTATTCTGTTCATCTTGTACAGGAGAGGTCTGGAGAACAGACAAAAGGGCTAACCAAGTTCATAACTAAGTATTACATGATGTTGTGGATAATTATAATGCATTATAAATGTGTTTATAAAGGCATTATAAGTATACTGATATGTATTCCTTTAATAAGTATAAAAAAGATGATGCTATCGTTTAATCATTCCATCTATCCATCCATCCATCCATCCTGTCACCTCTCCTCCCTCCTCGTCTACGAAAGTGAAGGACTCCCAGGCCTGACCCGGTGACCCCTGACCCCTCTCAAAAACACGCCTCTCGGCCGAAAGCCACCAATCAGAGATGGCCTGCAGCTCTGTCCTCTCGATAGACCCCAATAGGATCATAGACTCTGAGGAAAGACAGGGGGAACAGGGAGAGAAAGAGATGAGAGAGAGAGAGAGAGAGAGAGAGAGAGAGAGAGAGAGAGAGAGAGAGAGAGAGAGAGAGAGAGAGAGACAAGAGATGGATTTCAGTGGATGGATTTGTGTCATCTACGGTGCATGGCATCAAACATTCTAGAACATGTCTCACCTTTGGAGTCAACCAGAGGGATGGTTTTGAGGGAGGTGGAGTCTAGCAGATAGCCCAGCTCCCGATAGGTCGACTGGGAGGACAGGAAGTTCACCTTCCGCACCATCATGTCCTCCACAAAGATGTTGTACTTACTGAGAGAGGAGAGAGGATATATGTGAACTGTGCCTGCTTGAGTCTTAATAGTACACAAGGTTGCATGTACATTAGAACTGTTTGAACCACAATGGCATACAGTTCTCTGCATAAACAGTTATTAGAGCCATAATGGCGTCCGTTCCAGTACCTGATGTGTCCGAGGCTGAGCTCGGGGAGGTATGGCAGTTTCTTGACCTGGATGATAGAGTCGTAGAGGGAGGGCTGCAGACCCTGGGCCACCATGTTGGCCAGGATCACCGCCACCATCATGGGCAGGATGTGGGAGATCTGGCCTGTCAGCTCAAAACAGATCACAGCCGTGGACACCGTGTGGGTCACTGCCCCGGTCAGGGCCGCGGCACCTGGGATAAGGAGGGTGGGAGAAAGAAAGGGAGGGGAAGGAGAGAGGGAGAAAGGTAGGGGAAGGAGAGAGGGAGGGGAAGGAGAGAGGAATGGAGAGAGGGAGGGGAAAGAGAGAGGCAGGGAAAGGAGAGAGGAAGGGAGGGAGGTAGGGGAAAGAGAGAGGAAGGGAGGGAGGTATGGGAAGGAGAGAGGAAGGGAGAGAGGGAGGGGAAGGAAAGAGGGAGGGGGAGGAGAGAGGAAGAGAGAGTATAGAGGGAGGGAACGAGAGATCAGGTGTCACGACAAGGCAGAAAGGGAAGGGGAGATGGTGTTAAATGGCATCATTGTGTATGACAGGGTAGTGGGCAGTCATTTTGATTTGTATATATTATAAATACATCACATGCGACTAGTAATAAGACTAAGCAATTGGCCAATTCAAATGTTTCTCTGATTCCATAAAGATGATTAGCAATACGCAAGAGACTACGGTTGAGTTACAGTAATAGACAATGAAGAAATGTCTGAGAATGGATTCTAAATAGAAGTGTATTTAATTACTTTGTAAAATGAATGGATTCACATACAAGGCATACAGCTTTACAAAGCATTAACAAGCACTACAAGGCATTATTCCAAGCATGGTCAGAGAAAGAGTAGAGAGACCATAGCCTGAAAGGCCCTGCCCCAAAGGTTCATGGGGTGGAAAGAGAAAGAAAGAAAGTATCTCACCACAGCAGGTCAGGAACAAATAAGAAAAAGGGCAATGAACCTTTAATAAACATCTGAGTTGTTTGGACTCAAAACCTGAGTTGTTGACCAATAGTATTACTGTAAAGTTAACCTCCAATCAGATGTCAGACCTCAAATCAAATGAAATCAAAGTTTATTTGTCACGTGCTCTGAATACCTTACAGTGAAATGCTTACTTACAGGCTCTAACCAATAGTGCAAAAAAAGGTGTGTGTGTGTGTGTAGGTAAGTAAAGAGATAAAACAACAGTAAAAAGACATTTGAAAATAACAGTAGCGAGGCTATATACAGACACCGGTTATTCAGGCTTATAGAGGTAGTATGTACATGTAGGTATGGTTAAAGTGACTATGCATATATGATGAACAGAGAGTAGCAGTAGCGTAAAAAGAGGGGTTGGCGGGTGGTGGGACACAATGCAGATAGCCCGGTTAGCCAATGTGCAGGAGCACTGGTTGGTTGGGCCAATTGAGGTAGTATGTACATGAATGTATAGTTAGAGTTACTATGCATATATGATAAACAGAGAGGAGCAGCAGCGTAAAAGAGGGGTTGGGGGGGGGGACACAATGCAAGTAGTCCGGGTAGCCATTTGGTTACCTGTTTAGGAGTCTTATGGCTTGGGGTTAAAAACTGAGAAGCCTTTTTGTCCTAGACTTGGCACTCCGGTACCGCTTGCCATGCGGTAGTAGAGAGAACAGTCTATGACTGGGGTGGCTGGGGTCTTTGACATGATATGGTCTCTCTCCTACATTATGTAACCTCTCAGAGGTGTGACAATGGGGGTTGGCAAGACCAACACAGAGAATGCTGAATTCCGAAGACAACACAAAGCAAATTCTTGCACACAGCTGATAAGAAGAGTCACTTCTGGGGCTGGGCTGCCCTACAACAGCAGCAAGGCAAGATGAGACTTCAGAGGAGACTCACCAATGACAGCATAGCCCCCGGGGAGGATGCGATAAACTATCCCATCAAACAGGATACCATTTGGGAAGAGAGTGGCCATGATCTCCCCTACCAGACGCCCAAATGCTGCCCCTGGGGGAGAGGGGAGAGAGAAAAGGGAGAGAGAGGAGAGAGAATACTCAGTTGTGCTTTAGGACAGGTTTTGGGCATGTTTTCAGCCTGATGTCTGATACATCCTGTTTAGATTCCCATGTCTGATCTCAGCCTCTTACCCAGTATGAACACTGGCATGAAGGCTCCAGACGGGATGGGCATCGTCGTGGAAACAGCAGACATCCAGAACTAGAACATTGAGACGGTATGTGAATTACAGAGAGACCTAATACAAATCCTTTATAGAATCTAATGGCGAAACAATGAAAAGGTAAACTTCCAAAGAACGCTCTTTCATTTTGATTTAATAGCCTGACCACAGCATAACATGAGAAGAAAAGTAATGTGTTTTGTTCCATGATGGAGGGAGGACGTACCTTCATGACGAAGAAGAGTAGGAGGATGAGGAAGACGCTGACGTCGGGGTGCAGCCAGGCCGAGGAGCGCCCAAGGCCGGGGGGAAGGGCGGTGGCAGACAGTTTGGTCCAGGTGAAGTTATCAAACAGAGAGTTAATACATTCTCTGGGCATCAGCTGAACAGGGGGCGAGAGAGAGAGAGAGAGAGAGAGAGAGAGAGAGAGAGAGAGAGAGAGAGAGAGAGAGAATTTATGACCCCTCGTCACAGGTGGTAGAGAGTGAATTGCAATCAATCAATCAAATGTATTTATAAAGCAGATGTCACACAGTGCTTATACAGAAACTCAGCCTAAAACCCAAAGAGCAAGCAATGTAGATGTACTGTAAAAGGACGGTGGCTAGGAAAAAAAACCTAGAAAGACCGGAACCTAGGAAGAAACCTAAAGAGGAACCAGACTCTGAGGGGTGGCCAGTCCTCTTTTGGCTGTGCCGGTGGAGATTATAAGAGTACATGGCTTTTAGTCTAGATTGTTCTACAAGATGTTCAAACATTCAAACGTAATTTGTCCCACCTCCCACACATGCGGTGACCTGACCCAGTATTACCAGCACCTCCAGAGATGCAACCACTCTTATCATCACTCGGTGCCAGGGCTTACTTCCACTGTATCCGAACCCCACCATACCCCTGTCTGCACATTATGCCCTGAATCTACCATATGCGAATTGACTGCCCCTCATCTATCTTCAGAGTTCGTTCTGTTAGGTGACCTAAACTGGGATATGCTTAACACCCCGGCAGTCCTACAATCTAAGCTAGATGCCCTCAATCTCACACAAATCATCAAGGAACCCACCAGGTACAATCCTAAATCTGTAAACATGGGCACCCTCATAGATATTATCCTGACCAACTTGCCCTCCAAATACACCTCTGCTGTTTTCAATCAGGATCTCAGCGACCACTGCCTCATTGCCTGCATCCGCTATGGGCCCGCGGTCAAACGACCACCCCTTATCACTGTCAAACGCTCCCTAAAACACTTCTGCGAGCAGGCCTTTCTAATCGACCTGGTCCGGGTATCCTAGCAGGATATTGACCTCCTCCCGTCAGTCGAGGATGCCTGGTCGTTCTTTAAAAGAAACGTCCTCACCATCTTAAATAAGCATGCCCCTTTCAAAAAATGTAGAACTAAGAACAGATACAGCCCTTGGTTCACTCCAGACCTGACTGCCCTTGACCAGCACAACAACATCCTGTGGCGGACTGCTAAGGCATCGAATAGTCCCCGCGATATGCAACTGTTCAGGGAAGTCAGGAACCTATACACGCAGTCAGTCAGGAAAGCAAAGGCTAGCTTTTTCAAACAGAAATTTGCATCCTGTAGCTTTAACTACAAAAGGTTTTGGGATACTGTCAAGTTCATGGAGAACAATAGCACCTCCTCCCAGCTGCCCACTGCGCTGAGGCTAGGTAACACGGTCACCACCGATAAATCCATGATAATCGAAAATTTCAACAAGCATTTCTCTACGACTGGCCATGCTTTCCTCCTGGCTACCCCAACCCAGGCCAACAGCTCCCCAGCTTCTCCTTCACCCAAATCCAGATAGCAGATGTTCTGAAAGAGCTGCAAAACCTGGACCCGTACAAAACAGCTGGGCCAGACAATCTGGACCCTCTCTTTCTAAAACTATCCGCCATTGTTGCAACTCCTATTACCAGTCTGCTCAACCTCACTTTTGTGTCGTCCGAGATCCCTAAAGATTGGAAAGCTGCCGCGGTCATCCCCCTCTTCAAAGGGGGTGACACTTTAGACCCAAATTGCTATAGACCTATATCCATCCTGCCCTGCCGCTCTAAAGTCTTCGAAAGCCTAGTTAATAAACAGATCATTGACCACTTCGAATCCCACCGTACCTTCTCCGCTGTGCAATCCGGTTTCCGAGCTGGTCACGGGTGCACCTTAGCCACGCTTAAGGTGCTAAACGATATCATAACCGCCATCGATAAAATACAGTACTGTGCAGCCGTCTTCATCGACCAATTCTCGGGCCGACTCTTGTCAATATATCAATATATATATATCTTGCTGCAGGTGATTCCCTGATCCACCTCTATGCAGACGACAGCATTCTGTATACTTCTGGCCCTTCTTTGGACACTGTGTTAACTAACCTCCAAACGAGCTTCAATGCCATACAACACTCCTTCCATGGCCTCCAACTGCTCTTAAACACTAGTAAAACCAAATGCATTCTTTTCAACCGTTCGCTGCCTGCACCCGCCCGCCCAACTAGCATCACTACCCTGGACGGCTCTGACCTAGAATATGTGGACAACTACAAATACCTAGGTGTCTGGCTAGACTGTAAACTCTCCTTCCAGACTCACATTAAACATCTCCAATCCAAAATCAAATCTAGAATCGGCTTTCTATTTCGCAACAAACCCTCCTTCACTCACACCGCCAAACTTGCCCTAGTAAAACTGACTATCCTACCGATCCTCGACTTTGGCGATGTCATCTACAAAACAGCTTCCAATACTCTACTCAGCAAACTGGATGCAGTCTATCACAGTGCCATCCACTTTGTCACTAAAGCCCCTATACCACCCACCACTGCGACCTGTATGCTCTAGTCGGCTGGCCCTCGCTACATACTCGTCGCCAGACCCACTGGCTCCAGGTCATCTACAAGTCCTTGCTAGGTAAAGCCCCACCTTATCTCAGCTCGCTGGTAACCATAGCAGCACCCACCTGTAGCACGTGCTCCAGCAGGTATATCTCATTGGTCACCCCCATAGCCAATTCCTCCTTTGGCCGCCTTTCCTTCCAGTTCTTTGCTGCCAACGACTGGAACGAACTACAAAAATCACTGAAACTGGAGACACTTATCTCCCTCACTAGCTTTAAGCACCAGCTGTCAGAGCAGCCCACAGATCACTGCACCTGTACATAGCCCATCTGTAATATAGCACAACCAACTACCTCATCCCCTACCGTATTAATTTATTTATCTTGCTCCTTGGCATTTCTACTTTGCACATTCATCTACTGCACATCTACCATTCCAGTGTTTAAAAGCTATACTGTAATTACTTCGCCACCATGGCCTATTTATTGTCTTACGTTCCTTAACTTACCTCATTTGCACACATTGTATATAGATTTATTTTTCTACTGTATTATTGACTGTATGTTTGTTTACTCCAATGTGTAACTCTGTGTTGTTGTTTGTGTCTCACTGCTTTGCTTTATCTTGGCCAGGTCGCAGTTGTAATTGAGAACTTGTTCTCAACTTGCCAACTTGGTTAAATAAAGGTGAAATAAAAAATAAAATAAATAAAAAAATAGATGACCAGCAGGGTCATATAATAATCACAGTGGTTATAGGATATACATCTCTGCATGAGCGGCTATACAGTGGTGTTGAAAGATTTCTTTATCCGTATCACCTTAAAACCGCACTACAAAACACTATAGTTAACAGGGTTGCTTACTTCAGCCTGTAGGCAATACATGGATTTATAAAAGGTAATTCTATAAGTCATGAACATCAACTCTTATAAGCTCAATAATGCTCTCTGACCTCTCCAGCCATGAACTGGCCGAATCCAGGAGGAAACGTCAGGGTGGCGATGACAAACGTCACTGCACCTGGGTAGATTAACCGACTGAACACACACAATCGCGCAAACACACACGCATGCACACAAATACAAAGACGCACACACAGACAACACACACACACACACACAATATCAATAAACAACTGGGATAACAAACCACAATGCTATTACTTGAATGTGAAGCAATTTAGGGTAATAACGTAAATTGGCAGGAATCTCATCCCAGTTCATTGTCTGGCTGTCAGGCTGTTGAGTTCATGGCAGGACACCTCTACTGCTCTGCCTCTCCTAATGTGTGAGCTCAATGTACCTTGACTGGTGAGTCA
This sequence comes from Brachymystax lenok tsinlingensis, assembly GCA_030435695.1. NCBI lineage: Eukaryota > Metazoa > Chordata > Actinopteri > Salmoniformes > Salmonidae > Brachymystax > Brachymystax lenok. The sequence continues at coordinate 53,326,974 of CM059789.1, forward strand.
ATGGCTAAGTGGATGTCTCAAACTGAGTGAATGGCTGGCTGTTAAGCCCTGCTTGTCTGGGTCAATGTCCTGTAACAGATTCCTTTGTAAGAAGAGGCTACCCAAATGAAACTCATCTGGAATGGAATGTGGAAAGTGTCAGGGATCTGGGTAATAGTTTCTGCTAAGCATTACAATTGTGAAGACATTTGAGTGAGTGTAACAGTGTGTATGTACTGTGTGTGTACTGTGTGTGTATGTATGTGAGTGTGTGAGTGCGTGATGTCTCACTGCTTGGTCAGAAAGCGTGTGAGAGCCGTCTGTCTCCTCATCACTAGAACCACTTGTCTGTTCAGGTAGACAAAGAAGGCCCCCAGGAACCCACAGGAGATTCTACAACAGACAGATAGGGGACAGGGAGTCAAGAACCCACAGGATATCCTACAACAGACAGGGGACAGGGAGTCAGGAACCCACAGGAGATTCTACAACAGACAGACAGGGGACAGGGAGTCAGGAACCCACAGGATATCCTACAACAGACAGGGGACAGGGAGTCAGGAACCCACAGGAGATTCTACAACAGACAGACAGGGGACAGGGAGTCAGGAACCCACAGGAGATTCTACAACAGACAGACAGGGGACAGGGAGTCAGGAACCCACAGGATATCCTACAACAGACAGACAGACAGGGGACAGGGAGTCAGGAACCCACATGAGATTCTACAACAGACAGACAGGGGACAGGGAGTCAGGAACGCAATGGAGATTCTACAACAGTGAGTCAGGAAGGCAAACACACACAAACCCGTTGATCCCCACACCATCACTAAGTGGTTGAAGTTCCGTTGAAGACTGTAGGGTCAAAAAGGGGTGTGTAGAATGTTTACTAAGCGCTCTCACCCAATGATAGCGAAGGCTGGGAGCTCCTGCAGGTCAAAGGGAAAATCCATCCGGAAGTTGGTCCGGAAAAGAGCTGTAATGGTGACTGTGACAGGGACAGCGAGAGAGCCAGAGAGTGAAAGCTGATCCTATTCTAAAACACCTGGCATGAATAAACATATGATATCACCATGAGAGAAAACGTGTAGAGTGGGATTCAGTTGTTCTGGAGAGGAACTATGTGTGTGATGCGGTGCTGCCTCCATGGCTTACCAGCATCTTTGTTCCACACAGACAGCACCCTGAATATGAAGGCACTGAAGGTGGCAGCGAAATACCCTCTCCAGTAATTCCTCACAGCAAAGTAGGTAGACGTGACCTCAATACTGAACAACACCCCTGGAGAGGAGAGAAGAAGAGGGGAAGGACAAGAGAAGGAAGAAGAAAGGGGCGCAAGAGAGAGAGAGAGAGAGAGAGAGAGAGAGAGAGAGAGAGAGAGAGAGATGGAGGGAGAGAGAGAGAGAGGGATGGAGGGAGATAGATTTGAGTTTAAGTGAGAAGAATGAGCACACACAGGCACACACACAGAATAGCTAAATACTCGAGAGCAAAATAAACAGAGCGAATCAGAGACACGACTGTAGGCAAGATGAATGGAGATGATAAAAGACAATATTTGAAGAGTTGAGACAAGCTTTAATGATTTTAGCTGAGTGTTTCCATTCTATGCTGAGGCTCCATTCTATCTCTGCACTGTAGATTACTGTTACAGGAAGGGGAGAGCAGTGGGGGGTTAGAGGGAGAGAGAGGGGTGTAGAGAGAGAGAGGGGGTTAGAGGGAGAGAGGGATGTAGAGAGAGGTGGTTAGAGGGAGAGTGAGAGGGATGTAGAGCAAGATAGAGGGGGTTAGAGGGAGAGAGGGATGTAGAGAGAGAGGGGGGGTTAGAGGGAGAGAGAGAGGGATGTAGAGAAAGATAGAGGGGGTTAGAGGGAGAGAGAGGGAGAGGGATGTAGAGAGAGATAGAAAGTAGTGGGAATGACATGGAGAGGTATTCAGAAAAGTAGAGCAAGGGTTAAAGAGGAGAGGTGTGGTATAGAAAGAGGTGTAGTGAAGGAGTGATAGTGGTATAGAAAGAGGTGTGGGGAAGGAGCTATAGTGGTATAGAAAGAGGTGTATGGAAGGAGTGATAGTGGTATAGAAAGAGGTGTAGTGAAGGAGCGATAGTGGTATAGAAAGATGTGTAGTGAAGGAGTGATAGTGGTATTGAAAGAGGTGTAGTGAAGGAGCTATAGTGGTATAGAAAGAGGTGTAGTGAAGGAGCGATAGTGGTATAGAAAGAGGTGTAGTGAAGGAGTGATAGTGGTATAGAAAGACGTGTAGTGAAGGAGCGATAGTGGTATAGAAAGAGGTGTAGTGAAGGATCGATAGTGATATAGAAAGAGGTGTGGGAAAGGAGTGATAGTGGTATAGAAAAAGTTGTAGTGAAGGAGTGATAGTGGTATAGAAAGAGGTGTAGTGAAGGAGTGATAGTGATATAGAAAGAGGTGTAGTGAAGGACTGATAGTGGTATAGAAAGAGGTGTAGTGAAGGAGTGATAGTGGTATAGAAAGAGGTGTAGTGAAGGAGTGATAGTGGTATAGAAAGAGGTGTAGTGAAGGACTGATAGTGGTATAGAAAGAGGTGTAGTGAAGGAGTGATAGTGGTATAGAAAGAGGTGTAGTGAAGGAGCGATAGTGGTATAGAAAGAGGTATAGTGAAGGAGCGATAGTGATATAGAAAGAGGTATAGTGAAGGAGCGATAGTGATATAGAAAGAGGTGTAGTGAAGGAGCGAAAGTGATATAGAAAGAGGTATAGTGAAGGAGCGATAGTGATATAGAAAGAGGTATAGTGAAGGAGCGATAGTGATATAGAAAGAGGTATAGTGAAGGAGGCTGATAGTGATATAGAAAGAGGTATAGTGAAGGGCGATAGTGATATAGAAAGAGGTGTAGTGAAGGGCGATAGTGATATAGAAAGAGGTATAGTGAAGGAGCGATAGTGATATAGAAAGAGGTATAGTGAAGGAGCGATAGTGATATAGAAAGAGGTATAGTGAAGGAGCGATAGTGATATAGAAAGAGGTGTAGTGAAGGAGCGATAGTGATATAGAAAGAGGTATAGTGAAGGAGCGATAGTGGTATTGAAAGGAATGTAGTGAAGGAGTGATAGTGGTATAGAAAGAGGTGTAGTGAAGGAGCGATAGTGATATAGAAAGAGGTGTGGGAAAGGAGTGATAGTGGTATAGAAAAAGTTGTAGTGAAGGAGTGATAGTGGTATAGTGAAGGAGCGATAGTGGTATTGAAAGGAATGTAGTGAAGGAGTGATAGTGGTATAGAAAGAGGTGTAGTGAAGGAGCGATAGTGATATAGAAAGAGGTGTGGGAAAGGAGTGATAGTGGTATAGAAAAAGTTGTAGTGAAGGAGTGATAGTGGTATAGAAAGAGGTGTAGTGAAGGACTGATAGTGGTATAGAAAGAGGTATAGTGAAGGAGCGATAGTGATATAGAAAGAGGTATAGCGAAGGAGCGATAGTGATATAGAAAGAGGTGTAGTGAAGGAGCGATAGTGATATAGAAAGAGGTATAGTGAAGGAGCGATAGTGATATAGAAAGAGGTATAGTGAAGGAGCGATAGTGATATAGAAAGAGGTATAGCGAAGGAGCGATAGTGATATAGAAAGAGGTATAGTGAAGGAGCGATAGTGATATAGAAAGAGGTGTAGTGAAGGAGCGATAGTGATATAGAAAGAGGTATAGTGAAGGAGCGATAGTGGTATTGAAAGGAATGTAGTGAAGGAGTGATAGTGGTATAGAAAGAGGTGTAGTGAAGGAGCGATAGTGATATAGAAAGAGGTGTGGGAAAGGAGTGATAGTGGTATAGAAAAAGTTGTAGTGAAGGAGTGATAGTGGTATAGAAAGAGGTGTAGTGAAGGAGCGATAGTGATATAGAAAGAGGTGTGGGAAAGGAGTGATAGTGGTATAGAAAGAGGTGTAGTGAAGGAGTGATAGTGGTATAGAAAGAGGTGTAGTGAAGGAGCGATAGTGGTATAGAAAGAGGTGTAGTGAAGGAGCGATAGTGGTATAGAAAGAGGTATAGTGGAAGGAAGCGATAGTGATATAGAAAGAGGTATAGTGAAGGAGCGATAGTGATATAGAAAGAGGTGTAGTGAAGGAGGCGATAGTGATATAGAAAGAGGTGTAGTGAAGGGGCGATAGTGATATAGAAAGAGGTATAGTGAAGGAGGCGATAGTGATATAGAAAGAGGTATAGTGAAGGAAGGCGATAGTGATATAGAAAGAGGTGTAGTGAAGGGCGATAGTGATATAGAAAGAGGTATAGTGAAGGAAGCGATAGTGATATAGAAAGAGGTATAGTGAAGGAAGGCGATAGTGATATAGAAAGAGGTGTAGTGAAGGAGCGATAGTGATATAGAAAGAGGTGTAGTGAAGGAGCGATAGTGATATAGAAAGAGGTATAGTGAAGGAGCGATAGTGATATAGAAAGAGGTATAGTGAAGGAGCGATAGTGATATAGAAAGAGGTGTAGTGAAGGAGCGATAGTGATATAGAAAGAGGTATAGTGAAGGAGCGATAGTGATATAGAAAGAGGTGTAGTGAAAGAGCGATAGTGGTATAGAAAGAGGTGTAGTGAAGGAGCGATAGTGATATAGAAAGAGGTGTAGTGAAGGAGCGATAGTGATATAGAAAGAGGTATAGTGAAGGAGCGATAGTGATATAGAAAGAGGTATAGTGAAGGAGCGATAGTGATATAGAAAGAGGTGTAGTGAAGGAGCGATAGTGATATAGAAAGAGGTATAGTGAAGGAGCGATAGTGATATAGAAAGAGGTATAGTGAAGGAGCGATAGTGATATAGAAAGAGGTGTAGTGAAGGAGCGATAGTGATATAGAAAGAGGTATAGTGAAGGAGCGATAGTGATATAGAAAGAGGTATAGTGAAGGAGCGATAGTGATATAGAAAGAGGTGTAGTGAAGGAGCGATAGTGATATAGAAAGAGGTATAGTGAAGGAGCGATAGTGATATAGAAAGAGGTATAGTGAAGGAGCGATAGTGATATAGAAAGAGGTATAGTGAAAGAGCGATAGTGGTATAGAAAGAGGTGTAGTGAAGGAGCGATAGTGATATAGAAAGAGGTATAGTGAAGGAGCGATAGTGATATAGAAAGAGGTGTAGTGAAGTATAGCAGAGAGGTCATAGTGTAGCGGCTAGGGAGTGACACAGTACCTCCTAGAGGAGTGCCAAAACAGCAGCCCACCCCCACGGCACAGCCCACTGTCAGAATGTCTGTGTAACCACAGGGGTTCTACTGAGACAGAGAAGAGAGGGATGAGAGAGGAGGAGAGGGAGGGGAAGGGAGTCGAGAGACAGAGGTAGAAAATACATAACAGCACAGCAGAGAACCGCCAAACCAACCAAGCTCACCAGAGAGTCACACAAGCCCTGAACAAATCGTCAAAATAGACAGAGACGGAGAGAGACCAGACAGACAGAACATGCTGTCTAGTCAATAGGACAAAATGCACAGGCCATTGCAGATAGAATTACTTACACCCAGCAATATTCATTATTCATTACACAGTTATTTCCATTCTATACAATACATTTCTATCAGTAACATTCTATGCATTGCACCCCACTACTCCATAATCCCCAGGTCTCTGGTGCTGCCATGGAGAGGTGCATGTAGGGATATGTGGGCGGGACTTGCCTCCCACGGGGGCGGCGAAGCAGGTGGCCACTCCCACGGCACATGCACATACCAGCAGGTCCTGGTTATGGGCACTATTCTGGGGTCAGGGGTCCACAGAACAAACGAGAGGTGGTGGGTGGGTGGAGCGTGAGGGGATAAACAAGGGGGGAAAGAGAGAGCAGAGAGGGAGTGGGAGAGGAGAGGAAGGGGAGAACATGGGAGGCAGGGATAGGGAGGAGAGAGACATGTGAAGAGAGAAAGGGAAGAGCGAGGGGAGGGGGGAGACAGAGACAGTCACGGGAGGTCAGTGTTAATACACATGCCAGACATAACCATCACACTATTAATACACAGACACAAACACAGACAATGTGTGAGAGACTGCTGAGCCTAAACAAAGACACGAGGGAAAGAGGGAGAGAAAGAGACAGAGAGAGACAGAGTGAGAGACAGAGAGAGAGAGAGAGAGAGAGAGAGAGAGAGAGAGAGAGAGAGAGAGAGAGAGAGAGAGAGAGAGAGAGCCTCACAGCCACATTCTATATTATTGTTATTACTCAGGTCAAAGGTCATGCTAGTCAGAGTGGGGGTTGCTGGGAGTTTTGGTCAGGGCTTTGGCTTACCTCATACACTCCAGAGAAGATGGACATGATTTTACTCAGCACAGCAGCACAGATACTGGCAATGTGAACGAAAGGACCCTAGGAAGCACGGGAGGGAGGAGGACAGAGTCAGTCACACACTTGAGGTAGAAGTTGCCCTTCTCCAGTCCCCACAGATCTAGGATCAGATTACCCTTAATCCTAATTCTTAACCATTAGGGGGATGAGAAAATACCAGACCTTGTACCAGTGGTTGGGAAAATCTCGTGCTATTCACAGAGACAAAGAGCACAGAGCACAGAGGTACACCCACCATTCACATGATCTGCATAGACATGGACAATTTTCTCTGACTTGAATTCTTAGCTGGGGAACATTGTATCAGCAAAGGTGAATCATGATATAATTGCTATGTTTGACAGTTGACCAGCCTCCATAAAGGGAAAATGTTGAGGAGTTGAGTACATTTGTTTCTGTCCCACAAGGAGAGAAGGAGAAAACACGACAGAAGATGATTTATTATACTGCTCACTGGGAGAGAAGGAGACAGAAAGGAAGAGAGGGGGAGGGCAGATACAGTAAGGGAGGAAAGTAAGGAAAGAGAGGAAGAGGAAGGGAAGAAGCAGAGAGATAAAGGAGGGTGAGATAATAGATACAGAGAGAGTTAGAGAAATAGATCAGAGGTCAGAGAGAGAGAGAAAAAGTGAGAGCAAGAGAGAAAGAGAGAAAGAGAGAGAGAGGGAGAAAGGGATGAGGGAGGGAGGGAGGGACCGGGGTGAGAGAAAGAGAGCGAGAGAGAGGAAGTGAGAGGGGAGAGAGAGAGAAAAAGGTCAGAGAGAGAGAGAGAGAGAGAGAGAGAGAGAGAGAGAGAGAGAGAGAGAGAGAGAGAGAGAGAAAGAGACAGAGAGGGAGAAAGGGATGGAGGGAGGGAGGGACGGGGGACAGAGAAAGGGAGTGAGAGAGATGAAGTGAGAGAGGGAGAGAGATAATAATAATTGGAGGAGAGGAGTAGGTCCACCTCTTTCCCCACAGGCATGCCACTGCCCAGGCCGGCGGTCAGCCCGATGACTTTGGCCACAAAGGCTTTAAGAGTTAGATACTCCTTCAACACCACCCCTCGCAGAATGGTCTTCAGCTCAGGAATGCCAGAACCTATATGAGACAGAACAACAGAGAGAATGTTGGAGAAAAAGAGTGATCGATAGGTAGATCCTGGAAACAGAGCAGTTATATCCCACTCATGTACTTTTCGGCAACCAGGTGGGAGAAATAGAAGGAGATAAGGAGAGCAACACTATGATCAGTACCCACCTATGGCCTGAGGGGCGACTATGTTGCAGAAGAGGGAGGCAAACATGACGAGGACCATGGGGTAGACGACCCAGGCCAGGTACTGGATCAGGACATTCCCCCTCAGCTCCCCGTGCATCCACTTATATGCTGGGAGAGGGGAGAGAGGCGTAGTAGTAGGAGGAGGAGGAGGAGGAGGAGGAGGAGGAGTAGGAAGAGTGGAAAGTGGGTTACAATCTTAGAAAAAAAAGGTTATATCTAGAACCTAAAACAGTTCTTCGACTGTCCCTATAGGATAATCCTTTCAAGAACCATTTTTGGTTCCAGGTAGAACCCTTCCCACAGAAAGTTGATACCAAAAAGGGTTCTACCTGGAACCAAAAAGAGTTATCCTATGGGGACATCCTTTTTTCTGTGTGTAGCGCAGGGAAGAGCATGGAAGAGCAGGGAAGAGCAGGGAAGAGTGTAGAGCAGGGAAGATCAGGGAAGAGTGTAGAGCAGGGAAGAGCAGGGAAGAGTGTAGAGCAGGGAAGAGCAGGGAAGAGTGTAGAGCAGGGAAGAGCAGGGAAGAGTGTAGAGCTGGGAAGAGCAGGGAAGATCAGGGGAGTGTAGAGTAGGGAAGAGTGTAGAGCAGGGAAGATCAGGGGAGTGTAGAGTAGGGAAGAGTGTAGAGCAGGGAAGATCAGGGGAGTGTAGAGTAGGGAAGAGTGTAGAGCAGGGAAGATCAGGGGAGTGTAGAGCAGGGAAGAGCAGGGAAGAGTGTAGAGCAGGGAAGGTCAACATCTATACACTTCAGCATCGTCCCCACAGTGACCGTACATACATATCCCAACAAGAAGCCATTGATTACTGGCAACATCCTCACTGAGCTAAAGGCTAGAGATGCTGCTTTCAAGGAGCGGGACACTAATCCAGACGCTTATAAGAAATGCCACTACGTCCTCCGACGAACCATCAAACAGGCAATACAGGACTAAGATCGAATCCTACTACTCTGGCTCTGACGCTCGTTGGATGTGGCCGGGCTTACAAACTATCACAGATTACAAAGGGAAACCCTGCCGAGAGCTGCCCAGTGACTCAAGCCTACCAGACGGGCCACTCCCAGGTGGTGAGGGTAGGCAACAACACATCCTCCACGCTGACCCTAAACACGGGGGCCCCTCAGGGGTGCGTGTTCATTCCCCTCCTATACTCCCTGCTCACCCATGACTGCGTGACCGCACATGACCCTCCTTAAGTTTCCCGACGACACGACGGTGGTAGGCCTGTTCACTGACGACGATGAGGCAGCCTATAGGGAGGAGGCAGAGACCTGGCAGAACAACCTCAATGTGGGCAAGACGAAGGACCTTATCGTGGACTACAGGAAACGGAGGGCAGAACACGCACCCATTCACATCGACAGGGCTGTAGTGAAGCGGGTCAAGAGCTTCAAGTTCCTCAGTGTCCAAATCACTAACCTATCATGGTCCAAATGCACCTACACAGTCGTGAAGAGGGCACGACAACACTTCTTCCCCCTCAGGAGACTGAAAAGATTTGGCATGGGCCCTCAGATCCTCAGAAAGTTCTACAGCTGCACCATTGAGAGCATCTTGACTGGCTGCATCACTGCCTAGTATGGCAACTGCTCAGCATCTGACCGCAAGGCGCTACAGAGGGTAATGCATACGACCCAGTACATCACTGGTGACGAACTCCCTGCCATCCAGAACCTCTATACCAGACGGTGTCAGAGGAAGGCCCAAAAAACTGTCAAAGACTCCAGCCACCAAGTCATAGAGTGTTCTCTCTGCTACGGCATGGCAAGCGCTACCGGAGTGCCAAGTCTAGGTCCAAAAGGCTCCTGAACAGCTTCTACCCCGAAGCCATAAGACTGCTGAACAACTAATCAAATGGCCACCGGACTATTACATTGACCCCTCCATTTGTTTGTACACTGCTGCTACCCGTTGTTTACTATCTATGCATAGTCACTTCACCGCTACCTACATGTACAAATTACCTCAACCAGCCTGTACCCCCACACACACGGTACCCCCTGTATATAGCCCCGTTATTGTTATGTTTTGTGTAAATATTTTCTTAACTCTTCTTCAACTGCACTGCTGGTTAAGGACTTGTAAGTAAGCATTTCACGGTAAGGTCTACGCTTGTTGTTTTCGGCACAGAAATAAGAGAGAAATACAGTTTGATTTGATTTGACACCACACACACACTCACACTCACACACATAGACACACTTTCATGCTGCTGCTACTCTGTTTATTATTTATCCTGATTGCCTAGTCACTTTTACCCCCACCTACCTGTTCATACTGTATTACCTTGATGACCTCAACTACCTGGTAGCCCTGCACATTGACTTGGCACTGGAACTCCTTGTATTTGGCCTCGTTATTGTTCTCATTGTCTTATTATTTCCTTTTTAATTCAGCAAATACGTGTCTTACTTTTTAACTCTGTATTGTTGGGAACGGGCTCGTAAGTTAGCATCACACTGTAAAGTCTACACCTGTGGTATTCGACGGATCTCACTTATAACATTTTATTTGACTTTATTTGACTTACCAAGGGGGAAGGGGCAGGGGGGTGACTTGGAATTGGGTAGCAGGCCTAAATTGAGGTCAAATAGCTCATGATATTGGTCATCAGTTTTTATCCTGTCTTGTGTGGCCATCTAGTGAGGGTACCTGGCCTGCTACAGCCACAGTGGATTATGGGGACTGTAGTCATGTACCTTGTAAGCTCTTGGCACTGGTGTAGTCCATGCTCCAGCTGACCAGGGCCATGGTGAGGCCCAGCAGCACCAGGAAGATCCAGTCCTCCCCCAGCTTGGTCACGATGTACCGCTGTATACGAGCCACACAGTCTGGACCAACACAATAAGCTATATTACTGTATGTATTTAGACCAGGGGTTATTTACAGTGAAGTAGCTAGAACTAGTCCTTGTCTCTCACCTTGGCATTTGGAGTAGGGGCGTGGCTTCTTTGTGGAGGAGGTGTGGCTGAGATATGAATCCATGGTGACGGTGTGGTGATGTCGTTGGCCACGCCCCCGTCTGGCGTTGACCATGTTGTTTTCTCCTGTCTGTTTCCTCCATTGTCTCTCTGTCAGCAGCCGTGTGGCTTCCCGCCTGGCAAAGCTACCCAGTTGTTCCCTGTACTCCCCGTAGAGCTGGACAGAGCAAAGACTACATTACCCAGGAAGCAATGTTGAATCTACATTACATTACCCAGAAGGCCCGGCGAGCTCCCTCTACTCACCCATGGACCTGGACAGGATACTACATATAATTACCAAGAGCACTTCCCTATATAGTATTACCCAGAAACCCTTGCAGTTTCCTGGACAGAGCAGACTTCATTACACAGAAAGCCTTCTAGTTCTCTTCATTACCAAGAGGCTCCCTAGGCCTTCTCCCCATAGAGCTGAACACTGAGATCAAAGACGACATTACCTAGAACCCCTTGCAGTTTCCTGTACAGAGCAGACTTCGTTACCCAGAAAGCATTGCAGCTCTCTTCACTACGAAGAGGCTCCATGTAGTCCTTCTCCCCATAGAACTGAACACTGAGATAAAAGATTACATTAGCAAGAAATCCCAGAAATCCCCAGGATGCAGTAGGGTTTTTTTCATGTGTTGCATCGTCTTGAATTTGAGGTTAGGGAAGAAAGGTAGAGAGAGAGAGAGAGAGAGAGAGAGAGAGAGAGAGAGAGAGAGAGAGAGAGAGAGAGAGAAGGAAGGAAGGAAGTGAGTGGGAGTAGGAGGGCGAGAGAATCAGAGGAAATTAAAAGGGGGATCATAAATCGGAGTGGTGGAGAAAACTGGATCCGGCACTGTGGGATAGCTGGAGATAACGAGGTAGAGAGGGAATGTGCGGCGTGTCTGTAAGGGATACACACCAACCTGAATACCCTGCCACAGGCCAGAAATAGACAAAACGGGCCAAGAGATCGGAAAAACCCCTCCCTGAGTGGAAGCAGGGCTGGACAGGAGCCAGGTTGCCAGAGGAAGAGATCCCAGGAAGACAGAACATTCCACACCTTTCTCTTCCAACACACACACACGCACACACACACACACACGCACACGCACACGCACACGCACACACACACACAGCCTACAGCACACACAGCCTACACAGGCTATAAAACACACCTGGCCCTGGACCTGTGCTTCAAACAAGTTATGCTTACACCTACAGTATATCTGCAGACCACTAAGTTGCAACGCATGAGTCTAAATCAGTGGAAGAACTAAATCACTGGCGCCAGACAGTCCTGTATCAGGTTCTCACAGGAGAGGAAAGCTGATGCAACCAACCAACCAGGAGGCCTACTGACAACCATGTCAGATGACACCAGGGTTGTGGAGAAATCCAATTTGATTTGATAGGAGAATTTACATTGAATTCAATTCGAATTTCAACAAGTTTGGACTGTTGGAATTAGAATTTAATTGGAATTGTAAAAACATCTTTGGAATTGAATTGGAATTCAATATGTGTACATTTCCCAGTTAGTGTACAAGAATTGACAGCATGATTTGTTTTAAATCATTTCATCTTGTATTTCTTTATTTCCAGTATAGCTAAGCTGTATGAACAGTGGCATCCTGAAAGCCTGAAGAAATTAAATTGGAATTGGAATTTGTGGAATTGTCTGGTATAATATTGAATTGGGATTTTAATTCTTGAAATTTACTTGAATTGGAATTGAGAAGAATTGACATTTTCTTTGAATTCAAAGACTGACCTGGAATTAGATTGGAATTTGTGGAATTAACCGTAACCCTGGATGATACAGGTGCAACTGTTGTTCATTTCAAAATGTCTGTATATTTATGCAGAGTAAAAGCATTAACGTTGTGACACTCTAGTAATTTGTGTTTCACTGTTTACCCATCTCACCTATGTTTCACTGTTTACCCACCTCACCTGTGTTTCACTGTTTACCCACCTCACCTGTGTTTCACTGTTTACCCACCTCACCTGTGTTTCACTGTTTACCCACCTCACCTGTGTTTCACTGTTTACCCACCTCACCTGTGTTTCACTGTTTACCCACCTCACCTGTGTTTCACTGTTTACCCACCTCACCTGTGTTTCACTGTTTACCCATCTCACCTGTGTTTCACTGTTTACCACCTCACCTGTGTTTCACTGTTTACCCACCTCACCTGTGTTTCACTGTTTACCCATCTCACCTGTGTTTCACTGTTTACCACCTCACCTGTGTTTCACTGTTTACCCATCTCACCTGTGTTTCACTATTTACCCATCTCACCTGTGTTTCACTGTTTACCCACCTCACCTGTGTTTCACTGTTTACCACCTCACCTGTGTTTCACTGTTTACCCACCTCACCTGTGTTTCACTGTTTACCCACCTCACCTGTGTTTCACTGTTTACCCATCTCACCTGTGTTTCACTGTTTACCACCTCACCTGTGTTTCACTGTTTACCCATCTCACCTGTGTTTCACTGTTTACCCACCTCACCTGTGTTTCACTGTTTACCCACCTCACCTGTGTTTCACTGTTTACCCATCTCACCTGTGTTTCACTGTTTACCACCTCACCTGTGTTTCACTGTTTACCCATCTCACCTGTGTTTCACTGTTTACCACCTCACCTGTGTTTCACTGTTTACCACCTCACCTGTGTTTCACTGTTTACCCACCTCACCTGTGTTTCACTGTTTACCCATCTCACCTGTGTTTCACTGTTTACCCACCTCACCTGTGTTTCACTGTTTACCACCTCACCTGTGTTTCACTGTTTACCCATCTCACCTGTGTTTCACTGTTTACCCATCTCACCTGTGTTTCACTGTTTACCACCTCACCTGTGTTTCACTGTTTACCCACCTCACCTGTGTTTCACTGTTTACCCATCTCACCTGTGTTTCACTGTTTACCACCTCACCTGTGTTTCACTGTTTACCCACCTCACCTGTGTTTCACTGTTTACCCATCTCACCTGTGTTTCACTGTTTACCCACCTCACCTGTGTTTCACTGTTTACCACCTCACCTGTGTTTCACTGTTTACCCACCTCACCTGTGGTTCACTGTTTACCCATCTCACCTGTGTTTCACTGTTTACCACCTCACCTGTGTTTCACTGTTTACCCACCTCACCTGTGTTTCACTGTTTACCCATCTCACCTGTGTTTCACTGTTTACCCACCTCACCTGTGTTTCACTGTTTACCCACCTCACCTGTGTTTCACTGTTTACCACCTCACCTGTGTTTCACTGTTTACCCACCTCACCTGTGTTTCACTGTTTTACCCACCTCACCTGTGTTTCACTGTTTACCCACCTCACCTGTGTTTGTAATCTGTTTCTAAGACTCAATCATGGACACTCTTACTGACAGTGGTGGCTGTTTTGTGTGATGTATTGGTGCCTCTACCTTCTTGACCTTTGTGCTGTTGACTGTGCCCAGTAATGTTTGTACCATGTTTTGTGCTGCTATCATGTTGTGCTGCTACCATGCTGTTGTTATGTTGTGTTGCTACCATGCTGTGTTGTGATGTGTTGCTGCCTTGCTATGTTGTTGTCTTAGGTCTCTCTTTATGTAGTGTTGTGCTGTCTCTCTTGTTGTAATGTGTGTTTTGTCCTGTATTTATATTGTATTTAAAAAATAATATGTATCCCAGGCCCCGTCCCCGCAGGAGGCCTTTTGCCTTTTGGTAGGTCATCATTGTAAATAAGAATGTGTTCTTAACTGACTTGCCTGGTTAAATAAAGGTTAAATAAAAAATAAATACAAAATTCTAGGGAAATGTCTAGGCTGCTTTGAGGGATTCATTTTTTGTAAACAATAAACGGCCAACAACAATAAAGCTGAACTGCCTTGTGCAATGTTTCACCTTGGTTGAACCTCTCTTGGCTCATTCCCCATAGTGACGCTTCCCTATACCCTAATAGAGTGATGGAATTACAGGCTATAGTGAGGCTGGTGTTAAACACATCTAATGTTGCCACCTGTTCTTGAACGCACCTATTAAAAGTTATTTTGATGTTTTGAAAGTCCTATATCAAATTTTACTGCAAGTGGGAAAACTATCTCTACTATCTGTTCATTCCTATTCAAAACAATTATGTATTATATCCAGAGGTTTATGGATTGCCAAGTAACAAACTCAATTGTTTTCATTCTGACACTTACACTGTAATAGCTGTACTAACAGTTTGACCTATAATAAATTAAGATAAAAAAAAACAAGTAAAACACTTATGTCTTGCCAGGGCAAGTTGACTTGAATGTTCCCTCTCTCGAGGAAGCAGGAGACATTATGCTGTATTGATCACATAGAAGTGAAATTGTCCCAATACTTTTGGTCCTCTAAAATGGAGGGACGATGTACAAAAAGTGCTGTTCTTTTTACACGGTTCTTAACACTTTAACATTATAGTCATTGTATCATTTAAAATCCAAAGTGCTGGAGTACAGAGCCAAAACAAAAAAAATGTGTCACTGTCCCAATACTTTTGAAACTCACTGTATAACCCCTCAAAAGATACATACACATTTAATTAACAGCTTAAGATAAATATATAATCCTGTTGCATACAGTACCTGCTCTGTGTCTGCTTTCTTGGGCATTCTTTGATGGGACTGTTCTCTCCCTGTCCTACAGTATTATATGTGACTGTAATACCAGGTCAACACTAAACATTAACAACACAACACTATCAATCTGGGATGAACAAACAGGCAGGACTGGCAAAAAAAAAGAGGAACCTGGGGAGTGATGACAAAAATGAGAGAGGCAGACAGAGGGTGAGAGACAGTACGATAGATCGAGAGATCGAAAGATAAGACACGGAATGAAAGAATGAATCAACCACAGGGAGAAAAGAGTATCTCTCTCTAGAGAAAGAAAGAGAGAGAAAAAGAAAGAGAGAGACAGCGTGAGAGAGAGTCTGAGACCGGTGATACATCTATTACTGAGAGCCTATCACTCTCCATCTGTCAGCCTGTCCTGTCACTGTGTGACCCTGTGTGTGGAGCCATACACTGTTCACTCCACTCAATACACTGATAACACATTCCCTACTATTCCACACACATACTCACCATGCCAAAGGACTCAATACGGGCAGAGCCAGAGAGAAACTAGCTCATGGTTCAATCCTACCCATTTTTTTTATATTTATGAAATACATACAAGTTGTATCAAAGAAACACTCACTTCAAAACCAACCTGATGTGGGAGTTGTAAGGGCATCTATGTGCCTCAACTAGAAGTGCAACAGTCAATCACCATGTCCATCAGTAACAACACTGAACAGAAGGTTGAGAGGAGGTATAGAACAGCTTAGAAGGAACAAGGAAGAAACTTTTGATGACTTTAGGGAGGGTAGAGCGGGAGAGAGGGAAAGAGAAGTAGATAGAGAGAGAGAGAGAGAGAGAGAGAGAGGGGTAGAAAGAGACAGAGAGAGAGAGAGAGAGAGAGAGAGAGAAAGACAGAGAGAGAGAGAGAAAGAGAGATAATATATTTCACTTGATTTGGCAATGTAAACATATTTTTCCCATGCCAATAAAGCCCCTTGAATTTAATTGAGAGAGCTAGAGAGAGAGAGATAGAAAGAGGGGTAGAGAGACACTCAGGGAGAGAGTGCGTGAGAGAGAGAGATAGAGAGAGAGAGGGGTAGAAAGAGACTCAGAGAGAGAGAGAGAGAGAGAGAGAGAGAGAGAGAGAGAGAGAGAGAGAGAGAGAGAGAGGGTAAAGAGAGAGAGAGAGAGAGAGAGAGAGAGAGAGAGAGAGATAGAAAGAGAGATAATATATTTCACTTGATTTGGCAATGTAACCATATTTTTCACATGCCAATAAAGCCCCTTGAATTGAATTGAGAGAGAGAGCGAGCTAGAGAGATAGAAAGAGGGAGAGAGAGAGAGAGAGAGAGAGAGAGAGAGAGAGAGAGAGAGAGAGAGAGAGAGAGAGAGAGAGAGAGAGAGAGATAGAAAGAGAGATAATATATTTCACTTGATTTGGCAATGTACATTTTTTTTCTCCCATGCCAATAAAGCCCCTTGAATTTAATTGAGGTAGAGAGAGAGAGAGAAAGAGGGGTAGAGAGAAACTCAGGGAGAGAGTGAGAGAGAGAGAGAGACAGACAGACAGACAGACAGACAGAGGGGTAGAGAGAGACACAGAGAGAGTGAGAGCTGCTAACAGATTCAGAGAGTGAAGGGCAGGGTGACATTCAGAGTTAATTAAAAAATAATAATAACAACAGATTCCTGGGTCCCTGGTGAGTGTGTGCCTGTGTGGTGCTCCATGTCCTAATCTCTGTATCTGTCCGTCAGTGACTGGGTCAGATTATATTATTAACCTTGTGTCCCAAGACAGGGCTATATTGTCAGGGCTGACCACACGCACACGCACGCACACGCACACAGACACACACGCATGCATACACTCTCACACATGGGTAATCTATAATACCTGTAGAAAAACATTGGCTCCAATAACAACACTCCCATAACAATTCAGAGCATCCAAGTAAACCTTAACAGACAACCTATAGGGATAACCACACTGATTTAGGACATCCCCTATAAAGGTAAAACCACACTGTTTTAGGACATCCCCTATAAGGGTAAAACCACACTGTTTTAGGACATCCCCTATAAAGGTAAAACCACACTGTTTTAGGACATCCCCTATAATGGTAAACCACACTGTTTTAGGACATCCCCTATAAGGGTAAAACCACACTGTTTTAGGACATCCCCTATAAGGGTAAAACCACACTGTTTTAGGACATCCCCTATAAGGATAACCACACTGTTTTAGGACATCCCCTATAAGGGTAAAACCACACTGTTTTAGGACATCCCCTATAATGGTAAAACCACACAGTTTTAGGACATCCCCTATAAGGATAACCACACAGTTTTAGGACATCCCCTATAAGGATAACCACACAGTTTTAGGACATCCCCAAGAGTCAATGTTTCATGCACAATAGTTGAAAGATAATATTCCAAACTCGGTGCAATATCTCTTCGCACTTATCTTAAACACAATGTACATGTTTTCTTTAGTTGATTGACTGCAATATTGATTTCCTTAAGACTGATATGTCAAGCAGTTTAAATTGAGAACATACATTTTTTTGAGCACAACACAAATTGAGACCACTTTGCCACATGTAAATAAATAAGTAACATTCTAACATAAACAATGTCAACATGACCTCTCAATAATTAGCAATTATGTGATGTTATAACATAATAAAGAAACATAAATAGGACTAGTAAAATATCAATAAAGGTCTTACCAGAATCTGGTCTAAGTTCAGACCTGTCTCAAAAGTGTTGATGCGCTCCTGCATCTTCCCTCCTCTCTTCTCAGGTGCTGTGTGATGTCACTCTGTCCTTCCTCTCTCTAATATACACTGTATATAACCTCTATCTGAACGATACATCTGTCCTTTCTGTCCTTTAAGACATCCCTATAAGATTGACTGTACCTGCCTTCTTTTTGTCCAAGGGGAGGCAGTACAGTATCGCCCCCAATGACTTACAGGTATGGTCAATTAAGTACAACACACAGTCTTGTATAACTTGCCTTGTGAGGAAACACAATTCAGTCCCATTCAAAATCCAACTTTTCCTAACCATTAACCCTAACTCTAAACCTAACCCTAAACCTAACCCTAGCTCCTAACCCTAAACGAACCCTAGCTCCTAACCCTAACCCTAAACCCAATTCTAACCCTAACACTAATTCCAACCTTAACCCTAAACCCCCTAGATATAGCGTTTGACCTTGTGGGGGCTAACAAAATGGGTTGACAATAGGTTGTCAACAGCTATTCATTCTCCGAGGTCTATTCCCTATAAGCCAGTCGGCCAGTCACCCAGTCAGTCCAGGATGATAAAACTAACTAGGGACACCTCGCAGGACATGAATGGAAGTGCTAGTGATTTAATACCTGGCACTATTGCTATGTTAAACCTGCTTTATTGGGTGTAATGGGATTAGGTTTGTAGTATTGTACTTTGACGATGTCAGTTAGGAAACTAATTTGTGACTGACCATACTGGAATATATTATATATCAAATCAAATCAAATTTCATTTGTTACATGCGCCAAATACAACAGGTATTACCTTGAAATGCTTACTTACAAGCCCTTAACCAACAATGCAGCTCAAAAACAGAGTTAAAAAAATATTTACCAAATAAACTAAAGTAAAACAAATCTAATCAATCAAAAAGTAACAATACATTTTCATAACATTAACTTCTTTGGGAGTTAGCGCCCCACCACTCCGTAAGAGGTTAATGAGGCTATATACAAAGGGTAGTCAATGTAATTAGTCCGGTTGGCCTTTTAATTAGTTGTTCAGCAGTCTTATGGCTTGGGGGTAGAAGCTGATAAGTAGCCTTGTGGTCCTAGACTTGGCGCTCCGAAGAACAGTCTATGACTTGGGTGACTGGAGCCTTTGAAAAAATGTTGGGCCTTCCTCTGACACCGCCTTGTATATAGGTCCTGGATGTCAGGAAGCTTGGCCCTAGTGATGTACTGGGCCGTACGCACTTCTCTCTGTTGCGCCTTACAGTCAGATGCCGAGCGGTTGCAATACCAGGCGGTGATGCAACCGGTCAGGATGCTCTCGATGGTGCAGCTGTAGAACTTTTTGAGAATCTGGGGACCCATGCCAAATCTTTTCAGTCTCCTGAGGGGGAAATGGTGTTGTCGTGCCCTCTTCACAACTGTCTTGGTGTGATTGGACCATGATAGTTTGTTGGTGATGTGGACAACAAGGAACTTGAAACTCCCAACCCACTCCACTTTAGTCCTGTCAATCCTATAGTCCACAATCAGCTCATTTGTCTTGCTTACATTGAGAGAGAGATTGTTGTCCTGGCACCACAGTACCAGGTCTCTGACCTCCTCGCTGTAGGCTGTTCATCGTAGTCGGTGATCAAGCCTACCACTGCTGTATCATCAGCAAACTCAATGATGGTGTTGTAGTCGTGCTTGGCCACACAGTTGTAGGTGAACAGGGAGGACAGGACGGGACTAACACTGGGGCCCCCTGTGTCATGACTACTGACGTGAGTGCTATGGGGTGGTAATCATTTAGGCAGGTTACCTTCGCTTTCTTGGGCACAGGGACTAGGGAGAAACTGGGCGCTAGCGGGCCGTTCCCGACACTACCCGGTGAAATGTAAGGCGCCAAATTCAAAATCCAAAAGTTGAATTATTAACTTCTTAGGGAGTGGCTCCCGAGGTGACGATTTTGGAGAGCCTGGCGTGCCCAAAGTAAAATGCCTCCCATTCAGGCACAGAAAATAGGATATGCACATATTTAGTACCATTGGATAGGAAACACTGAATTTTCCAAAGGTGTTAACCATTTGTCTGTGAGTAAAACAGAACGGCAGGCGAATGGCAGGCGAAACCCCGAGGAATTTCTGTCCTGGAAAAAGTGATTTTGACACATTGCTCATTTGGAACCCCTCCCTCGTGAAAATGACCATATAAGGGCATATGAATGCAGTACCCATCGCTTCCTTTAGATGTCAACAGTCTCGAGACAGTGTACATTTTCATTTTGGATGAATTAGACCAGAGAAGAAGAGCAAACCAGGAAGTGTACTTTTTATGTCAACAGTAGCCAGCGTGCGCTCCCGACAAGGCGCGCAGTGTATTTTTTACCGTCTTTATCGATCAGTTTATATTCCGGTTGATTTATAATAGTAAATATGCGTAAAAGTGTTCCTAATGATACATTTAAAACTATGTTTGATTGTTCTTGGACAAGTTTATAGGTATAAGATGAACGAGTTCTCGTCACGTTTCAATGGAGGAGTGGAGGCTGTCATTTCTGATTATAACGCGCGAACCAAATGGAGATTTATGGATAAAATACATTACTTTTTCTAACAAAAGAACCATAGATTGTCTTCGTTGGACACTTAGGATGACCTCAGCAGAAGTTCTTCAACAGGTAATTGATTTGTTTTCGCTGTGAAATGTGTTATGTGTGTGCCATGATGGCTAATGGATTCATGGCTATGGGAAAAATATGTGAGGTGCTCCCCTCAAACAATCAAATGTGCTGCTTTCGCCGTAAAGCCTTTTTGAAATCTGACAACGCTGTGATATTGCCAAGAAACAGAGCTTTTGATGAGTATGGAACACTTGTATATTGGTGGATGTTTAATAATTAAACTTTTGGATTTTGAATTTGGCGCCTTGCATTTCACCTGGTAGTGTCGGGATTGGGGCGCTAGCGCCCCAGCAATCCCTGAGAGGTTAAACATTCATCAATATACAAGTGTTGCATAGTCATCAAAAGCTCTGATTCTTGGCAATATCACAGTGTTGTCAGATTTTAAAAAGGCTTTACGGCGAAAGCACAACATTTGATTGTTTGAGGATAGCACCTCTAACATGTATGCATTAGCATAAATTCATAACCAGCGCGGGTCACACAAAACCCATATAAGAGCTAAAGTAAATCACTTACCTTTCGAAGAACTTCTGCTGAGGGCATCCCAAGTGTCCAACGAAGACATCCAATGGTTCTTTTGTTAGAAAAAGTCATTTATTATATCCATAAATCCCCGTTTGGTTGGCGCGTTATGTTCAGAAAATCCACCGTCGAGTCGCCCACTGAAACGTGAAGAGAACGCGTTCAAATTATACCTATCAACTTTGTCCAAACAAATCAAACATAATTTTTTATGTATCCTTAGGTATCCTTTCATGTATATTTACTATAATATTTAAACCGGATTATAGCCTGAACGATAGGAAAGGAAAAAACCACAGAGCGCGTAAAACGCGCATGTCATTCTATTGAGTTACGGGGTCCACGTCTAAATTCTTCTTCTATTCGCTTCTAATTCAACCTAATTCAAGGTCATGAAACCCTGTCTAAAGACTGTTGACATCCAGCGGAAGCCATAGGTACTGCAGTCTAGGTCCTATATAACGTTGAATACAATCGGCGAGAAAAAGGTAATCTACAAAAAAAACTGCAAATCTGGATGGATTTTCCTCGGGTTTTTGCTTGCTATATCAGTTCTGTTATACTCACAGACATTATTGTAACGGTTTTAGAAACTTCAGAGTGTTTCCTATCCAATAGTACTAATTATGTGCATATCCTAGGTTCTGGGCCTGAGTGGCAGGTATTTTACTTTGGGCATGCCAGACTCTCCAAAACCGACGCCTCGGCTGATGATGCCTAAAGAGTTAATGGTCTTGCTCACATCGGCTACGGAGAGCGTGATCACACAGTCATCCGGAACAGCTGGTGCTCTCATGCATGCTTCAGTGTTGCTTGCCTCAAAGCATTTAGCTCGTCTGGTAGGCTCGCGTCACTGGGCAGTTCGCGGCTGGGTTTCCCTTTGTAGTCCATAATAGTTTTCAAGCCCTGCCACATCGGACGAGCGTCAGAGCCGGTGTAGTAGAATTCAATCTTAGTCCTTTATTGATGCTTTGCCTGTTTGATGTTTCGTCTGAGGGCATAGCGGGATTTCTTATAAGAGTCCCGGATTAGTGTCCCGCTCTTTGAAAGCGCCAGCTCTAGCCCTTAGCTCAGTGCGGATGTTGCCTGTAATCCATGGCTTCTGGTTGGGAAATGTACATACGGTCACAACATCGTCCCCCACATGAAGCCAGTGACTGAGGTGGTATACTCCTCAATGCCATTGGATGAATCCCGGAACATATTCCAGTCTGTGCTAGCAAAACAGTCCTGTAGCATACAACCACGTCATCTGACCACTTCCGTATTGGGGATTCGATCTAGAAACCTTTCGGTTACTGGCCCAACACTCTAACCACTAGGCTACCTACCGCCCCATTTACTCCATCTCTCAAAACAATCTCACCTATTCCCCCTCCTCCCTTTCACCCCTTCAAACTTTCCCTCTCACCACCCCTCTACCCTGTCTCCCCCTTAACCCTCGCCTGCTGGGGTGAAACCCAACTCTGGGTTAAATTTAGTGCCAGTGTGACTCAATGCTCACGGAGATACTTCTCTCTCTCTCTCTCTCTCTCTCTCTCTCTCTCTCTCTCTCTCTCTCACTCAGTTCAAGCCGTTGCATATCATAAAAAACTGTTATTGACCAATAATCTACTGACTGACTATAGCCTACTGACTGACTATAGCCTACTGACCCAGACTATAGCCTACTGACTGACTATAGCCTACTGACTGACTATAGACTACTGACTGGCTATAGCTTACTGACTGATTATAGCTTACTGACTGACTATAGCCTACTGACCCAGACTAAAGCCTACAACTGACTGACTATAGCTTACTGACTGACTATAGCTTACTGACTGACTATATCCTACTGACTGACTATAGCATACTGACTGACTATAGCCTACTGACCCAGACTGTAGCTTACTGACTGACTATAGGCTACTGACTGACTATAGCCTACTGACTGACTATAGGCTACTGACTGACTATAGTCTACTGACTGACTATAGCCTACTGACTGACTATAGTCTACTGACTGGCTATAGCTTACTGACTGATTATAGCTTACTGACTGACTATAGCCTACTGACTGACTATAGCTTACTGACTGATTATAGCTTACTGACTATAGCCTACTGACTGACTACAGCTTACTGACTGACTATATCCTACTGACCCAGACTAAAGCCTACAACTGACTGACTATAGCTTACTGACTGACTATAGCCTACTGACCCAGACTAAAGCCTACTGACTGACTATAGCATACTAACTGACTACAGCCTACTGACTGAGTATAGTCTACTGACTGGCTATAGCCTACTGACCCAGACTATAGTCTACTTACTGACTATAGCCTACTGACCCAGACTATAGCCTACTGACTGACTATAGTCTACTGACTGGCTATAGCCTACTGACTGACTATAAACTACTGACTGACTATAGCTTACTGTCCCAGACTATAGTCTACTGACTGACTATAGTCTACTGACTGGCTATTACCTACTAACCCAGACTATAGCCTGCTGACTGACTATAGACTACTGACTGAATATAGCCTACTGACCCAGACTATAGCCTACTGACCAAGGTTATAGCCTACTGATCCAGACTATAACCCAGACTATAGCCTACTGACCCAGACTATAGCCTACTGACCCAGACTATAGCCTACTGACCCAGACCATAGCCTACTGACCCAGACTATAGCCTACTGACTGACTATAGCCTACTGACCCAGGTCATAGCCTACTGACCCAGACTATAACCAAGACTATAGCCTACTGACCCAGACTATAGCCCATTGACCCAGACTATAGCCTACTGACCCAGACTATAGCCTACTGACCCAGACTATAGCCTACTGACCCAGACTATTCAGACTGATGTTGTTGTGTTAGTGGAGCAGAACATTAAGTGATTTACTTCCAGGTCACACAGCTGTGTTGACCCCTAGCCTGGCTGACAGAGGATGTGACCTGTCAGCACAGCCCCAGCTCCAGAGAGACACTGTCTGCGTCTCTGTGTGTGTACAGAGAACAGCGCAAACTGCACAAACTGTGCAAACTGGCTCTAACCAGAATAGAAAGAGGAGTGGAAGGCCCCGGTGCACAACTGAGCAAGAGGACAAGTACATTAGAGTGTCTAGTTTGAGAAACAGACGCCTCACAAGTCCTCAACTGGCATCTTCATTAAATAGCAAAACACCAGTCTCAATGTCAACAGTGAAGAGGCGACTCCGGGATGCTGGCCAGTTGAGGACTTGTGAGGCGTCTGTTTCTCAAACTAGACACTCTAATGTACTTGTCCTCTTGCTCAGTTGTGCACCGGGGCCTCCCACTCCTCTTTCTATTCTGGTTAGAGACAGTTTTCGCTGTTCTGTGAAGGGAGTAGTACACATCGTTGTACGAGATCTTCAGTTTTTGGGCAATTTCTTGCATGGAATATTTCTCAGAACAAGAATAGACTGACGAGTTTCAGAAGAAAGTTCTTTGTTTCTGACCATTTTGAGCCTGTAATCGAAACCCACAAATGCTGATTCTCCAGATACTCAACTAGTCTAAAGAAGGCCATTTTTTTTGCTTCTTTAATCAGAACAACAGTTTTCAGCTGTGCTAACATAATGGCAAAAGGGTTTTCTAATGATCAATTAGCCTTTTAAAATGATTAACTTAGATTAGCTAACACAATGTGCCATTGGAACACAGGAGTGATGGTTGCTGACAATTGGCCTCTGAACGCCTATGTAGATATTCCATAAACAAATCAGCCGTTTCCAGCTACAATAGTCATTTACAACATTAACAATGTCTACACAATTTGACGTTATTTTAATGGACAAATAAATTTGCTTTTCTTTCAAAAACAAGGAAATGTCTAAGTGACCCCAAACCTTTAAACGGTAGTGTATGTGTGTGTGTGTGTGTGTGTGTGTGTGCATTTGTGACCTTGAAGTGAAAACCTGTAGATAATTTGCTCCTCTTACAACATGGGAGACACCTCACTGCATAAGCCCAGTCCACCATCCTCAGAAGGGGTTTAGCTAGCTTACTTAAAAATCTTGTAAGAAATGATCCCCGGCCGTGTCAAGGCATTGATTAATAAACAGTATAAGATCGCGCACCAGTATTAACAGCTCAACACACCCTTCTCCCACTTTTCTCTCCCCCTCTGTAACCCATCATAGTGATCATAACACACACACACACACACACTCTCTCTCTCAGACACGCACACAGCCCCATCATAGTGATCATACCTGTGTGATAGATGTGGGTACCTCCAGTAGGGGGATATTAAGCCTGTAAATAGTGTGACTAATTTAGATGTCTTATTTATATCTGACCTCTGGTCCCACAGACACTCTGCTAGGGCCAGGGATTAAGGATTTGCCTTGGGCAAGAGGCCACCACGTCTCTGCAACCTCCAAGACGGAGAGAGGGATGAGAGGAGGGAGAGGGGAAAGACAGGAGAGAAGAGGGGGACAGAGGAAGCAGAGGGGCCTCCTTGGGTAGACCTCAACTCTATCCTAGCACCTCCAAGGGAAAGAAAGAGAGAAGAGGAGAGGAAAGAAAGGAAGAGTAGAGAGAGAAGGAGGAGAGGGAGAAGAGGGGGAATTGAGGTAGCCTTAGGCAGCTTTCCAACCATTCAGTCATTACAATGAGCCCGTCCTCCTATAGCTCCTCCCACCAGCCTCCACTGATGAGGATTTAAAATGATGAAGCAGAGGAGACAGAGCGACATGACCATAGAAATACAATAAATAGAATGAGCTTGGAACCTCTGGAAATGTGACTGGTAAACTCATGGGTACACTCCCAATGGCTGCCTGGTACTGTGATGCAATCATTTCCATGGTAATGGAAATGCTGCTCATGCAATGGGATGCATTTTTTTAAATGTCAGTTGAATTGATTCAACAATTCACAGCACAGATTGATGGGTACACTTCCTGCTTTGCTCCTATGGGTATACTCAAAAGGGCTGAGAGTCCACCCATTTTGCCATCATTGACTTGAATGGGGACACCTGTTCAATTCATAATTTTTCTATGGACACAACAACATCCCTCCACGTGTTCACAGGGAAGTGATGCTGTATAAATACATTGAACCTGTTTGCTCAAATTTTCTGCTATAGGAATATCTATTTATATCCATGAAAACAGTGATAGCTTTACAAGACTGAAGTCTTAGGAGCATTCTAACCACCATACCAGAGACGGATATCAATTTGAGGGATCTTAACTTTCCCATGGGGTCACTAAAAATCACAAAGGACGAAAAACCATCGTAACACCCATGCATTAGGTTCATGAAGTTGAGCTGTCACACATCTGTTCATTATCTAAAAGAGTTGGAGGGAGAAGGGCAAGGTGTAAACCCAGTGGGATCTTTAGAAGGGGTTTAGCACCAGGATATACACTGAGTATACAAAACATTAAGAACACCCGCTCTTTCCATGACATAGACTGACCAGGTGAATCCAGGTGCAAACTATGATCCATTATTGATGTCACTCGTTAAATCCACTTCAATCAGCGTAGACGAAGGGGAGGAGACAAGTTAGAACAATATTTTCAAATCAAATCAAATTTTATTAGTCACATGCGCAGAATACAACAGAATACAACCTTACAGTGAAATGCTTACTTACGAGCCCCTAACCAACAATGCAGTACAAATAAGAATAAGAAAAAAAAGTAACAAGCAAGTAAAGAGCAGCAGTTTTTTATTTTACCTTTATTTAACTAGGCAAGTAAGTTAAGAACAAATTCTTATTTTCAATGACAGCCTAGGAACAAGTGTGTTAACTGCCTTGTTCAGGAGCAGAACAACAGATTTTTACCTTGTCAGCTCAGGGATTCGATCTTGCAACCTTTCAGTTACTAGTCCAATGCTCTAACCACTAGGCTACCTGCCAGCCCATAAAACAACAATAGCGAGACTATATACAGGGGGGTACCGGTACAGAGTCAATGTGAGTTATTAAAGTGACTATGCATAGATGATAACAACAGAGAGTAGCAGCGATGTAAAAGAGATAGGGGGGCAATGCAAATAGTCTGTGTAGCCATTTGATTAGATAAGGAGCCTTATGGCTTCGGGGTAGAAGCTGTTTAGAAGCCTCTTGGACCTAGACTTGGCGCTCCGGTACCACTTGCCGTGTGGTAGCAGAGAGAACAGTCTATGACTAGGGTGGCTGGAGTCTTTGACAATTTTTAGGGCCTTCCTCTGACACCGCCTGGTATAGAGGTCCTGGATGGCAGGAAGCTTTGTCCCAGTGATGTACTGGGCCGTATGCACTACCCTCTGTAGTGCCTTGCGGTCAGAAGCCGAGCAGTTGCCATACCAGGCAGTGATGCAACCAGTCAGGACGCTCTCGATGGTGCAGCTGTAGAACCTTTTGAGTGTCTGAGGACCCATGCCAAATCTTTTCAGTCTCTTGAGGGGGAATAGGTTTTGTCGTACTCTCTTCACGACTGTCTTGGTGTGCTTGGACCATGTTAGTTTGTTGGTGATGTGGACACCAAGGAACTTGAAGCTCTCAACCTGCTCCACTACTGCCCCGTCGATGAGAATGGGGGTGTGCTCAGCCCTCTTTTTCCCTGTAGTCCACAATCATCTCCTTTATCTTGATCACGTTGAGGGAGAGGTTGTTGTCCTGGCACCACACGGCCAGGTCTCTGACCTCCTCCCTATAGGCTGTCTCGTCGTTGTCGGTGATCAAGCCAACCACTATTGTGTCATCGGCAAACTTAATGATGGTGTTGGAGTCGTGCCTGGCCGTGAAAGTCATGAGTTAACAGGAAGTAGAGGAGGGGACTGAGCACGCACCCCTGAGGGGCCCCTGTGTTGAGGATCAGCGTGGCGGATGTGTTGTTACCTACCCTTACCACCTGGGGGCTGCTCGTCAGGAAGTCCAGGATCCAGTTGCAGAGGGAGGCGTTTAGTCCCAGGGTCCTTAACTTATTGATGAGCTTTGAGGGAACTATGGTGTTGATTGCTGAGCTGTAGTCAATGAATAGAATTCTCACATAGGTGTTCCTTTTGTCCAGGTGGGAAAGGGCAGTGTGGAGTACAATAGAGATTGCATCATCTGTGGATCTGTTAGGGCGGTATGCAAATTGGAGTGGGTCTAGGGTTTCTGGGATAATGGTGTTGATGTGAGCCATGACCAGCCTTTCAAAGCACTTCATAGCTACAGACGTGAGTGCAACGGGTCGGTAGTCATTTAGGCAGGTTACCTTAGTGTTCTTGGGCACAGGGACTATGGTGGTCTGCTTAAAACATGTTGGTATTACAGACTCGGCCAGGGAGAGGTTGAAAATGTCAATGAAGACACTTGCCAGTTGGTCAGCGCATGCTCGTAGTACACGTCCTGGTAATCCGTCTGACCCTGCGGCCTTGTGAATGTTAACCTGTTTAAACTTCTTCTGGATCAGTGTCCCTTCCACGGGACGGTTGAGCTAACGTAGGCTAGTTTAATTAGCATGAGGTTGTAAGTAACAAGAACATTTCCCAGGACATAGACATATCTGATACTGGCAGAAAGCTTAAATTATTGTTAATCTAACTGCACTGTTCAATTTATAGTAGCTATTACAGCGAAAGAATACCATGCTACTGTTTGAGGAGAGTGCACAATTGGATGGTAGCGGGGGGAACAGGCCATGACTCGGGTGGTTGACGCTGTTCCGCCTTCTTCACCACACTGTCTGTGTGGGTGGACCATTTCAGATTGTCAGTGATGTGTACCCCCCAAGCAATTTGAAGCTTTCCACCTTCTCCACTGCAGCCCTGTCGATGTGGATGGGGGGTTCTCTCTCTGCTGTTTCCTGAAGTCCACGATCAGCTCCTTTGTTTTGTTGACGTAGAGGGAGCCACACCACCACACCACCAGGGCCCTCACTTCCTTGTAGGCTGTCTTGTCGTTATTGGTAATCAGCCCTACTAAGTCCAGGACCCAGTTGCACAGGGCGGGGTTCAGACCCAGGGCCCCGAGCTGAATGATGAGCTTGGAGGGTACTGTGGAGTTGAAGGCTGAGCTATAGCCAATGAACAGCATTCTTACGTAGGTATTCCTCTTATGGTATTCCTGCGTCTTTTTTTGCCGGCCTGCTAGCCTTTGCTAGCTTGCTACCCCCGGCTAGCTGTCTGAATCGCCGTGTCCCCAACCAGCCTCACTACTCACTGGAACCTTATGATCACTCGGCTAAGCATGCCTCTCCTCAATGTCAATATGCCTTGTCCATTGCTGTTCCGGTAAGTGTTTATTGTCTTATTTCACTGTAGAGCCTCTAGCCCTGCTCAATATACCTTATCAAACCCTTCAGTTTCACCACCCACACATGCGATGACATCACCTGGTTTAAATGTTTCTAGAGACAATATCTCTTTCATCATCACTCAATGCCTAGGTTTACCTCTACTGTATTCACGTCCAACCATACTTTTGTCTGTACATTATGCCTTTAAACTATTTTATCGCCCCCTGAAACCTGTTGTTTTTACTCTCTGTTCAGGACGTCCTAGACGACCAGTGATTATAGCCTTTAGCCGTACCCTTATCCTACTCTTCCTCTGTTCCTCTGGTGATATAGAGGTTAATCCAGGCCCTGCAGTGCCTAGCTCCACTCCTATTCCCCAGGCGCTCTCATTTGTTGACTTCTGCAACCGTAAAAGCCTTGGTTTCATGTATGTTAACATTAGAAGCCTCCTCCCTAAGTTTGTTTTATTCACTGCTTTAACACACTCTGCCAACCCAGATGTCCTAGCCGTGTCTGAATCCTGGCTTAGGAAGACCACCAAAAACGCTGAAATCTCCATCCCTAACTACAACATTTTCAGACAAGATAGAACGGCCAAAGGGGACGGTGTTGCAATCTACTGCAGAGATAGCCTGCAGAGTTCTGTGTTACTATCCAGGTCTGTACCCAAACAATTTGAACTTTTACTTTTAAAAATCCACCTTTCTAGAAACAAGTCTCTCACTGTTGCCGCTTGCTATAGACCATCCTCTGCCCCCAGCTGTGCTCTGGACACAATATGAGAACTGATTGCCCCCCATCTATCTTCAGAGTTCGTTCTACTAGGTGACCTAAACTGGGACATGCTTAACACCCCGGCCATCCTACAATCTAAGCTTGATGCCCTCAACCTCACACAAATCATCAATGAACCTACTAGGTATAACCCCAAAGCCATAAACACGGGCAGCCTCATAGATGTCATCCTAACTAACTTGCCCTCCAAATACACCTCTGCTGTTTTCAACCAAGATCTCAGTGATCACTGCCTCATTGCCTGCATCCGTAATGGGTTTGCGGTCAAACGACCTCCCCTCATTACTGTCAAACGTTCCCTAAAACACTTCAGCGAGCAGGCCTTTCTAATCGACCTGGCCCGGGTATCCTGGAAGGATATTGACCTCATCCCGTCACTAGAGGATGCCTGGTTAATCTTTAAAAGTGCTTTCCTCACCATCTTAAATAAGCATGCCCCATTCAAGAAATTTAGAACCAGGAACAGATATAGCCCTTGGTTCTCTGCAGGCGTGACTGCCCTTGACCAGCACAAAAACATCATGTGGCGTTCTGCATTAGCATCGAACTGCCCCCGTGATATGCAACTTTTCAGGGAAGTCAGGAACCAATATACACTGGCAGTTAGGAAAGCCAAGGCTAGCTTGGCGTCGTTGTTTTGGGTCGCCTACTGGGATCCGATCCATTGTCCTGGATGGTGGTCCAAACAGAGGATCCGCTTCGGGAAAGTCGTATTCCTGGTCATAATGTTGGTAAGTTGACGTTGCTCTTATATCCAATAGTTCTTCCCGGCTGTATGTTATAAGACTTACAATTTACTGGGGTAGCAATTTAAGAAATATTACATAAAAAAACGAAATACTGCATAATTTCCTAAGAACGCGAAGCGAGGCGACCATCTCTGTCGGCGCCACTCTACGTCAGTCAAGGTCAGTCAATGTCCTCCACTGTGTCATCATTAAATGATCAGGAAGGCCAGAGGATACATTAGAACCTGACACTGATTTGATTAGCTTCCAGAACTTGGTAGGGTTGTTTAGGTTCTCTGTGACTGCATTTAAATAGTAATCTCATTTGGACTTCCTGATCAATCCTGTGCATTTGTTTCTTAGCACTCTGAAGGAGGCCCAGTCAACAGGAGCATTTGTATGTCTAGCTTGAGCCCAAGATATATTTCTCTTTCTAATTAATTCTGCCAAGCCATCTGAAAACCAGGGATTGTCCCTTCCACTGATTCCCTTAGTCCCAGGCAGTGTCAACATCGGGAATAAGACTTACTCTGTCAATATTATAGTACAGATCATGTAAGAATGCTTGCTCATCAAATTGTCTAAAATGTATTTTAAAAATATAACGAGGTTGGGCTTTGGTCATTTTTCTAACACAAGTAATTGCACAGTGATCACTGTCATCATTACAGAATATCCCAGTCGATGTGTATTTATGAGGGGTATTCATTAGAATAATGTCCAATAGCGTTGATTTGTTAGGTGCTCTTGGATTCAGTCTTGTAGGCGCATTAATTAATTGAGCGAGATTCAGAGAGTCGCACAGTTCTTTAAAAGAGTCCGATACAGATGTAAGCCTATCCCAGTTCAAATCTCCTAAAATAATGAATTCAGTCATTTAGCTTGTGCAGGACATCAGAAAGAGAGTTAAGAGCGTCTCCCGAAGCCGAGGGCGGTCTGTAGCAGCCGACTACAGTGATGTGGGAGTCCTTATACAGTGGGGCAAAAAAGTATTTAGTCAGCCACCAATTGTGCAAGTTCTCTCACTTAAAAAGATGAGAGAGGCCTGTAATTTTCATCATAGGTACACTTCAACTATGACAGACAAAATGAGGAAAGAAAATCCAGAAACTCACATTGTAGGATTTTTAATGAATTTATTTGCAAATTATGGTGGAAAATAAGTATTTGGTCACATACAAACAAGCAAGATTTCTGGCTCTCACAGACCTGTAACTTCTTCTTTAAGAGGCTCCTCTGTCCTCCACTCGTTACCTGTATTAATGGCACCTGTTTGAACTTGTTATCAGTATAAAGACACCTGTCCACAACCTCAAACAGTCACACTCCAAACTCCACTATGGCCAAGACCAAAGAGCTGTCAAAGGACACCAGAAACAAAATTGTAGACCTGCACCAGGTTGGGAAGACTGAATCTGCAATAGGTAAGCAGCTTGGTTTGAAGAAATCAACTGTGGGAGCAATTATTAGGAAATGGAAGACATACAAGACCACTGATAATCTTCCTTGATCTGGGGCTCCACGCAAGATCTCACCCCGTGGGGTCAAAATGATCACAAGAACGGTGAGCAAAAATCCCAGAACCACACGGGGGGGACCTAGTGAATGACCTGCAGAGAGCTGGGACCAAAGTAACAAAGCCTACCATCAGTAACACACTACACCGCCAGGGACTCAAATCCTGCAGTGCCAGACGTGTCCCCCTGCTTAAGCCAGTACATGTTCAGGCCCGTTTGAAGTTTTCTAGAGAGCATTTGGATGATCCAGATGAGGATTGGGAGAATGTCATATGGTCAGATGAAACCAAAATAGAACTTTTTGGTAAAAACTCAACTCGTCGTGTTTGGAGGACAAAGAATGCTGAGTTACATCCAAAGAACACCATACCTACTGTGAAGCTTTGGGGTGGAAACATCATGCTTTGGGGCTGTTTTTCTGCAAAGGGACCAGGACGACTGATCCGTGTAAAGGAAAGAATGAATGGGGCCATGTATCGTGAGATTTTGAGTGAAAACCTCCTTCCATCAGCAAGGGCATTGAAGATGAAACGTGGCTGGGTCTTTCAGCATGACAATGATCCCAAACACACCGCCCGGCAACGAAGGAGTGGCCGAAGAAGCATTTCAAGGTCCTGGAGTGGCCTAGCCAGTCTCCAGATCTCAACCCCATAGAAAATCTTTGGAGGGAGTTGAAAGTCCGTGTTGCCCAGCGACAGCCCCAAAACATCACTGCTCTAGAGGAGATCTGCATGGAGGAATGGGCCAAAATACCAGCAACAGTGTGTGAAAACCTTGTGAAGACTTACAGAAAACGTTTGACCTCTGTCATTGCCAACAAAGGGTATATAACAAAGTATTGAGATAAACTTTTGTTATTGACCAAATACTTATTTTCCACCATAATTTGCAAATAAATAAATTAAAAATCCTACAATGTGATTTTCTGGATTTCTTTTTCTCATTTCGTCTGTCATAGTTGAAGTGTACCTATGATGAAAATTACAGGCCTCTCTCATCTTTTTAAGTTTGAGAACTTGCACAATTGGTGGCTGACTAAATACTTTTTTGCCCCACTGTATATGTTCACTTTAACTGCAAGCAATTTCAAATGTTTGGCTTTGGTAATCGAGAGAATTTCAGAGGTGTTAAACTCGGATTTTACATAAATTGCAACCCCTCCTCCTTTACTCATCCGATCTGTTCTAAAAAATGTGTACCATTCAATAGAAATCTAATTATTTGACTCAGATTTCTTTAGCCAAGATTCTGATAAAACCATTACATCTGCATTTGTCATTTTGGCCCATGTTCTAATCATGTCTATTTTTGGAAATAGACTTCTTACCTTAACATGCAAGAGGCCAAAACCTGCTCTGTTTTTAAAATCATAGGGAGTCGGTAGAGATTGCATGGTATCTACCGGCCCAGGGTTTGGTCGCACATGACCAGAGATCAACAATAAAAGCGTAACAATTTATCTCAGTTGCCCAATGTGTGAGGACTTGGTGGAGCCAGCACCACTGCCACATACGTCTCTTGTCTGAGCCGTTGAATTGCGACTCCACTTTGTTTCTGTACTGATGTTTTGCCTGTTTGATTGCCTTACGGAGGGGATAACTACACTGTTTGTATTCAACCATATTCCCAGTCACCTTGGCATGGTTAAATGCGGTGGTTCGTGCTTTCAGTTTTGCGCGAATGCTGCCATCTATCCACGGTTTCTGGTTAGGATAGGTTTTAATAGTGACAGTGGAAACAACATCCCCTATACACTTTCCCAGACCGCGTGATAAAAACAATCTTGAAGCATGGATTCCCGATTGGTCAGACCAGCGTTAAATCGACCTTAGCACGGGTACATCCTGTTTGAGTTTCTGACAATAGGAAGGGAAGAGCAAAATGGAGTCGTGATCTGATTTGCCAAAGGGAGGATGGGGGAGGACCTTGTAGGCATCTCGAAAAGGGGAGTAGCACTGGTCGAGTGTTTTACCACAGCGGGTTCTACAGTCAATGTGTTGATAGGACTTCGGTAGCGTTTTTCCTCAAATTTGCTTTGTTAAAGTCCCCAGCTACAATAAATGCGGCCTCTGGATATGTGGTTTCCAGGTTGCAAAAAGTCCAGTGTAGTTCCTTTAGGGCCGTCGTGGTATCGGCTTGAGGGGGGAATATACAGTTGAAGTCGGAAGTTTACATACACCTTAGCCAAATAAATTTAAACTCAGTTTTTCAAACTCTCTGACACTTAATCCTAGTAAAAATTCCCTGTCTTAGGTCAGTTAGGATCACTGCTTTATTTTAAGAATGTGAAATGTCAGAATAATAGTAGAGAGAATGATTTATTTCACATTTTAATTCTTTCATCACATTCACAGTGGGTAAGAAGTTTACATACACTCAATTAGTATTTGGTAGCATTGCCTTTAAATTGTTTAACTTGGGTCAAACGTTTCAGGTAGCCTTCCACAAGCTTCCCACAATAAGTTGGGTGAATTTTGGCCTATTCCTCCTGACAGTGCCCCTGTAACTGAGTCAGGTTTGTAGGCCTCCTTTCTCACACATGGTTTTTCAGAGCTGCCCAAAAATCTTCTATGGGATTGAGGTCAGGGCTTTGTGATGGTCACACCAATACCTTGACTTTGTTGTCCTTAAGCCATTTTGCCACAACTTTGGAAGTATGCTTGGGGTCATTGTCCATTTGGAAGACCCATTTGCGACCAAGCTTTAACTTCCTGACTGATGTCTTGAGATGTTGCTTTAATATATCCACATAACTTTCCTCCCTCATGATGCCATCTATTTGTGAAGTGCACCAGTCCCTCCTGCAGCAAAGCACCCCCACAACATGATGCTGCCACCCCCGTGCTTCACGGTTGGGATGGTGTTCTTCGGCCTGTGAGCCTCCCCATTTTTCATCCAAACATAACGATGGTCATTACAGTTCCATTTTTGTTTCATCAGACCAGAGGACATTTTCCAAAAAGTACGATCTTTGTCCCCATGTGCAGTTGCAAACTGTAGTCTGGCTTTTTCATGGCGGTTTTGGAGCAGTGGCTTCTTCCTTGCTGAGCAGCCTTTCAGGTTATGTCAACATAGGACTTGTTTATGGATATAGATACTTTTGTACCTGTTTCCTCCAGCATCTTCACAAGGTCCTTTGCTGTTGTTCTGGGATTGATTTGCACTTTTCGCACCAAAGTACATTTATCTCTAGGAGACAGAACGCGTCTCATTCCTGAGCGGTATGACGGCTGCGTGGTCCTATGGTGTTTATACTTGCATACTATTGTTTGTACAGACGAACGTGTACCTTCAGGCGTTTGGAAATTGCTCCCAAGGATGAACCAGACTTGTGGAGGTCTAAAAAAAACCATTCTGAGGTCTTGGCTGATTTCATTTGATTTTCACATGACGTCAAGCAAAGAGGCACTGAGTTTGAAGGTAGGCCTTGAAATACATCCACAGGTACACCTCCAATTGACTTGAATTATGTCAATTAGCCTATCAGAAGCTTCTAAAGCCATAACATAATTTTTTTGAATTTTCCAAGCTGTTTAAAGACACAGTCAACTGTGTATGTAAACTTCTGACCCACTGGAATTGTGATACAGTGAATTATAAGTGAAATAATCTGTCAGTAAACAATTGTTGTAAAAATGACTTGTGTCATGCACAAAGTAGATGTCTTAACCGACTTGCCAAAACTATAGTTTGTTAACAAGAGATTTGTGGAGATGTTGAAAAACAAGTTTAATTGACTCCAACCTAAGTGTACGTAAACTTCCGACATCAACTGTATGTCATCACACCAGCAGAACAGACAAGCTCATAACACCTGAGCACAGAACACTATTGAGGTCAGAGAGAGAGAGAGAGAGAGAGAGAGAGAGAGAGGGGGTTGGAAGAAAGAGATGGATGGAGAGACAGACGACGAGACGGACAGAGGAAAAAGACCAATGAGCTGAATGTTGACTATGGGAGAAAGAGGGTTAGAGCATGCCCCCCATCCACATTGGGTCGAGAGCTTCAAGTTCCTTGGCGCCCACATCACAGCCTCAGGAGGCTGAAAAGAGTGGTGCGGTCAGCCCAGTACATCACTGTGGCCGAGCTCCCTGCCATCCAGGACCTCTATATCAGGCGGTGTCAGAGGAAGGACTGAGAAATTACCAAATAGTCCAGCCACCCAAGCCATAGACTGTTCACTCTGCTACCGTCCGGCAAATGGTACTGGAGCATTGGCTCTTGGACCAATAGGCTTTGAGACAGCTTCTACCCGTAAGCCATAAGACTGCTAAACAGCCCAAACTATCTGGCACATACCCTACGCACACTCACTAGACTATATACTGTATACAAACCATATGCACACGCTAACTCACCCACATTACATTGACACTCCCACACATACACTCACAAGGACATACAGTGGGGGAAAAAAGTATTTAGTCAGCCACCAATTGTGCAAGTTCTCTCACTTAAAAAGATGAGAGAAGCCTGTAATTTTCATCATAGGTACACTTCAACTATGACAGACAAAATGAGGAAAAAAAATCCAGAAAATCACATTGTAGGATTTTTAATGAATTTATTTGCAAATTATGGTGGAAAATAAGTATTTGGTCACATACAAACAAGCAAGATTTCTGGCTCTCACAGACCTGTAACTTCTTCTTTAAGAGGCTCCTCTGTCCTCCACTCATTACCTGTATTAATGGCACCTGTTTGAACTTGTTATCAGTATAAAAGACACCTGTCCACAACCTCAAACAGTCACACTCCAAACTCCACTATGGCCAAGACCAAAGAGCTGTCAAAGGACACCAGAAACAAAATTGTAGACCTGCACCAGGTTGGGAAGACTGAATCTGCAATAGGTAAGCAGCTTGGTTTGAAGAAATCAACTGTGGGAGCAATTATTAGGAAATGGAAGACATACAAGACCACTGATAATCTTCCTCGATCTGGGGCTCCACGCAAGATCTCACCCCATGGGGTCAAAATGATCACAAGAACGGTGAGCAAAAATCCCAGAACCACACGGGGACCTAGTGAATGACCT
The DNA here is from genome assembly GCA_030435695.1 of Brachymystax lenok tsinlingensis. NCBI lineage: Eukaryota > Metazoa > Chordata > Actinopteri > Salmoniformes > Salmonidae > Brachymystax > Brachymystax lenok. Next base: position 53,364,312 of record CM059789.1, read on the forward strand.
GCAGAGAGCTGGGACCAAAGTAACAAAGCCTACCATCAGTAACACACTACGCCGCCAGGGACTCAAATCCTGCAGTGCCAGACGTGTCCCCCTGCTTAAGCCAGTACATGTTCAGGCCCGTCTAAAGTTTGCTAGAGAGCATTTGGATGATCCAGATGAGGATTGGGAGAATGTCAGATGAAACCAAAATATAACTTTTTGGTAAAAACTCAACTCGTCGTGTTTGGAGGACAAAGAATGCTGAGTTGCATCCAAAGAACACCATACCTACTGTGAAGCATGGGGGTGGAAACCATGCTTTGGGGCTGTTTTTCTGCAAAGGGACCAGGACGACTGATCCGTGTAAAGGAAAGAATGAATGGGGCCATGTATCGTGAGATTTTGAGTGAAAACCTCCTTCCATCAGCAAGGGCATTGAAGATGAAACGTGGCTGGGTCTTTCAGCATGACAATGATCCCAAACACACCGCCCGGCAACGAAGGAGTGGCTTCGTAAGAAGCATTTCAAGGTCCTGGAGTGGCCTAGCCAGTCTCCAGATCTCAACCCCATAGAAAATCTTTGAGAGGGAGTTGAAAGTCCGTGTTGCCCAGCGACAGCCCCAAAACATCACTGCTCTAGAGGAGATCTGCATGGAGGAATGGGCCAAAATACCAGCAACAGTGTGTGAAAACCTTGTGAAGACTTACAGAAAACGTTTGACCTCTGTCATTGCCAACAAAGGGTATATAACAAAGTATTGAGATAAACTTTTGTTATTGACCAAATACTTATTTTCCACCATAATTTGCAAATAAATTCATTAAAAATCCTACAATGTGATTTTCTGGATTTTTTTTCCTCATTTTGTCTGTCATAGTTGAAGTGTACCTATGATTAAAATTACAGGCCTCTCTCATCTTTTTAAGTGAGAGAACTTGCACAATTGGTGGCTGACTAAATACTTTTTTTCCCCACTGTACACGCAGACCAACACAACACAAATACACATTACACACACTTTTACACGTAATTTGCTGCTACTATTCTGTTCTTTATTTTACTCTCATTATTATCTATTCTAATGCCCAGTCACTTTACCTTGCCATCAAGTACATATCTACCTCAAATACCTCTTATCTCAGCACATTGATCTAGTACTCCCTGTATATAGCGCCATTCTTGATCTGCTACTAGTACTCCCTGTATATAGATCCATTCTTGATCTGCTACTAGTGCTCCCTGTATATAGATCCATTCTTGTATATTATTTTATTCGTTGTGTTACAATTTTTTTTTTTACTCTGCATTGTTGGAAAGGGCTCATAATCAAGCATTTCATGGTAAAGTCTACACCAGCTGTATTTAACTTATCTCACAAATAAAATTTGATTTGCAAATGAGAGAGAAGTAGACGGATGGACAGATGGGCAGAGAGTGAGAGATGGACAGATGGGCAGTGAGTGAGAGATGGACAGACAGGCAGAGAGTGAGAGGTGGACAGACGGGCAGAGAGTGAGAGGTGGACAGACTGGCAGAGAGAGATGGACAGAGACGGACGGACACTCAGACAGGTAGAGAGTAAGAAGTGGACAGACTGATGGACAGACAGACAGAGACCTACCAGGGTCTGTTGGTATCTCAGAGCCTTCCTTTGCGACGCATCTGCAGCCATTGACACGCTGTCACTGACCCAAAAATAACCCCGATGGTGGCTTCAGCATTTCCACCCGCACTCTCAGCTAAACACACACGTCAAGAGTGCACACACTTTCTTACACATGCATTCAAACACACACACACTTGAGATTGACACTTGTTCAGATCCAATCCTGTCCAGTTGATCCAGAGGCAGTGTTCCCTCCACCTGTCCTGTAAGACAGTCAACAGAAAGACGTCTGTACAGAGACTCCTGGTAGTGATATGAGGCAGCGTCAGACGCAGCGTTTTCCTTTATTAGAACAGCAGACACTTAATCACACACACAGCAGGGCTCACGTTAACGACACCGACATACAAGCCTCTTGTCCCCGTGAGCAGGCCAGCCAGACCCGTGGGCCATTAGATCTTTGTTTTTGGATTGGGTGTTCTTGTTTGGACAGACAGGGGTGAGGGTGATGCCAACCCCCATGGGGCTGCCCCTGCAACGTGAGGGTGCATGCACATAACACCCCCGTCATCAGCCAATGATGCAAGGCTATCCCTTCGAACCCTCACATGCTCCAAGCCCTCATTCCCCCTGCTGTTTCAACATACCTCTTCCCCATCAGCAATCTGTAATGGACTTCTCTAGGCCAGATGTAGCAGTCACCATAATGCACATTGCCACCTATCCCTTCTGATATAATGGTTTTCAGTCTGGGTTGTAAGGGTGCATCTCAAAAGTCTAAAGTGGTTCTCACTCAATCATGTTTACTGATCTGAAATCACCTGTTTCCATTTCATCCGGGTGAGACAGCATGGCACATGGCCATCCTAAAGAGAGAGAGAGAGAATGGCCCCGGCCCCACCAATCCCTTAACCCTTCTCTGCTTTGGAGACCACACGGCACCACATTACAACCTAATCTCACTGCATGGTGGTGGCCAGAGAGAAATGTGTCACTCCCACAGCGGGCGAGTGTGTGATGTGTGTCAGAGAGAATGATTATGGACAGCTGGCTGAGGCACTACCTGATACACAGAGAAAATTATCACAGTGGTGGTGGTCAGTGTGTGACTCATGACGCATATCATACAGTCATAAACAGTCCTTACTACAGGGTTATGCGAGTTATACTATACCAGTACACAGAGGGGAACTGGATGTACACTGCGATATAAACAAACAGCAACAAGGAGAGATCAAAATATAATATCATGCATAGTGTACATATGTACAGTGCTCTCTCATACACGCAGCACACAGTGCATGTCAACACAACTCATAGAAAGTCGATTCAAAGAAAAAACAAAAGGCTGTTTATTTTCTTGAACATTTGGCAGTCTTTGTTTTAGACATATATACAGTGATCTTCTCCCCCCATCCCCAGCAGCTTCTTAGCTTATGGCAGTGAACCCCAGCCCTCATTACTTCACTTTAAAGAGATACTTCACCACAAAATCCACTTTCTGAACATTTACAATAACAATAAATATGACTTTCCCACCACACCAGTTGTGTAGATGCTATATTGTACACATTAAGGCGTCAAACCGAATGGAAAACGTCTAACAAATGCCTGGCACTTTGATTTTGGGGTGAACTGTCCATAGAATTAGAATACTAATTTAACAGGATCTCTATGGAACTGTATTTTTTAAAGACGAGCACTCCGTGCTGTCTCTGTGATTGGTTTGGTCAACAGCTCAATTCATACTGTCCTGTCATATCACTCTTCCCTACAACACTGTTATAATCAAACACATTGCTGCTCATTCTGAGAAACATCAATATTGCTGCTCATATACTTAAATGTGATGCATCGTCTTATGTAAATGATAAACCAAGTATTTTAAAGACAATACTTAACACATATTTCACATGGCACACATTGCTATGGAATATTGCATATCAAATCTAAAAGGAAAATACTGCAGTTGCTTTAAAATCAATCCATACATCTTTAAACATCCATGTACATCCATCTTGTGAACTGAAATCTTAATGATCAAGGAAACGTTGACAGTGGATAACTTAGGTCTCAAGTTGACTAGAGAAAACAAGTTACATAGAACTCTAATATAATTCATTGGTGTAACATAGAAATGTAACTAATTTAAATAAAATTGACATTTCTTTCATCACACCTAAGTAATAACAGTCTGGTTACCAATATAGTTACAACATGAATTAACCTACATGCCTTGCCTGGTTAAATAAAAAATGTAGACAAGTTAAGTCAGTTAAGAACAAATTCTTATTTACAATGACGCCCCACCCCTTCTAAACCCGGATGACGCTGGGCCACTATGGGCCTCCCAATCACGGCCGGATGTGATAAGACAAGATTCGAACCAGGGACTGTAGTGACGCCTCTTGCACCTAGATGCAGTGCCTTAGACCGTAACCCCCTCATGGAGGTAGAGAGATGGGAGGGGGACAGTTGTTTGTGAGAGAAATGGTCATGACTCCATTCTATTCAAATGGAATGCAGTACACTTGTTGGATCAATAACACATCAAATCATTGCTAACAAACCTGAAACTCCCAATATCATATCTACTTGTTCCAGTATCCTTCAGTGGAAGACTCAGATTACTAGGATGAGGGGGGGGAAACAGTAAGGTGTTGAAATGCAGCTCCCTCTATGCTGCATCCTCAGCCAATAACTCTACACCACCACCTGTCTGCCCATCAGATGGACACAGATGCACACCTTCATTTGGTCAGGGGGATTTCCTATTCTAATGCATATAATATTATGCATTTCATAATACACATTTCTGAATACAAAAGGGAGACAAGGTCTTTACTTTAAAATTCATACAAAAAAGAGCTTCAAAATGATTTGATACAAAATAAATTGATAAAAATAGATCTGCATACAAAATACATGTTTAAAAAAAGAATAATCTTGAAACCCAAAAGTTACTGTTTAGTAAGAAATTAAAAGCGATACATTTAAATATATTCTGGTGTGTTAGCGAGCTAAACATTTAAATCCCCTTCCTAACTGGCACAGATACACATATAGCAAGCCTAGCCGACAGGTAGGTACACACATCAGCTGCATACCAGTCATGTATACTGCATGCCCATTACCAAGCACATAGATTTACAACAACTTGTTACATTTTCCTTTCTAAGAGTTTGTCTGTGAGAGGGAATTTGCACAGAAAAAGTGAATGAATGAATCCTCTATGAGTGTGTGTAACAGTATGTGTGTGTGTGTCAGTACTGAGGGTGGTACTTGGGGAACAGGTAGAGGTCTTTGCAGAGGGAGCTGGTGAATTCAGACATCTCCTTACAGCGATGGTGGGGGGTGCCAGGAGCATAGCCTTCTCTGTCTTTAATACGACCATTCACCTGAGGACAGAGGTTACAAAAGGTTACTAGCACTGAATTGGCTGATAACTACTTTGAGGGAAAATGTACTTACTATGACATGTGGTGTGTGTGTATTTACCTGCACCAGTATGTCTGATAGGTGTGTGTCTCTGGCTCTGAAGCGAAGTGCTGAGTTGACCTCTTGGATGAACCAGGATCCTCTCTTGGTATTCCTCATGGCTGCAGTGCCTAGTAGGGCCCAACAGACACTACATTACCTAGTAGGGCCCAACAGACACTACATTACCTAGTAGGGCCCAACAGACACTACATTACCTAGTAGGGCCCAACAGACACTACATTACCTAGTAGGGCCCAACAGACACTACATTACCTAGTAGGGCCCAACAGACACTACATTACCTAGTAGGGCCCAACAGACACTACATTACCTAGTAGGGCCCAACACACTACATTACCTAGTAGGGCCCAACACACTACATTACCTAGTAGGGCATTACCTAGTAGGGCCCAACACAATACATTACCTAGTAGGGCCCAACACATGGGATAAACACATTTGTTTATCCCATGTGTAACTCGTTTTGTTTGTGTTGCACTGCTTTGCTCTATCTTGGCCAGGTTGCAGTTGTAAATCATAACTTGTTCTCAACTGGCCTACCTGGTTAAATGAAGGAGAAATAAAAAATAATTAAAAAGACACTACACTACCTAGTAGGGCCCAACAGACACTACCTAGTAGGGCCCAACATACTCTACATTACCTAGTAGGGCCCAACACATTACCTACTATGGCCCAACAGACACTACATTACCTAGTAGGGACCAACAGACACTACATTACCTAGTAGGGACCAACAAACACAACATTACCTAGTAGGGACCAACACACACACAACAAAGAAACACACCACCAAAGATTCAAACATTCACCATATACACATCATAAACAGACAACACACATAAGCATACACACCTTTGAGGGAGGCGAAGCCGCAGATCATGTCAGAGCGCTGGGGCAGTTTGACTCTGAGCCTGCCTCTCTCCTCCGTCTGCCTGGTGTCTCCATCCCCCTCTCCCTCCCTCCCTGCATCCCTCTGTTCACAGCCAGGAGACTGGGTCCTCTCTGGCCCGTCTGACTGCTCCACCCCACAGTCCATCTCCTCTGGAGGGAGACAGAGAGACAGAAAGAAGACGGGTTAGAAGAAGACCAGGGGAGGGAGGATTGGGGAAAGGGAGGGAGGGAGAGTGAGGGCAGAGATCATGTGTGAGCTCACCTCCTCTGCAGGCCTGGATGAAGAACATCTTGGGTTTATTCTGCAGTAGAGGACAGTGGGCGTTGTCAAACGCCTCAAACACCCAGTCCAACTGAGAGAGAGAGAGACCGAGATTCAATTAATATGATTATTATCATCAGAGAGAAAGGGTTTCACTCTCAACTGAATGAGGCCACACACACCTGCAGTAGCTGTCCGTCTGTGCCGTAGATAGCCCCCTCTACTCCATGGGACAGCAGACACACCACACAGCTGGATACTGTCTGGTGCTGCTGCCGTCTGCCAAACTGCTCAATGCACGCCCGCATGCCCTGTCATAGAGAGAAGAGAGAGAGATCAATTATTAAACTATATTCTAATTACATAGCACTTATTATTTTGGTACATTTTGTCACAAAGTGCAAGCGCCACTAGTTATACAGAAGAAGTGAAGAGCTGTAAAATAACCCTTTGTTCTTTGCATTGTAAACACATGGTCATGGAAAGACCAATGCTACAAACAGCTGTCTCCACAAGCTAACACCATAACTCTAATAGCAACAGGCAAACAAATGCCTGAGTGCCACTGATTGAAGCTAGTGGGGGATCCACTGATATAGTCCATGTTGGTTGAAGCACTGCTGTACCTTTGGCACCACTGTCTTACTCTGTGTGTGTGTGTGTGTGTGTGTTACCTGAGCTGTGAGGTCTCTCTGGACGGTGACTATGTAGTCCAGCTCAGTGAACACCTTCCTGAGGACCTCCTCGTCCACCTCCCCTCCCTTCCTGGAGTCCAGGTCAGGAGCAGCACAGTGGTCAAAGGAGACGTTACTGATCACCAAGGCCAGGCCACGAGGACTGGACACCATACTGTAGGACTGAAGGGGAGAGAAAAAGGAGAGAGAAAGTGTGAGGGGAGGAGAGAGCGATGCAAAGGGAGGAAAGAAAGTGAGAAGAAAGGGAAAGTAGGAGAAAAGAGTGAGGAAAATGAAGGAAAATAATGATGTGCTTACGTTGCTGCTGTTCTTGGCAGTGTTTGTTGTGGTTTCTGTACCTGTACTTCAATTACAGTTTTACACCCCCAGTGGAGCTCAGTAATGAATCATCCCCAACCTGAGCAGGTTTACAGAGACTTGAACATCTGGGCTGGGGGAATTCTCCTCGTTTCTCTTTCCTGTCAAACTGACTGTGGTCTAGACAAACACTGTCTTCTACGGACCAGTGGGACTCCCCTGGTACTGTCTAAACTGTGTCTATACTGCAGAAGTTTAATAGCCGTCTGTTAATTAAGAGTGGAGACACTTCAACCGCTGTTACAGGTTGAGGTGGATGAATAGGAAGATCTGCTCTGCAGCACCCTAGAAATACCTTAGGGGACAATGCAGCTAAACAGCAGCTGGAAACACATTCTGGACACAGGAAGTGCATGCATGTGTTTGTTGCAAAGGTGCATGTTGCAGTGGCTGCTGCCTTGAAACTAACTGCCCTAGGGGATTGCATAAAGTTGCATTGTAACAGTTGTATTTGCAGTGACAAATATGAGAACCAAAACTATACAGCAGTTAACACAACGTTAATTGTCTCAGGTAAGAGATACCAGACAGACTGTGTTTACCTGTTTGCACTGACATGGTACAGACAGATGATTTACCGGTTTGTATTAACAGTGAGCGGTGTACCTGTTGGCAGTGTGAGAGGTAGAAGTCTGGTGTACAGGGAAGAACAGGGGTGGTGATGGGACTGTCTGCATCCAGACACATCTCCATTGACTCTGAAACACATATCAGGATGACATTACACCCTGCATGTATTTCATTGCATAAAATACACCCGTGGAGACAAACAATTACAATAATGCCTATCAGAGCAGGGTTCCATTCAAGGTCACGTTTCTGCCTTGAAAGGGAAGTTGTTAGCAACATATAATGGTGTTGTAACAACCTTTGTACAACAGCTATGTGAGCAAGTCACACGAGCGTGGTGCCTGCAGGTGGCGAGACTGGCTGGGCAGTGACACTCCATACCAAGGCTACAGAACACTGCTTCTAAACTGAACAAATTATACAACTGGACTCAATAGGGACATTTTCATTTACACAGTTTTATTGGATTTATTAAAAATAGCTTTTTATAAAAGACTGAGTTACAAGCCAACAAACAGAATGATTACTTTTATTACATTTTTTCCAAACAACCACACAAACAACCCCTCCAATCTCCAAGGAACGTGCAAATACTGAGAATGAAACAGTTGTAAAACTGTGATCTTGAATGTACCCAGCTCAGATGACTGCTCTACTCACCTTGTGTTCTGGCTCTCTTGGCTGGAACCGTCCCCTCCTGAGTGGGCAGTGGGAGGGGAGAGTCCACATATCTCTAAAGGACAAAGGAAATTGAGAATTTCACCATGTTTTAATTTATCTTTGACGTCAATACAATCTGAACATTTATAGGCAAAACCACTTCATTCCTGATTTTTTTCCTCGCCTGCAGTGTGAATACCAAAACATCTAGAGGAGGCTTGGGTTGGGAGTGATGGCTGACTCTCACCTCTCTCCCAATCTACATCTCTCCTCCTCTTTTCTTATTCCCCTCTTTCTCCCCATCACCCTCTTTCTTCCTGTTACAGCAGTCTGTAGCTTGGGTTGGGAGTGTTGTGGTCACTTCTTTCTCTAGTGACTATCTGGGGACTCTGGGAGGGGACAGTCTGTAGTAGAGTTGAATGGCAGGAACCCGGTTTCCGAGATTTACCGTCCAAAACCACTCCTCTTTCCCGGGATAAATAACTGTGAGAAACCGGTAAATTATAATTCATTATTTATATGAACAGCATGGCGTGAAATGGAACTGTTAAAACGATATGCGATGTCTAAATCTGTCTTCTCTACGGCCGCTGCATGATGAATCAACGCTCAGGGGCGGGACAGGTAGACCATCTCAGTATGGAGCGCAGTTCACAATGCATGTAGACCTACTGTATTGGTATTTAATTAGGATCCCCATTAGCTGTTGCAAAAGCAGCAGCTACTCTTCCTGTATCATCTCATCATGGTAACGTTTTTTCTTGTGACAGGTAGACCTACATTGACTGCAGCATAGCCTATGCTACAGTAATACAAAGACAGGATGCCCGTCTAATTTACCCATCTCCATCTGGCTTTCGGGGGTCACCTTGTTGTTGTTGTTTTTTTTAATTGTAAAGATTTTTTTTATTGCAGCTCGAGAGTTTTAAAAACAGCCTATCACTCGAATAGCAGTGCTTTAAATCAGTGCACACACTCTCTCTCCATCAACTCCATTCAAAGTGCATCCAAAATAGATAATCCTGTTCTAAATTGAGATATCATATATATATATATATATATGATGATGATGATGTGAAGTAGAAATACTGGTGTGCAAAAGAGCAGATAAGAGGAGAAATGTAAATAAAAACAATATGGGGATGAGGTAGGTAGATTAGATGGATATATAGATGTCCTGGCCTACCTCTTTCAGGTAATACATTATTAGCCTTATATTTAGCTAATTAATGATGGGTAATGCATAATAAGCATCTAACTTATAGCCGCTGTCTCTTGTACAATACGCACGCGCCTGTGCTCCGCTGGCCTGTCCTTAAAAAACACTCCTTAGCGCTGAAGTCCTATGCAGGAAAAGCTAGACTAGACAATCTTTTTAGCATTTCTTACACCAATAGGCTATTCGAAGAAGGACAAAATATATTTTTTGCTGAATGTTAAATACAGCAGCCAACAGAACTCACAGGTAGTTTGAAAGAACAGTGAATGCGTGCGATGGCGGCAGGCTATAGCAGTTATTTATTCAGACCCATAACCATTCAATCTTTATGAAGAGAAGTGAAAGAGTTCTGCATCAAATTCTAGACATATATTATTCAAGGATGTCATTAGAATGATGAAAGACAATGGAAATTATTTAACTTAACTGTTGAAAGCGAGGAAGGAACGAAGCAACAATAGAGGGAGAAAGAAGAGGTTGGCGAATAACATTATGAAATATATATATGCGTCAGCCTACTATTTATACAAATAGGCCCTGTTATATTTCAACATTAAAATCCAATTCGCCAGCCTATACTTGTAACTTTGTAGGCTGCATGTGCTGCACCAGAACCCATGTTCTCTTCTGCTTTATCATGGTTTGAACGATGTGCATAATTCCAGTCCACATAATACAGTAATACAGTTCACACTAGTTTAATTTATTTACCCAAGAGAGCATATAGCTAGCTACATTTATGGGCTTTTATGCTTCTCTGTTGTGCATAATGTGCAGTAGCCTATACCCTATAGATAATGGCACAATTATTTGGACTTTTTGGGGTATGGCTCATTAAATGTCTTTAATGTAGGGCTCATAAAATGTATCAGACTCAGGTAGCATTAGGTTTGAATTTTCATTATATATTTATATGCTTTATAATGTTTTTGAATGACACGTCCAGTTTTGGCAGGAAATACAGGGTTGCCCGGGAGAAAAGTTGTTTTATTCTCGGGATGGTTTTCTTGAAAATAAAGAAGAGCCGCACACTCTAGGACCTCAGATGCAAAAAAGATTTTATGTCCAACGTTTTGACAGGCAAGCTGTCTTCATCAGGGATGGCACATTTGTAAAATACCAGGAAAATATTCTAACTTAGTCTGTAGCTTGGGCTAGGTGTTTGGTAGCACTCACCTCTCTCTCTTCATCCCCCTCTTCCTCACTGTCTTTGACTGAGGTCTTTGTGAATGGGGCGTAGCGGTCTGAAGCTTGGATTGGGTAGGTTGTGGAACTCACCCCCTCAGCCCTGTCTTTTGCCCTAGCTGTCTGGGGACACTGTGAGTAAGGGGCACAGTTTGAGGCTTAGGTTGGTTGTGGCACTCACCCCTCTCTCTCTCCATGTCTACCCTCTCCCTTTCTATCTCTGTCCTGCTCATCTGTCAGGATCAATGTCTGATTATTGTGCTGTGTGTGGTGTGGCACCCAGTGCCCTCTCACCTGTCTCTCTCCGTCCCTCTCTGGTGACTCTGTGAGCAGGGCACATAGGTGCTGCTGCTCTGTGTCTCTCAGTGCTGAGCAGAAGCTGCTGAAGGCTCTGGGACCACGCTTGGGGAGCAGGGACAGCAGACGCCAGCTCTTCTTTTGGGAGGTCGGCTCCGCCTGGGGAACAACATATCAACAGATTAGAAAAAATAGAAAATGAAAGACATGGTAATCTACACCAGGGTTTTCGAAACTCGGTCCTGGGGCCCCCCCGGTGCACATTTTGCTTTTTGCCATAGCACTACAAGATTCAAATAACCAACTCATCAAGCTTCAATTATTTCAATCAGCTGTGTAGTGCTTGGGCAAAAAAATAAGGGGGCAAGGACGAGTTTCAAGGACCAAGTTTGGGGAACCCTGATCTACACTAACATTCACACTTGATTGCATGATTGAAGTTAATGACATAAATCAACAATAAGACATTTGGGCCATGAATGCATGCATTTTTTGGAAGTTGATAAGTGTCATAAGTCACCTGACCTGGTAGTAGTATCGAGATACACAATTGAACACAACATACCAGGATGCTTTCTGCCATGCTGTCGGTAAGAATGTCGTCTGTCTGCAGCGACTGAATGAACAGCTCGTCCACCACCATCTCTTTGCAGAGAATCACAGAGCATTTCCGAAGCCCCCTTCTGTCTCGTTTCAGCATACCGCATTCCCCCAACATTCTGCTACGAGACAAGACACAGGAAAACGCTTCATTTGCTGTCAACTTCCATTCTTCTTGCAAACCCGTCGCGCGGTATATAGGCCTAGCTTCTCAACAACAACGTTAACATTACTCATTGGCATTGTATCTAGCTATTACAATAGCTCAATTTACTTTGTTTTCTAAATCGGAGTGGTAAGGATTCTGAATGCGTCTTTCTGTAAGATAACTAACACTATACTAGCGAGCTAGCTGTCTGGATGAATTGGATTAAGTAATTTGTAGTTATACCTCCTATTCTTTCCAAAGTCCGATAACATTCAGCGGCAGATACTTACAATGGCTGTCAGGTATCCAGCTGTCTCAAGCTAACGCGTTAGCTAGCTAATAATTAATGTGTGAAGGAAAAGTTGACATCACCTTGACGTCCGAACAATACTAAATTGTAAGCTATTGCATAAAAACAGGTAGCTATGCCAAGAAAGTTGTTCAAAATGTAAGCAAGTGTCACAGTATCGTTGCATTTCTCAAAACAATGTACATTTAACTTTAGATATGCAAATGTATATAGCTAACGTTAGCCAGTCAGGTTCGCTAAACACTAACGTTACATCGGCATGCTAACGTCGGTTGGGATGTTATTTTTTCGTGGATTTCAAACATTCAGAACACGTTCAATGCGTTCATCTGCTCCCAAACCATATGTCCTAAAACTAGATAGCCAATTTAGCTAACGGTATTTTAAATTATTTCGCACAAAATAACAACATAACGTACCCAACTAATCCAACTTCCGCGCCTCTGCAATGTGTGAAAATGGTAGCGGGAGTGGTCTAAATTCATTGTGTTGGATTATAGCCAATGACAGTTCGGAGAATTTGGATTGACGTTTTCCTGGGCGAATACTTTCAGCTTTCCCAGGGCATGGTTGGAAAAATATGAATCAAATACATTTTGAATCTGTTGTTACAGTAAATAATCAACCAATTGATAAGAATATCATGGAAGACTGACATATACGGCTATCTAATGTTTAGACGAATTAGAGAGGATGGCATGTCATTTGTAGGAAATAAGGGAGTGGGATTCAGGAATGAACTGGAAACAGCTCACATCTGTCCACAAGGAATTTTTGATTGTGAAAAATCCATATTTGCCCAACTACTGTTGATTGATGTGAAAAATGGTTCTTAAAATACCAGACATAATTTACCTTATTGCACGAAAGGAGCCTAATATGTTGTATTTATAGATACAGTATGAACATACAGTGCATTCTGAGAGTATTCAGATCCCTTGACTTTTTCCACGTTTTGTTACCTTATTCTAAAATGGATCAAATACATTTTTCCTCATCGATCTACACACAATACCTCACAATGCCAAAGCGGAAACAGGGTTTTCAACATTTTTGCACATTTTATTTTCATAAGTATACAGACCCTTTGCAATGAGACTCGAAAAATTTTAGCTCAGGTGCATCCTGTTTCCATTGATCATTCTTGAGATGTTTCTACAATTTGATTGGAGTCCACCTGTGGTAAATTCAATTGATTGGATATGATTTGGAAAGGCACACACCTCTATATAAGGTCCCACAGTTGACAGTGCATGTCAGAGCAAATACTAAGCCATGAGGTCGAAGGAATTGTCCGTAGAGCTCCGAGACAGGATTGTTGAGGCACAGATATGGGGAAGGGTACAAAAAAAAATTATACTACATTGAAGGTCCCAACGAACACAATGGCCTCTATCATTCTTCAATGGAAGAAGTTTGGAACCGCCAAGACTCTTCCTAGAGCTGGCTGCCTGGTCAAACTGAGCAATCGGGAGAGAAGGGCCTAGGTCAAGGAGGTGATATCACCTTCACCCTACCTGACACCCCTAGACCCACTCCAATTTGCTTACCGCCCCAATAGGTCCACAGACGACGCAATCACACTGCACACTGCCCTAACCCATCTGAACAAGAGGAATACCTATGTAAGAATGCTGTTCATCGATTACAGCTCAGCATTTAACACCATAGTACCCTCCAAACTCGTCATTAAGCTCGAGACCCTGGGTCTCAACCCCACCCTGTGCGACTGGGTCCTGGACTTTCTGACGGGCCACCCCCAGGTGGTGAGGGTAGGAAACAACATCTCCAACCCGCTGATCCTCAACACTAGGGCCCCACAAGGGTGCGTTCTCAGCCCTCTCCTGTACTCCCTGTTCACCCATGACTGCGTGGCCATGCACGCCTCCAGCGCAATCATCAAGTTTGCAGATGACACTACAGTGGTAGGCTTGATTACCAACAACGACGAGACGGCCTACAGGGAGTAGGTGAGGGCCCTCGGAGTGTGGTGTCAGGAAAATAACCTCACACTCAACGTCAACAAAACAAAGGAGATGATCGTGGACTTCAGGAAACAGCAGAGGGAGCACCCCCCTATCCACATCGACGGGACAGTATTGGAGAAGGTGGAAAGTTTTAAGTTCCTCGGGGGGTACACATCACAGACAACCTTAAATGGTCCCCCCACACAGACAGCGTGGTGAAGAAGGCGCAAAAGCGCCTCTTCAACCTCAGGAGGCTGAATAAATTTGTCTTGTCACCAAAAACACTCACAAACTTTTACAGATGCACAATCGAGAGCATCCTGTCGGGCTGTATCACCGCCTGGTACAGCAACTGCTCCACCCACAACCGTAAGGCTCTCCAGAGGGTAGTGAGGTCTGCACAACACATCACTGGGGGCAAACTACCTTCCCTCCAGGACACCTACACCACCCGATGTCACAGGAAGGCCAAAAAGATCATCAAGGACAACAACCACCCAAGCCACTGCCTGTTCATCCCGCTATCATCCAGAAGGCGAGGTCAGTACAGGTGCATCATAGCTGGGACCGAGAGACTGAAAAACAGCTTCTATCTCAAGGCCATCAGACTGTTAAACAGCCATTACTAACATTGAGTGGCTGCTGCCAACATACAGACTCAATCTCTAGCCACATTAATAATTAATAATTGGATGTAATAAATGTATTACTAGTTACTTAAACAATGCCACTTTATGTAATGTTAACATACCCTACATTACTCATCTCATATGTATATACTGTACTCTATACCATCTACTGCATCTTGCCTATGACGTTCGGCCATCGCTCATCCATATATTTACAGTGAGGGAAAAAAGTATTTGATCCCCTGCTGATTTTGTACGTTTGCCCACTGACAAAGAAATGATCAGTCTATAATTTTAATGGTAGGTTTATTTGAACAGTGAGAGACAGAATAACAACAAAAAAAATCCAGAAAAAAACGCATGTGAAAAATGTTATAAATGGAATTGCATTTTAATGAGGGAAATAAGTATTTGACCCCCCCTCTCAATCAGAAAGGTTTCTGGCTCCCAGGTGTCTTTTATACAGGCAACGAGCTGAGATTAGGAGCACACTCTTAAAGGGAGTGCTCCTAATCTTAGCTTGTTACCTGTATAAAAGACACCTGTCCACAGAAGCAATCAATCAATCAGATTCCAAACTCTCCACCATGGCCAAGACCAAAGAGCTCTCCAAGGATGTCAGGGACAAGATTGTAGACCTACACAAGGCTGGAATGGGCTACAAGACCATCGCCAAGCAGCTTGGTGAGAAGGTGACAACAGGGTGCAAATATTCGCAAATGGAAGAAACACAAAAGAACTGTCAGTCTCCCTCGGCCTGGGGCTCCATGCAAGATCTCACCTCGTGGAGTTGCAATGATCATGAGAACGGCGAGGAATCAGCCCAGAACAACACAGGAGGATCTTGTCAATGATCTCAAGGCAGCTGGGACCATAGTCACCAAGAAAACAATTGGTAACACACTACGCCGTGAAGGACTGAAATCCTGCAGCGCCCGCAAGGTCCCCCTGCTCAAGAAAGCACATAAACATGCCCGTCTGAAGTTTGCCAATGAACATCTGAATGATTCAGAGGACATCTGGGTGAAAGTGTTGTGGTCAGATGAGACCAAAATGGAGCTCTTTGGAATCAACTCAACTGGCTGTGTTTGGAGGAGGAGGAATGCTGCCTATGACCCCAAGAACACCATCCCCATCGTCAAACATGGAGGTGGAAACATTATGCTTTGGGGGTGTTTTTCTGCTAAGGGGACGGGACAACTTCACTGCATCAAAGGGACGATGGACGGGGCCATGTACCGTCAAATCTTGGGTGAGAACCTCCTTCCCTTAGCCAGAGCATTGAAAATGGGTCGTGGATGGGTATTCCATCATGACAATGACACAAAACACACGGTCAAAGCAACAAAGGAGTGGCTCAAGAAGAAGCACATTAAGGTCCTGGAGTGGCCTAGCCAGTCTCCAGACCTTAATCCCATAGAAATCTGTGGAGGGAGCTGAAGGTTCGACTTGCCAAACGTCAGCCTCGAAACCTTAATGACTTGGAGAAGATCTGCAAAGAGGAGTGGGACAAAATCCCTCCTGAGATGTGTGCTAACCTGGTGGCCAACTACAAGAAACGTCTGACCTCTGTGATTGCCAACAGGGGTTTTTCCACCAAGTACTAAGTCATGTTTTGCAGAGGGGTCAAATACTTATTTCCCTCATTAAAATGCAATTCCATTTATAACATTTTTCACGTGTTTTTCTGGATTTTTTTGTTGTTATTCTGTCTCTCACTGTTCAAATAAACCTACCACTAAAATTATAGACTGATAATTTCTTTGTCAGTGGGCAAACGTACAAAATCAGCAGGGGATCAAATACTTTTTTCCCTCACTGTATATGTACATATTCTTAATCATTCCTTTACACTTGTGTGTATAAGGTAGTTGTTGTAAAATTGTTAGATTACTTGTTAGATATTACTGCATGGTTGGAACTAGAAGCACAAAAATTTCACTACACTCGCATTGACATCTACTAACCATGTGTTTGTGACCAATACAATTTTATTTGATTTGACCAAGAACCCGAGGGTCACTCTGACAGAGCTCCAGAGTTCCTCTGTGGAGATGGGAGAACCTTCCAGAAGGACAACCATCTCTGCAGCACTCCACCAATCAGGCCTTTATGGTAGAGTGGCCAGATGAAAGCTACTGTAGGAGTTGCGTAACTGGTTGCAGAGAAGTCAGGCGCAGGAGAGCAAAACTGGGTAATAAACTTAGTTGTTTAATAAACAACCCAACGGGTCAAACAACACGAGAGTACATGGGCACAAAATAGCCCGTAACTCACCAGTAAATAAATAAAGTGCACGAGCACTACAAAGAACAATCCCACACAAAGATGGGGGGGAACAGAGGGTTATATACAAAACATGTAATTGAGGGAATTGAAAATGAAAAGTGGATCGGTGATGGCTAGAAGACCGGTGACGTCAAACGCCGAACACCACCCGAACAAGGAGAGGCACCAACTTCGGCGGAAGTCGTGACAGCTACTCCTCAGTAGGGCACATGACAGCAAGATTCTCTGGTCCGATGAAACCAAGATTGAACTATTTGGCCTGAATGCCAAGCATCATATCTGGAGGAAACCTGGCACCATCCCTACGGTGAAGCATATGGTGGCAGCATCATGCTGTGGGGATGTTTTTCAGCGGCAGGGACTGGGAGACTAGTCAGGATCGAGGGAAAGATAAATAGAGCAAAGAACATAGCCCGGACTGTACTTCCAACAGGACAACTACCCTAAGCACACAGCCAGGAGTGGCTTCGGGACAAGTCTCTGACTGTCCTTAAATGGCCCAGCCAGAGCCCGGACATGAACCCGATCAAACATCTCTGGAAAGACCCCAAAATAGCTGTGCAGCAACGCTCCCCATCCAACCTGACATAGCTTGAGAGGATCTGCAGAGAAGAATGGGAGAAACTCCCCAAATACAGGTGTGCCAAGCTTGTAGCGTCATACCCAATAAGACTTGAGACTGTAATTACTGCCAAAGGTGCTTCAACAAAGTACTGAGTAAAGGGTCTTAATACTTATGTAATACTTATGTAAATGTGATATGTAATTACTTTGTAATTATGGGGTATTATGTGTAGATTGATGAGGGAAAATGTAATCCATTTTAGAATAAGGCTGTAACATAACAACATGTGGAAAAAGTAATGGGGTCTGAATACTGTCCGAAGGCAATGTATACGGATCTGTGCCATTTACTTTGAACTGGACTGTGTTTATTGCATGAGCGGTCATGAGTAGATGTTTTGAGATCAAAGCGAGAGCTACAGTTGAAATCGGAAGTTTACATACACTTAGGTTGGAGTCATTAACTTGTTTTTCAAACACTCCACAAATTTCTTATTAACAAACTATAGTTTTGGAAAGTCAGTTATGACATCTACTTTGTACAGACCGATTATTTCACTTATAATTCACTGTATCACAATTCCAGTGGTTCAGAAGTTTACATACACTAAGTTGACTGTGCCTTTAAACAGCTTGGAAAATTCCAGAAAATGATGTCATAGCTTTAGAAGCTTCTGATAGGCTAATTGACATCATTTGAGTCAATTGGAGGTGTACCTGTGGATGTATTTCAAGGCCTACCTTCAAACTCAGTGCCTCTTTGCTTGACATCATGGGAAAATCAAAAGAAATCAGCCAAGACCTCAGAAAAAAAGTGTAGACCTCCACAAGTGATTCATCCTTGGGAGCAATTTCCAAACGCCTTAAGGTACCACGTTCATCTGTACAAACAATAGTAC
Source organism: Brachymystax lenok tsinlingensis (assembly GCA_030435695.1). NCBI lineage: Eukaryota > Metazoa > Chordata > Actinopteri > Salmoniformes > Salmonidae > Brachymystax > Brachymystax lenok. The sequence continues at coordinate 53,382,944 of CM059789.1, forward strand.
GCAAGTATAAACACCATGGGACCACGTAGCCGTCATACCGCTCAGGAAGGAGACGCGTTCTGTCTCCTAGAGATGAGAGATCTATAAGTCTTTGCTAGGTAAAGCCCCGCCTTATCTCAGCTCACTGGTCACCATAGCAACACCCACCGTAGCACGCTTCCTGTAGGTATTTTGTACTGGTCATTCCCAAAGCCAACACTTCCTTTGGCCGCCTTTCCTTCGAGCTCTCTGCTGCCAATGACTGGAACGAATTGCAAAAATGTCTGAAGCTGGAGTCTTATATCTCCCTCTCTAACTTTAAGCATCAGCTGTCAGAGCAGCTTACCGATCACTGTACCAGTACACAGCCAATCTGTAAATAGCACAGCCAACTACCTCATCCCCATATTATTACTTAACCTCTTGCTCTTTTGCACCCCAGTATCTCTACTTGCACATCATCTGCACATCTATCACTCCAGTATTAATGCAGAATGTCCTATTTATTGCCTACCTCCCTACTCTTCTACATTTGCACACACTGTACATAGATTTATTTTAATTTTTTTCTATTGTGTTATTGACTGTACGTTTGTTTATGTGTAACTCTGTGTTGTTGTTTTTGTCGAACTGCTTTGCTTTATCTTGGCCAGGTCGCAGTTGTGTCACAGTTAAATAAAGGTGAAATAAATAAAAACAGCCTGGTATAGAGGTCCTGGATGGCAGGAGGCTTGGCCCCAGTGATGTACTGGGCCGTTAGCACTACCCTCTATAGTGCCTTGCGGTCAGAGGCCGAGCAGTTGCCATACCAGGTAGTGATGCGACCAGTCAGGATGCTCTTGATGGTGCAGCTGTAGAACCTTTTGAGGATCTGAGGACCCATGACAAATCTTTTCACTCTCCTGAGGGGGAATAGGTTTTGTCGTGCCCTCTTCACGACTGTCTTGGTGTGCTTGGACCATGTTAGTTTGTTGGTGATGTGGACACCAAAACTTGAAGCTCTCAACCTGCTCCACTGCAGCCCCGTCGATTAAAATGGGGACGTGCTCGGTCCTCTTTTTCCTGTAGTCCACAATCATCTCCTTTGTCTTGATCACGTTGAGGGAGAGGTTGTTGTCCTGGCACCACACAGCCAGGTCTCTGACCTCCTCCCTATAGGCTGTCTCGTCATTGTCGGTGATCAGGCCTACCACTGCTGTGTCATCGGCAAATGTAATAATGGTGTTGGAGTCGTGATTGGCCCTGCAGTCATGAGTTAACAGGGAGTACAGGAGGGGACTGAGCACGCACCCCTGAGGGGCCCCTGTGTTGAGGATCATTTGTTGTTACCTACCTGGCCCATCAGGAAGTCCAGGATCCAGTTGCAGAGGGAGGTGTTTAGTCCCAGGGTCCTTAACTTATTGATGAGCTTTGAGGGAACTATGGTGTTGAATGCTGAGCTGTAGTCAATGAATAGCACTCTCACATAGGTGTTCCTTTTGTCCAGGTGGGAAAGAGCAGTGTGGAGTGCAATAGAGATTGCATCATCTGTGGATCTGTTGGGGCAGTATGCAAATTGGAGTGGGTCTAGGGTTTCTGGGATGATGGTGTTGATGTGAGCCATGACCAGCCTTTCAAAGCACTTCATGGCTACAGACGTGAGTTCTACGGGTCGGTAGTCATTTAGGCAGGTTACCTTAGTGTTCTTGGGCACAGGCATTATGGTGGTCTGCTTAAAACATGTTGGTATTACAGACTCTGACAGGGAGAGGTTGAAAATGTCAGTGAAGACACTTTCCAGTTGGTCAGCACATGCTCGAAGTGCATGATCATCACAGTCTTCCGGAACAGCTGGTGCTCTCATGCATGTTTCAGTGTTATTAGCCTCGAAGCGAGCATAGAAGTAGTTTAGCTCGTCTAATAGGCTCGTGTCACTGGGCACCTCTCGGCTGTGCTTCCCTTTGTAGTCTGTAATGGTTTGCAAGCCCTGCCACATCCAACGAGCGTCAGAGCCGGTGTAGTACAATTCGATCTTAGTCCTGTATTGACGCTTTGCCTGTTTGATGGTTCGTCGGAGGGCATAGCAGGATTTCTTATAAGCTTCCGGGTTAGAGTCCCGCTCCTTGAAAGCAGCAGCTCTAGCCTTTAGCTCAGTGCGGATGCTGCTTGCAATCCATGGCTTCTGGTTGGGGTACGGTCACTGTGGGGACGACATCATCGATGCACTAACTGATGAAGCCAATGACTGATGTGGTGTATTCCTCAATGCCATCGGAGGAATCCCGGAACATATTCCAGTCTGTGCTAGCAAAACAGTCCTGTAGCTTAGCATCTGCTTCCTATGACCACTTTTTTATTGATCTAGTCACTGGCAATTTTTACTTGTAAGCAGGAATCAGGAGGATAGAACTTTAGTCAGATTTGCCAAATGGAGGGCGAGGGAGAGCCTTGTATGCGTGTCTCTGTGTGTGGAGTATAGGTGGTCAAGAGTTATTTTACCTCTGGCTGCACATTTAACATGCTGATTGAAATTTGGTAAAATAGATTTAAGTTTCCCTGCATTAAAGTCCCCGGCTACTAGGAGCGCCGCCTCTGGGTGAGCATTTTCTTGTTTGCTTATGGCGGAATACAGCTCATTCAATGCTGTCTTAGTGCCAGCCTCTGACTGTGGTGGTATGTAAACAGCTACAAAGAATACAGATGAAAACTCTCTCGGTAGATAGTGTGGTCTACAGCTTATCATGAGATACTCTACCTCAGGCGAGCTTTGCTTCCTTAGATATCATGCACCAGCTGTTGTTTACAATATACATAGACAGCTACTGCCCCCCTTGTCTTACCAGAAGCCGCTGATCTATCCTGCCAGTACATCATGTAACCAGCCAGCTGTATGTTGATATTGTAGTTGTTCAGCCACGACTCCGTGAAGCATAAGATGTTAGTTTTTAATGTCCCGTTGGTAGTTTAATCTTCTGTGTAACTCGTAGATTTTATTCTCCAAAGATTGCACGTTTGCTAGCAGAATGGAGGGAAGTGGGGGTTTATTCGATCGCCTACGAATTCTCAGAAGGCAGCCCGACCTTCAGCACCTCTTTCTCCGGCTCCTCTTCACGAGGATCGGGGCCTGTTCCAAGGATATGCTTGTTAGTCGTGAAAGGAAAAAGAGGATTTGAAAAATAAGCCACTCTTCCGCAGCAGCAGGAAGAATTATGTCCACAATAGTTTGGGGTTTGCCTGTCCTAGCCACTCGGTAGCTCACCATATAAGACACTTCTAGCCCCTTCTTATTAATGGTATCTGTTGCTTTTATACGTCTTACTACTCAAAAGTAATCTTTATTCTCGCTCAAAAAACTCCAGTGGCTTATTTTTTTAATTGTTATGTTTCCTTTCTAAATGTCTGCGCAATAGTGAAAGTTTCCCGCGAGAGAGTAATGCTGCGAGAGAGTAATGCTAATGTGATTGGAAGTTAATTATTTGACTAGGCTACCTGTATTTGACATTGTGTTGTTATTTCGCTGAACACTAGATGGTTTCATTTAATATTTGACAGTGAAACGAGGCTACTCAGGCGAGAAAAAAAACTCACTCAAATGTATAGCCCCATTGGAAAATATAAATGTACTGTTTGAAAATGTGAAGAACATTATATATTTTTTTTTTAAATGTGAATCACGTTTTTGTTTGGCATACTCCCGTTTGGGAATACCTGCTCTAAGTTATCAAATGATCACCATTAATCAAATAAAAATATATAACTAATCTCCGAGACTACCGTGCAGCTCCCGAATGACTGCCACGCAGAAATATTAGCACACAGAGAAAAACACGAGATTGACTTTCACTCAATAGCTGCCCTGCGCGCCGGGTAGGATACATGTTGCCATTTTGAACAATTTCATGTCTGAAGGTACAAACTCTGCCTTCCTGATTCGCTCTGGCTGTTATGTTTATGTTGTGTATGTTACTGTTCAATAAAAAAAAAAAAGTAAAGAGGGGGTTTAAAAAATAAATAAAAAAACTCTGCCTTCCTGGCGGGCCCAGAGAGCAAATCAAGTGCAATAGCTTTACGGCAGGCCAATCGGGTGGCTCAGATTACCGTGTCTGGTATGAAAGAAAGCTACAGCAAAATTGATACTGTGAGATTTCAGAATGTTTAAAACCGTGACTAGAGACAGACTGTCAACGAATACAGCAAAGAGCTGCTGTTTTTATAAGTTAATTTTTTGTTTAAATTCTTACTCAGCACTGTCAACACTTTGTATTCAACACTTTTATAAACCAGAAAATGCGCGTTTTTCCTATTTCCACGCAGCGCCACAACAAGCAGTTCAGCAGTAACGAATGAGAAGTAAAGTGTATTTATAGGTTTGCGTTGCTGTTGTTATTAGCGGCTTGGGTGCTTTTTAATATCGAGGAATATTTTACTTTCTCTGTTCATAGGAGTACCAACATGAATTTGTGCAAGCGGCAGGACTAATGCTTTGCGACTCGAATTGCCCCACCAGCTGGAAGACGGTGCCCCTTTTTGGTCAGTGTCAGTGGAGGAAAGGGAGAACAGAGGGATGTTGAAAGGCGGACCCTCAGTAATACAACAATATATCTATTACCGGTGTGATCATATAGCCTACCTCAAATGTCGAAACATAATTAAAAGAAATGTCCCAAACATCAATGCATTGGCATGGTAAATCAAGCAAAGACAATATGCGGTGGTAGTGTATTGAGCCTATAGTTTACTGCACAATCCTCATTGCCACAGTACTGTTTTTTTTCGGCTTGCGTTTTGACTCAGAAAGTGATCTTGACAAAAGAAAATTATACAAAATATTTAAGAAACTGAAATACCTTTATTTACCTAAGTATTCAGACCCTTTGCTATGAGACTCGAAATTGAGATCAGATGCATCATGTTTCCATTGATCATCCTTAAGATGTTTCTATGATTCAGAGGGGTTGGGTTAAATGCGAAATACATATTTAATCAAATTTATTTATAAAGCCCTTCTTACATCAGCTGATGTCAAAAAGTGCTGTACAGAAACCCAGCCTAAAACCCCAAACAGCAAGCAATGCAGGTGTAGAAGCATGGTGGCTAGGAAAAACTCCCTAGAAAGGCCGAAACCTAGGAAGAAACCTAGAGGAACCAGGCTATGAGTGGTGGCCAGTGCTCTTCTGGCTGTGCCGGGTGAAGATTATAACAGAACATGGCCAAGATGTTCAAATGTTCATAGATGACCAGCAGGGTCAGATAATAATAATCAGTGGTTGTAGAGTGTGCAACAGGTCAGCACCTCAGGAGTAAATGTCAGAGAAAGAGAGAGAGAGAAAGAAATAGAGAGAATTAGAGAGAGCATACTTAAATTCACACAGGACACCGGATAAGACAGGAGATTTACTCCAGATATAACAGACTGACACTAGCCCCCAGACACAAACTATTGCAACATAAATACTGGAGGCTGAGACAGGAGGGGTCGGGAGACACTGTGGCCTCGTCCCCGACGATACCCCCGGACAGGGCCAAACAGGCAGGATATAACCCCACCCACTTTGCCAAAGCACAGCCCCCACACCACTAGAGGGATATCTTCAACCCCCAACTTAATTTCCTGAGACAAGGCCGAGTATAGCCCACGAAGCTCTCCCCCACGGCACGACCCGAGGGGGAAGGGGGGGAAACCTTGGACAGGAAGACCACGTCAGCGACTCAACCCACTCAAGTGGCGCACCCCTCCTAGGGACGGCATGGAAGAGCACCAGTAAGCCAGTGACTCAGCCCCCGTAATAGGGTTTGAGGCAGAGAATCCCAGTGGAGAGAGGGGAACCGGCCAGGCAGAGACAGCAAGGGCGGTTTGTTGCTCCAGTGCCCTTCCGTTCACCTTCACACTCCTGGGCCAGACTACACTCAATCATAGGACCTACTGAGAGATGAGTCTTCAATAAAGACTTAAAGGTCGAGGCCGAGTCTGCATCTCTCACATGGATAGGCAGACCATTCCATGAAAATTGAGCTCTATAGGAGAAAGTCCTGCCTCCAGCTGTTAGCTTAGAAATTCTAGGGACAGTAAGGAGACCTGCGTCTTGTGACCGTAGCGTACGTGTAGGTATGTACGGCAGGACCAAATCGGAGAGATAGGTAGGAGCAAGCCCATGTAATGCTTTGTAGGTTAGCAGTAAAACCTTGAAATCAGCTCTAGCTTTAACAGGAAGCCAGTGTAGAGAGGCTGGAGTAATGTGATCAAACCTTTGGTTCTAACTGAAGTTTTTTTAGTTCTTTATCTGGGTAGCTGGAAATTAGAGCATTGCAGTAGTCTAATCTAGAAGTGACAAAAGCATGGATTCATTTTTCTGCATCATTTTTGGACAGAAAGTTCCTGATTTGTGCTATGTTACATAGATGGAAAAAAGCTGTCCTTGACACAGTCTTGATATGTTCCTCAAAAGAGAGATCAGGGTCCAGAGTAACGCAGAGGTTCTTCACAGTTTTATTTGAGACGACAATACAACCATCAAGATTAATTGTCAGGTTCAGCAGAAGATCTCTTTGTTTCTTGTGAGCTAGAACTAGAATCTCTGTTTTGTCCGAGTTTAAAAGTAGACATTTGCTGCCATCCACTTCCTTATGTCTCAAACACAGACTTCCAGGGAAGGCAATTTTGGGGCTTCACCATGTTTAATTGAAAAGTACTGTGTGTCATCCGCATTGCAGTGAAAGTTGACATTGTGTTTCCGAATGACATCACCAAGAGGTAAAATATATAGTGAAAACAATAGTGGTCCAAAAACGGAGCCTTGAGGAACACCGAAATGTACAGTTGATTTGTCAGAGAACAAACTATCTATAGAGACAAACTGATATCTTTCTGACAGATAAGATCTAAACCAGGCCAGAACTTGTCCTTGTAGACCAATTTGGGTTTCCAATCTCTCCAAAAGAATGTGGTGATTGATGGTATCAAAAGCACTAAGGTCTAGGAGCACGAGGACAGATGCAGAGCCTCGGTCTGACGCCATTAAAAGGTAATTTACCACCTTCATAAGTGCAGTCTCAGTGCTATGATTGGGTCTAAAACCAGACTGAAGCGTTTGTTTCGTATTCATTGTTTGTCTTCAGCAAGGCAGTGAGTTGTTGCGCAACAGCTTTTTCAAAAATGTTTGAGAGGGATGGGAGATTCAATATAGGCTGATCGTTTTTTTTATATTTTCTGGGTCAAGGTTTGGCTTTTTCAAGAGAGGCTTTATTACTGCCACTTTTAGTGAGTTTGGTACACAGCCGGTGTATAGGGAGATGTTTATTATGTTCAACATAGGGCCAAGCACAGGAAGCAGCTCGTTTAGTTGGAATAGGGTCCAGTATGCAGCTTGAAGGTTTAGAGGCCATGACTATTTTCCTTCAATGTGTCAAGAGATATAGATATAGTCTCCCTTGATCCTAGGTCCTGGCAATGTTGTGCAGACTCAGAACAACTGAGCTTTGGAGAAATACACAGATTTAAAGAGGAGTCCGTAATTTGCTATCTAATGATTATGATCTTTTCGTAGTTCAGGAATTTATCACTGCTGAAGTGAAAGCCATCCTCTCTTGGGGAATGCTGCTTTTTAGCTTTGCGACAGTTAGCTTTGCGACAGTATCAAAAATACATTTTGGATTGTTCTAGTTTTCCTCAATTAAATTGGAAAAATAGGATGATCGATCAGCAGTGATGGCTCTTCGATACTGCATGGTATTGTCTTTTCAAGCTAGTCGGAAGACTTCCAGTTTGGTGTAGCGCCATTTCCGTTCCAATTTTCTGGAAGCTTGGTTCAGGGCTCGGGTATTTTCTGTATACCAGGGAGCTAGTTTCTTATGACAAATGTTTTTTGTTTTTAGGGGTGCGACTGCATCTAGGGTTTTATGCAAGATTAAATTGAGTTCCTCAGTTAGGTGTTAACTGATTTTTGTACTCTGACGTCCTTGGTTAGGTGTAGGGTGTCTGAAAGGGCATCTAGGAATCTTTGGGTTGTCTGAGAATTTATAGCACGGCTTTTGATGATCCTTGGTTGGGGTCTGAGCAAGATTAGTTGATGCGATTGCAAACATAATAAAATGGTGGTCCGATAGTCCAGGATTATGAGGAAAAAAATGAAGATCCACAACATTTAGTCCACGGGACAAAGCAAGGTCCAGAGTATGACTGTGGCAGTGAGTAGGTCCGGGGACATGTTGGACAAAACCCACTGAGTCAATGATGGCTCCGAAAGCCTTTTGGAGTGGGTCTGTGGACTTTTCCATGTGAACATTAAAGTCACAAAAACATTTCAGTTGAATAGTTTTAGTTGGACAACTGACTAGGTATCCCCCTTTCCCTTTCCCTTTCTACAACTTGATTGGAGTCCACCTGTGGTAAATTCAATTGATTGGACATGATTTGGAAAGGCACACATCTGTTTATATAATGCCCCACAGTTGACAGTGCATGTCAGAGCAAAAAGCAAGCCATGAGGTCGAAGGAATTGTCCGAAACAGGATTGTGTTGAGGCACAGATCTGGGGAATGGTACCACATTGTTTCTGCAGCATTGAAGGTCCCAAAGAACACAGTGGCCTCCATCATTCTTAAATGGAAGAAGTTTGGAACCACCAAGACTCTTCCTAGAGCTGCCCGCCCGGCCAAACTGAGCAATCGGGGGAGAAGGGCCTTGGTCAGGGAGGTGACCAAGAACCCGATGGTCACTCTGACAGAGCTTTGGAGTTCCTCTGTGGAGATGGGAGAACCTTCCAGAAGGACAACCATATCTGCAGCACTCCAACAATCAGGCCTTTATGGTAAAGTGGCCAGACGGAAGCCACTCCTCAGTAAAAGGCATATGACAGCCCCCTTGGAGTTTTCCAAAAGGCACCTAAAGACTCTCAGACCATGCGAAACAAGATTCTCTGGTCTGATGTAACCAAGATTGAACTCTTTGGCCTGAATGCCAAGCGTCACGTCTGGAGGAAACCTGGCACCATCCTTATGGTGAAGCATGGTGATGGCAGCATAATCATGCTGTGGCAATGTTTTTCAACGGCAGGGACTGGGAGACTAGTCAGGATCGAGGCAAAGATGAACGGAGCAGAGTAAAGAGAGATCCTTGATGAAAACCTGCTCGAGAGTGCTCAGGACCTCTGACTTGGGCGAAGGTTCACCTTCCAACAGGACAACGACCTTAAGCACCAAGCCAAGACAACGCAGGAGTGGTTTCAGGACAAGTCTCTGAATGTCCTTGAGTGGTCCATCCAGAGCCCGGACTTAAACCCGATCGAACATCTCTGGAAAGACCCAAAAATAGCTGTGCAGCTCCCCATCCAACCTGACAGAGCTTGAGAGGATCTACAGAGAAGAATGGGAGAAACTCCCCAAATACAGGTGTGCCAAGCTTGTAGCGTCATACCCAATAAGACTCGAGGCTGCAATTTCTGCCAAAGGTGCTTCAACAAAGTACTGAGTAAATGGCCAAATCAAATCAAACCAATGTTTATTTGTCACGTGCTCCGAATACAACAGGTGTAGACCTTACAGTGAAAGGCTTACTTACAGGCTCTAACCAACATTGCAAAAAAGGTATTAGGTGAACAATAGGTAAGTAAAGAAATAAAAACACCAGTAAAAAGACTGTGAAAAATAACAGAAGCGAGGCTATAAAAGTAGTGAGGCTACATACAGACACCGGTTAGTCAGGCTGATTGAGGTAGTATGTACATGTAGATATGATTAAAGTGACTATTCATATATGATGAACGGAGAGTAGCAGTAGCGTAAAAGAGGGGTTGGTGGGTGGCGGGTGGCGGGACACAGTGCAGATAGCCAGGTTAGCCAATGTGCGGGAGCACTGGTTGGTCGGGCCAATTGAGGTAGTATGTACATGAATGTATAGTTAGAGTTACTATGCATATATGATAAACAGAGATGGAGCAGCAGCGTAAAAGAGGGGTGGGGGGACACAATGCAAATAGTCCGGGTAGCCATTTGATTACCTGTTTAGGAGTCTTATGGCTTGGGGGTAAAAACTGTTGAGAAGCCTTTTTGTCCTAGACTTGGCACTCCGGTACCGCTTGCCATGCGGTAGTAGAGAGAACAGTCTATGACTGGGGTCTTTGACAATTTTTAGGGCCTTCCTCTGACACCGCCTAGTGTAGAGGTCCCGGATGGCAGGCAGCTTAGCCCCATTGATGTACTGGGCCGTACTTATGTAATACTTATGTAATACTTATGTAAATGTGATATGTCTAAATACCTGTTTTTGCTTTGTCATCATGGGGTGTGGTGTGTAGATTGATGAGGGAAAGAGCTTTTTTTTGTTTTGTCTTAAAGGGGCAGTGTTGTGTTTTGAGACAGGGTTGAATAAGCTAAGTAGCCAATAGGCAGAGGGTAGCATAATTTGTCTGATTCTCTGTGATAGTGGTATGGGAATAATAATGCTATTTTTTTGGGAAAGTGGTTTCTTTCATCAAACAACACAACAACATTTTCAGTCACCTCCTTGTCTGAAGGACAAGTGGATAAACAGGTTAAAGTCAAGCCCTGCATGTTTTTTTTCTCAAAAGTCTCATGAAATGTAGGCCTACATAGAACATCACTCATTGGCTGCTGCTGTAGGCTTAATGACAGAACAGCTATTTCTATGTTATGGGGTGCATTTTCTCCATTGTTTTTGATGGTAGCCCACTCTGGTAGGCCTACATTATGATCAAATAGCCACAGTAGCCTACATGGCCACTGTTTAACTGTAACTTAAAGCGGGTACAGCCTCTGTGTTCACAGTAAACGCGTGCTGGTAGTTGCACTGACTTTTCACAACTTTCAAGTTTGCGCACTGCAGACCTGAAATTTGCTCAGTGCCAAAAAAAATGTGAGGGAACATTGCTCATGACTTGTATGGGATTTGTTTGCATGTGCTAACTGTCAGGGAAACTAAATCAAATCATGGATTGCTGTCATACCTTTTCCATAGACTGCTTACAGGATAAGTAAATCAATATGTATTTTTTTTATTTGGGTGAACTATCCCTTTAACAACACGTGCTGATCAACCCTGGTTCCAAAGGTTAACCTACACAGTGCAAGGTTTAGTCCTGGTGTACTGTACAATAGATAACTTTGGTAAAATACTGCTAAAACAGTGACATAACTTTGGGAAAATCTTAGAAGCAACTGGTACTGCCTATTTGTTAATAAACAGCTGCACAAGTAGGGCTGGCACAATAAACATATAGCCAGCCGTATAACCGACAATAATAGACAAAAAATTCTAACATTATGGCTAATCATGAACTACAAACGATAATAGTTATAATCGTTTTAGCTAATACATGTTGTATATAGTAGATATATTTTCAGGTATAGGCTTATACTTTACCCAATAGCAGTTTTTCATTTTTACATGAAGAGGGTAAAGTTGGTATTCATTTTAGGAGCAGAATGCACTTCGCTTATAAATTAACTAGAGACAATGTCCAAGATGGATGCCCGTTGTTTCCAACATAAACTACTCACTTTCGCATGGTCATTGCGAGATGGGATACAGTTGATCAAATTGATGTCAAAAGTTGATTATTCTTTCATTTTAGCTATCCCTAACCCTTTTCCCAAATCTAACCTAATTCTTCAAACCTGCTACGTTTATTATCCTAGCCTGCAGTGTAAGTTCTCCTAACCTGCTACGAAAAGTCCTTTCTGACAAACTAACCATCTAGGCAAAACCTGTTTGCAAAACCTGTGTTTATTGCCGTCTTTTTAGATTCGGTTGAACAGAGCAGATAACACCTGCACACTACCACAGCTCAGTGCGCACTTGGATCCGTGCTATGCAAAATCCTTGGGACGTCCCTACCCCATTGAAGTTGACATTTCTGAAATGTAACATGGTTAACATGAATAATTAACATTTAACAGCCAAAGCATTGCTTTGGTGCCTACTAGCCTTAATGCCCTGTAGAAGTATTGACCTGCAAACCTTCTGCAGACCTTGCTCTTTGGTACTGCTCTTTCAGCTCAACATGTGAAAACAGCTATTTCAAATGTGAAAATGCAAATGTGACTTCTTTTTGTAAGGGCGATTCTTAGAAGGAGCTTCACAACAGCTCACTTATACTGATGATTCTGCAAGGTTACCATGAGTTATGTTTGCAGCTGCTTGAAATCAATAAGAATGTTGCCACTATGGAACCAGTTGTGAACTTTGGTCTCCATCCAAATAAATATTTGTGGTGGATAAACGGAACTAGATTGAGAAAATTCAGACTTCTTCCCTTCAATGTTCATGAATACAATTGCATGTATAATATGTTCCTGATACATTTTATTTATCAGTCAAACTGGGGAAATATCATTCAGCATGCCAACTGAAGGGTTTTCATAAAGAAATATAATAATCTGTTTATCCAAAATAGCTAAAACTAAATACCGCAAACGTTATCTCCATTTGAGAATCTGAGGCTTTATGGATTGGAGAGCACAGCTCTATAGCAAATGGGGCTCTTATGCTCACAGCCAGAGGAATAGATCCTTTGTCTGGATAGGACAAAGAATGTGACACGTCACTCCCTATGCAAATGAGGTGTACGATTTCAAACCCTACATCTCAGCTCCTTGCAGACAGTGCCATCTGAATGGGGAGACTCAGCTGTTTTGCTGAGTTTAAAGCAATTGACGTTGCACTGTTCACAGAATGTTCTGTACACAAACATTTCGGTCACTCAGAACCATTCCAGAACCGCTACTAGTCCCCTAAATAAGGGACTTTACATCAGAGGTTAACAACGTACCCTACTAACAACCAACTTCCGCACCTCTGCAGTGTGGGAGTAGTGGGACTGATAGAAGATTTGGATTATAGCCAATGACAGTTCAGGGAATTTTGATTTGACGTTTTGCTGGGCGAACACTTTTTTGGTTTCTCATACACTTAAAATGTTTTGATTATTGCTTTATTAGTCGCTAAGATTATATTTGTTTGTGATCTTTAAAAAACAAGTATTTTGGATGTAGCAGTTGTTAGCTCGAATGCGAAAATCCAATTATAATCCCTAAGTAATGTGAAATTGGCCAGTAGGTAGTTGAGCAGTTAAGAGCATTGGGCCAGTAACCGATCTGTCAATGTGCCCTTGAGCAAGGTACTTAACCCTAATTGCTCCAGGGTCACAGTCATTAATTGCTGATCCCTGGCTATGACCCCACTCTCCGAGGGTGTCTCAGGGGGAGAGGGATATGCAAAAAACAAATACACACTTGTACATGTGTGAAATAGGACAAACGTAAGCACCCACCTAATTATTATTATTAGAAATCTACTCATAAGCAACATGTAAATGGAGGCTTTTTTAGCTGACCGTCTATGAGAACTTCCAATATGGCGCGCATCACCCCCTTGCGGCGGAAATGTTTGCAAACACAGAAAAGGGTATTTTGATTGATATGAAAAATCTTCCTTGATAACAACGACCTTATTGCACAAATGAAGCCTAACGTTGTATTCATAGATACAGTACCTCCCTCCCCACCTCACTCAGTATGTGCTGTCAATAATTGATGGTTCTACAGACTCAAAGGGTAACAGGTCTAAAGAGGCAATCTCTCATGCGTTTTATTTATTTACCATTCCTATCTTTACAGACACCCAGTCAGTGACACCACAACCTGTGTTTCTTAGAGCATGGCGATCGATACCCAGCGACCCCTCTGTGTCCATACATGTACTGTATGTAGAGAGAGAGAGAGAGAGAGAGAGAGAGAGAGAGAGAGAGAGAGAGAGAGAGAGAGAGAGAGAGAGAGAGAGAGAGAGAGAGAGAGAGAGAGAGAGAGAGAGAGAGAGAGAGAGAGAGAGAGAGAGAGAGAGAGAGAGAGAGAGAGAAAATGCATTCATCGCTAAGCAGCACTGATTGACTATAGCTGGCACTCAAGCACTAACACCCACATAGAACAATGGAGAGAGACAGCAGAAATGAGAAGGTCTTCTCCAGAAAGAGAAGTTTCACTTTTGGGGCATATGGAGGGTGAGTAACAGTCACAGTATTGAGAACGATTAAAATGCTTTGGTTCTAGTGTCAGAATCTGAATAAAATCTTGAAATAGTTGTTCATAGAAGTAGTCCTTAATGTCATGTGGCACATTGTCTAAGGAGTTACCACTTCCCCTATTCACAGTGTGGACAAGTTCATATGTGAAAATGAGACTAGGTAAGAAAAACGTAATAATACATTTATTTGCCTTTATCCACATTAGATGTAGTTTCTTTCTCGCTGGTCATTGTACACTGGATTTAGAGCTTGATACACTTGCAGTTGATGAATGGGAAAAGTGATGGGTTGCATTGCTGCTATTGGGTCATTCCACCTGTTGCAGCAGACCAGAACCTTTAGAACACAGCATTCTGGATATTTTGGACTCCCCTACCAGCGAGACCAAACCGTTCCTCTCTGCTGGCAGCAACCAGAAGGTAAAAGGACTTAATTGTGATAATGTGTCTTTCATCATATCCTTTTTGCATTTGTTGATCACGTCATCACTAATTTAGTCTCCCTGCATTTCCCTGCATCTGAGTTTGTCTAACGTTGTTTCTCATTCTCTTCCTGTTTCTCCCTGAACCTCCTTTCTGTCGGTCGGTCTGTCTGTCTGACTCTGTCTGTCTGTCGGTCTGTCTGACTCTGTCTGTCTGATTTTGTCTGTCTGTCTGTCTGTGTTATCCATGTAAGGTGACAGAGCTGTTTGAGATCATTGAGAAGTTGCAGGTGAGTGTACAGCTCCATTCCCTCTCTGTTTTGTGTAGTCTCTGTGTGTACAACAGTTCTCTCTCCAGTTAGTCAATCAGTCAGTCACTGTTACCTTCACTCTCCTTAATCAGAGCAGCAGGCTAGATGAACAGCGCTGTGAATTCCCTCTGCCTTTGAGGGTGAGTCTTTCTCTTAAAATATAATGTCAAGATCTGTGTGCACACGTGTGTGTGTGTGTTGACATTTTACCTTTCAATATGTTCAACAATACAGACATTTTTGTTCCCTAAAACACTGACGTCACAGTAGTTATAACACTCATACCAGCATACATAAAACTCATTATTAGGTATGCTGATGCAACCATGAGCATGTCAGTTCAAACATCATCCTACGGATACTGCTAGATCTACATTTAATTAGATACACCAGACCTTTTAATTATAATTTCACCCTTTTGAAAGTCTCAGCTTTTGAAGATCGGTCGTGACCTTCCTCTGATCCTGCCTCCAAAGCTGGGTGGTTACTGGATAGACCCCCCGCTACAGAAGTTTGCTGAGACCAGTTCGACATCCTCTCATTACGGACTAGACCCAGAGACCTATGACATCATGGAGAGAGACAGCGAGGCCACATACTACCAGGAGTTCTTCCTCTCACGAGTTAGTAGAGTACCGCCCATAGGACTACTCTTATTCTGTTCCATTTGATGGTAGAGATGGACTATGATCCAAGATGATGAAGTACATACATAGTAGCTGTGTGACTTTCTCTCCTATGTCAGTATCATCACTCGTTCACAGCAGTGGACCCCTCCCTGGGACCCCTCCTTCTCTCTGTCTGTTTGGAGGAAGAAGAGAAGAGGCTGAGAGTAATACTAAGGTTATATCAGAAAGAATGGAAATTATTCAATTAATGTAATGAAACACCCTGGTGAATTCCATGAGCAACAGTTATTACGTCTGTCTTTCCTTTCCAGAATGAGGGAATGCTCTATGCATGGGGTTTTCTCTGTGTCTCTGTTCCCAAACATCCCATCTGCTGTGGAGCTGGCCAAGGTACCATTACTAGTCTCTCCAACAGACGTGTGTATTTTAGATAAACCTTTATTATACTTTTACTGAAAGTACTTACCATCATTGAAAAAAAAAACCTGACCATGTCCTTTTCAGATGCTATGCGACAGTGTGACTGTGCCCAGATTTACCTCAAGGTACTTATTTTTCACTGTCCACATTCCCAAATGCTTTAGGCCTTCATATTACACAGAATGTACTCTTCAAATGACCTCTAAACCCTGAGACAATTTCAACAAAAATGTGTGCCCTCTCTTTCCCCCTTATCTCTCTATCTCTCCCTCCCTCTCTCTGCTTCTTTCTTTCTTTCTCTCTTCCCCTCTGTCTTTCAGGCACCAGATCTTATAACAGCATTTGATGAACACAGAGTGTCTCCGAATTTCAAGTTTGGTGTCTTGTATCAGAGAGAGGGACAGGTAAATAACTGGAATGCAGGCAGAAGCTTGGATGCATTAAAAAGTAGCGCTAGTCTACATTACCTCTAATATTTTCTCTCTATCTTTTACAGTTGACAGAGGAGGACATACTCTGTAACAATGAGGAAAGTGAAGAGTTTCAAGAATTCCTCTCTATTTTGGGAGATACAGTCACACTTCAAGGGTTCACTGGGTAATGTACAGTAACCGACATGGTGACATGGCCTTATGGAGAAATTACAGAAATATGACATTGTAACAGGAAGAGATGAATAAGAAGATACCAGCAGCTTACTGTCACTCCCTCTCCCCGACTGCCTCTTCCCTCTTTCTCTCCCCCATTCTCTCTCCCTCCCACTCTTCCAGGTTCCGAGGAGGTTTAGACGTGTGTCACGGCCAGACAGGAAGTGATGCGGTCTTCACTTCCTTCCACGGCAGAGAGATCATGTGTCCACCAAACTGCCCTTCACAGAGGGCGATACACAACAGGTTAGCTCAAATAACGACACCTAATCATCCTCACCCTCAGTCAATCACTTCAACCCAGCTCCAGTGGCTCCCTCTTACCCTCTGCTCATTACTCCTTACAGCTACAGAGGAAGAGACACATCGGCAACGACATAGTTGCTGTTGTTTACCAGGAGGGCCACACCCCTTTTCTGTCTAATGTCATTGGCTCACACTTCCTGCACTGTTTCCTAGTGGTAAGGAGGGTGAGGAAGGGAGTGGGGGACGAGGGGGAGGAGGCGGGAGGAGGAGGGATGTTCCAGGTAAGAAGATAAAACAAAAGGAGAGACACATTGATCTCTTATCACTGTAGGTATTTTTATTGGAATGGAAAGCCTTTTTCAAACTTGAAAGTGGTCTGTTTGCAGGTGTCAGTCACAGCCAGAGAGGATGTACCTCCCTTTGGTCCCTCCCTCCCTGATCCTCCCATATTCACAAAGGTGAGTAGAATTCACATCTGAACTTGGTGACATGGTAAAAGACCATGATGCATTCACAGTGTGTCTCTGTTGGCCTATCTTCCAGAGCTCCCTGTTGAGAGAGTTCCTCCTGACCAAGCTTATCAATGCAGAGATCTCCTGTTATAAGGCTGAGAGGTTCAGTAGACTGGAGGTAACCACAGAAGAGCAACACTAACACCATTATAAATGTATATGGTAATGCTTGAGGCATTACATGCACACAGCCAAAGACCTTCTAGATGCAAATCTGGTATCTTTTTATGTGGAACAGAAACCTAAGAAACAAGTCTTTCCTGTTCTCTAGTTCCTCTCTTCTGCTCCCCATTTCTTACTTAACTCCTCGATGCTGCCTCCTTCTCTCCTCCATCTCTGCCTCCCTCTCTCCTCTCATCCTATCTTTTCAAGCTGCGCACTCGTTCGTCCCTCCTGGAGGGTCTGCAGGCGGAACTGTCCACCCGCTCCCAGTGCATGATGGGAGATTCGCCTGTGTCCGCCCTCTCGACTTCTGAGGGGATGAGGGGTGTAACTGAGGGGAGTGGAGGGTTCATCGAAAACTTTAAGGTGAAGTCAGAAATACTTGACCTTTCGCTCCAGTATAGGGAAAGGGTGGGTTTTGGACTTGGCATCCATATTTCCTGTCTTTGTTGCAGAGAGCCATAAGGGTACGCAGTAATTCTTTTGACACTCTTGGGGGCCCTAGAAAGATGGCCGGGGTGCCGCTCCCACAGAAGCCCAAGGTAACCCATACTGAAGATGGAAGCACTTTCTCTTTTTTCACTGAATATCTTATTGATATATTCGTGGGAAATACTGACCCCGCCTGTTGGTTTTTGTCTCCCTCTCCAGGCTGCTACAGAGAGAGACGGAGAGAGGTAAGACACTACAGAGAACGGACAAATCATGCAGATAGACAGACAGACAGACAGGTGCAAATAGTCTGGGTAGCCATTTGATTCGGTGTTCAGGAGTCTTATGGCTTGGGGGTAAAAGCTGTTTAGAAGCCTCTTGGACCTAGACTTGTGCTCCGGTACCGCTTGCCGTGCGGTAGCAGAGAGAACATTCTATGACTAGTGTGGATGGAGTCTTTGACAATTTTTAGGGCCTTCCTCTGACACCACCTGGTATTGAGGTCCTGGACGGCAGGAAGCTTGGCCCCAGTGATGTACTGGGCCGTTAGCACTACCCTCTGTAGTGCCTTGCGGTCGGAGGCCGAGCAGTTGCTATACCAGGCAGTGATGCAACCAGTCAGGATGCTCTCGATGGTGCAGCTGTAGAACTTTTTGAGGATCTGGGGGCCCATGCCAAATCTTTTCACTCTCCTGAGGGGGAATAGGTTTTGTCGTGCAATCTTCACGACTGTCTTGGTGTGCTTGGACCATGTTAGTTTGTTGGTGATGTGGACACCAAGGAACTTTAAGCTCTCTACCTGTTCCATTGCTGCCCCGTCGATGAGAATGGGGGTGTGCTCGGTCCTCTTTTTCCTGTAGTCCACAATCATCTCCTTTGTCTTGATCACATTGAGGGAGAGGTTGTTGTCCTGGCACCACACGACCAAGGCTCTGACCTCTTCCCTATATGCTGTCTCTTTGTTGTCGGTGATCAGGCCTACCACTGTTGTGTCATCGGCAAACTTAATGATGGTGTTGGAGTCGTGATTGGCTGTGCAGTCATGAGTGAACTGGGGGCACAGGAGGGGACTGAGGACGCACCCCCGAGGGGCCCCAGTGTTGAGGATCAGCGTGGCGGATGTGTTGTTACCTACACTTACCACCTGGGGGCGGCCCGTCAGGAAGTCCAGGATCCAGTTGCAGAGGGAGGGTCCTTAGCTTATTGATGAGCTTTGAGGGCACTATGGTGTTGAACGCTGAGCTGTAGTTAATGAATAGCACTCTCACATAGGTGTTCCTTTTGTCCAGGTGGGAAAGGGCAGAGGTGGAGTGCAATAGAGATTGCATCATCTGTGGATCTGTTGGGGCGGTATGCAAATTGGAGTGGGTCTAGGGCTTCTGGGATAATGGTGTTGATGTGAGCCATGACCAGCCTTTCAAAGCACTTCATGGCTATAGACGTGAGTGCTATGGGTCGGTAGTCATTTAGGCAGGTTACCTTAGTGTTCTTGGGCACAGGCATTATGGTGGTCTTCTTAAAACATGTTGGTATTACAGACTCGGACAGGGAGAGGTTGAAAATGTCAGTGAAGACACGTGCCAGTTGGTCAGAGCGTGCTTGCAGTACACGTCCTGGTAATCCGTCTGGCCCTGCGGACTTGTGAATGTTGACCTGTTTAAAGGTTTTACTCACATCGGCTGCAGAGAGCATGATCACACAGTCTTCTGGAACAGGGTCGTTGTCCTGTTGGAAGGTGGAGCAGGTTTTCATCAAGGATCTCACTGTACTTTGCTCCGTTCATCTTATCCTCGATCCTGACTAGTCTCCCAGTCCCTGCCACTGAAAAACATCCCCACAGCATGATGCTGGCACCACCATGCTTCACCATAGGGAGTGGGCCAGGTTTCCTCCAGATGTGACGCTTGGCATTCAGGCCAAAGAGTTCAATCTTGGTTTCATCAGACCAGGGGCACCGGTTGGTCTGAGAATCCTTAATGTCCCAGATGGCGTAGCAGTTGGACATTGTCTTGTCCCGTCCTGTCCCGTGTAAATATCGTTTTTATAATATTTTTAATATATTTTCTTCACATATCTTTCTATATATGCTTTCTAAAATTCAACTTCAAAACACTCTCCTGCAACCTGCCTCACCCAATGTGGTGCGGATCTGTGTATTATTATGTTATATATATTTGGGCACAGGCATATATATATTTGGGCACAGGCACTAACTTCACTAGCTAACGTTAGTATTTAGCTTACCATTGCTAGTGGGCATCAGCTAACCTTTAGCTCGGAAAAGCTCTCACCGTTCGTATAACGCGACTCAAACCAGAGCTTACCGGACCTATTTATTTTTATTTTTTTCTCTCCATATCCCCGGATTCCTACCGCAAGTTGGAGATTTTCACCTGGATCTTGCAGCTAGCTAGCTGCTACCCGAGTGCCTATTGGCTAACATTGGTCCCGGAGCAAGCACCAATTAGCCTGAAGCTAGCCTACGCGGTTATTCAACCGGCCCTCCGTCGCGACGTCACCTGAACGCCCATCAGCTAACTGCGGCCTGCTAATGTTTGCTGTCTAGAGCATATCGGCTGCTAGCTAAACAGGTCCATCGGACAATTTCTTGGGCCACTATTGACTATTTTGTCAATTGGACTGGTCCCCTTCACCACACGGAACCCCACTAGCCCATCAAGACTGGTCTACCGACGGAAACGTACGAGGAGGCTATCAACTGACTTCCTCCGGCCTGCTAGCCTTTGCTAGCTTGCTACCCCCGGCTAGCTGTCTGAATTGCCATGTCCCCAACCAGCCTCACTACTCATTGGACCTTAATGATCACTCGGCTAAGCATGCCTCTCCTCAATGTCAATATGCCTTGTCCATTGCTGTTCTGGTTAGTGTTTATTGTCTTATTTCACAGTAGAGCCTCTAGCCCTGCTCAATATACCTTAACCAACCCTTTAGTTCCACCTCCCACACATGCGATGACATCACCTGGTTTAAATGTTTCTAGAGACAATATCTCTTTCATCATCACTCAATGCCTAGGTTTACCTCTACTGTATTCACGTCCTACCATACCTTTGTCTGTACATTATGCCTTTAATCTATTTTATCGCCCCCTGAAACCTGTTATTTTTACTCTCTGTTCAGGACATCCTAGACGACCAGTGATTATAGCCTTTAGCCGTACCCTTATCCTACTCCTCCTCTGTTCCTCTGGTGATATAAAGGTTAATCCAGGCCCTGCAGTGCCTAGCTCCACTCCTATTCCCCAGGCGCTCTCATTTGTTGACTTCTGCAACCATAAAAGCCTTGGTTTCATGCATGTTAACATTAGAAGCCTCCTCCCTAAGTTTGTTTTATTCACTGCTTTAACACACTCTGCCAACCCGGATGTCCTAGCCGTGTCTGAATCCTGGCTTAGGAAGACCACCAAAAACGCTGAAATCTCCATCCCTAACTATAACATTTTCAGACAAGATAGAACGGCCAAAGGGGACGGTGTTGCAATCTACTGCAGAGATAGCCTGCAGAGTTCTGTGTTACTATCCAGGTCTGTACCCAAACAATTTGAACTTTTACTTTTAAAAATCCACCTTTCTAGAAACAAGTCTCTCACTGTTGCCGCTTGCTATAGACCATCCTCTGCCCCCAACTGTGCTCTGGACACAATATGTGAACTGATTGCCTCCCATCTATCTTCAGAGTTCGTGCTGCTAGGTGACCTAAACTGGGACATGCTTAACACCCCGGCCATCCTACAATCTAAGCTTGATGCCCTCAACCTCACACAAATCATCAATGAACCTACTAGGTATAACCCCAAAGCCGTAAACACGGGCACCCTCATAGATGTCATCCTAACTAACTTGCCCTCCAAATACACCTCTGCTGTTTTCAACCAAGATCTCAGTGATCACTGCCTCATTGCCTGCATCCGTAATGGGTTTGCGGTCAAACGACCTCCCCTCATTACTGTCAAATGTTCCCTAAAACACTTCAGCGAGCAGGCCTTTCTAATCGACCTGGCCCAGGTATCCTGGAAGGATATTGACCTCATCCCGTCAGTAGAGGATGCCTGGTTATTCTTTAAAAGTGCCTTCCTCACCATCTTAAATAAGCATGCCCTATTCAAGAAATTTAGAACCAGGAACAGATATAGCCCTTGGTTCTCTCCAGACCTGACTGCCCTTGACCAGCACAAAAACATCCTGTGGCGTTCTGCATTAGCATCGAACAGCCCCCCGTGATATGCAACTTTTCAGGGAAGTCAGGAACCAATATACACTGGCAGTGAGGAAAGCCAAGGCTAGCTTTTTCAAGCAGAAATGTGCTTCCTGTAATACAAACTCAAAAAAGTTCTGGGACACTGTAAAGTCCATGGAGAATAAGAGCACCTCCTCCCAGCTGCCCACTGCACTGAGGATAGGAAACTCTGTCACCACCGTTAAATCCACAATAATTGAGAATTTCAATAAGCATTTTTCTACGGCCGGCCATGCTTTCCACCTGGCTACCCCTACCCCGGTCAACAGCCCTGCACCCCCCTCAGCAACTCGCCCAAGCCTCTCCCATTTCTCCTTCTCCCAAATACAGTTAGCTGATGTTCTGAAAGCGCTACAAAATCTGGACCCCTACAAATCAGCCGGGCTAGACAATCTGGACCCTTTCTTTCTAAAATTATCTGCCGAAATTGTTGCAACCCCTATTACTAGCCTGTTCAACCTCTCTTTCGTGTCGTCTGAGATTCCCAAAGACTGGAAAGCAGCTGCGGTCATCCCCCTCTTCAAAGGGGAGACACTCTTGACCCAAACTTCTACAGACCAATATCTATCCTACCCTGCCTTTCTAAGGTCTTCGAAAGCCAAGTGTACAAACAGATTACCGACCATTTCGAATCCCACCGTACCTTCTCTGCTATGCAATCTGGTTTCAGAGCTGGGCATGGGTGCACCTCAGCCATGCTCAAGGTCCTAATCGACATCATAACCGCCATCGATAAGAGACATTACTGTGCAGCCGTTTTCATTGATCTGGCCAAGGCTTTCGACTCTGTCAATCACCACATCCTTATCGGCAGACTCGACAGCCTTGGTTTCTCAAATAATTGCCTCGCGTGGTTCACCAACTACTTCTCCGATAGAGTTCAGTGTGTCAAATCGGAGGGCCTGTTGTCCGGGCCTCTGGCAGTCTCTATGGAGGTGCCACAGGGTTAAATTCTTGGGCCGACTCTCTTCTCTGTATACATCAATTATGTCGCTCTTGCTGCTGGTGAGTCTCTGATCCACCTTTACGCAGACGACACCATTCTGTATACTTCTGGCCCTTCTTTGGACACTGCCCTTCTTTGGACACAACTACCCCCCCAGACGAGCTTCAAGGCCATACAACTCTCCTTCCGTGGCCTCCAACTGCTCTTAAACGCAAGTAAAACTAAATTCATGCTCTTCAACCGATCGCTGCCGCACCCGCTCGCCCGTCCAGCATCACTACTCTGGACGGTTCTGTCTTAGATTATGTGGACAACTACAAATACCTAGGTGTCTGGCTAGACTGTAAACTCTCCTTCCAGACTCACATCAAACATAAAAAATTAAATCTAGAATTGGCTTACTATTTCGCAACAAAGCATCCTTCACTCATGCTGCCAAACATACCCTCGTAAAACTGACCCTCCTACCGATCCTCGACTTCGTCGATGTCATTTACAAAATAGCCTCCAATACTATACTCAACAAATGGGATGCAGTCTATCACAGTGCCATCCGTTTTGTCACCAAGGCCCCAAATACCACCCACCACTGCGACCTGTACGCTCTCGTTGGCTGGCCCTCGCTTTACACTCGTCGCCATACCCACTGGCTCCAGGTCATCTACAAGTCCCTGCTAGGTAAAGCCCCGGCTTATCTCAGCTCGCTGGTCACCATAGCAGCACGCACCCGTAGCATGCGCTCCAGCAGGTATATCTCACTGGTCACCCCCAAAGCCAAATCCTCCTTTGGCCGACTTTCCTTCCAGTTCTCTGCTGCCAATGACTGGAATGAACTAAACACAAATCTCTGAAACTGGAGACACTTATCTCCCTCACCAGCTTTAAGGACCAGCTGTCAGAGCAGCTCACAGACCCCTGCACCTGTATATAGCCCATCTGTAAATAGCCCAACCAACTACCTCATCCCCTACCATATTTATTTATTTATCTTATTCCCTTGCACCCCAGTTTTTCTACATTGCACATTCATCTACTGCACATCTACCATTCCAGTGTTTATATGCTATATTGTAATTACTTTGCCACCATGACCTATTTATTGCCTTACAGTGAGGGAAAAAAGTATTTGTTCCCCTGCTGATTTTGTATGTTTTCGCACTGACAAAGAAATGATCAGTCTATAATTTTAATGGTAGGTTTATTTGAACAGTGAGAGACAGAATAACAACAAAAAAATCAAGAAAACAGCATGTGAAAGATTTTCTAAAATATTACATAAATCTGCCCCTACACTCTACCCAAACTATTTTCTATTTTTTTGTATCCCCTCTGGAATGAAATGTACACTTTTGGGTTCGCAATCTGTTTGATAAAAGGATTTTCATAGTTACAAATCAGGTCA
Source organism: Brachymystax lenok tsinlingensis (assembly GCA_030435695.1). Taxonomy (NCBI): domain Eukaryota; kingdom Metazoa; phylum Chordata; class Actinopteri; order Salmoniformes; family Salmonidae; genus Brachymystax; species Brachymystax lenok. Next base: position 53,407,323 of record CM059789.1, read on the forward strand.
TCCTACCCAATGTCCCTGCTAAAACCTACTGTAGGTCTGTCTGCTGCCTTTTTGTTGTCACAGCCTAAATGCCAATCACCAAATGAGGGGACTAACGCAAGTGTGGATTAAATCGACTTTAGTACATAAAATCTAATCAAATTTGATTTGTCAAATGCGTTGAATGCACCTTATCGTGAAATGCTTACTTACAAGCCATCAACCAAAAATGTAGTTTTTAGAAAAATAATAAGGAAATCAGTGAATTGAAATAAATGAATTAGGCCTTAATCTGTAGATTTCATGACTGGGCAGGGGCGCAGCCATGGGTGGGCTTGGGAGGGCATAGGCCCACCCACTGGGGAGCCAGGCCCAACACCTGGGGAGCCAGGCCCAGCCAATCAGAATGGAGGTCCTGGGCTGGCATGGTTACACGTGGTTTGCGGTTGTGAGACCGTTTTGGATGTCCTGCCAATTTCTCTACAACGATGTTGGTAAAGAAAGGAACATTACATTCTCTGGTTATAGCTCTGGTGGACATTCCTGCAGTCAGCAGGTCAATTGCACGCTCCCTCAAAACTTGAGGCATCTGTGGCATTAAGTTGTGTGACAAAACTGCACATTTTAGAGTGGCCTTTTATTTCCCCCAGCACAAGGTGCACCTGTGTAAGGATCATGCTCTTTAATCAGCTTCTTGATATGCCACACCTGTCAAGTGAATTGATTAGCTTTTTTTATTTGTTAACTTTTTTTTACCCCTTTTTCTCCCCAATTTCGTGGTATCCAATTGGTAGTCTTGTCTCATCGCTGCAACTCCAGTACGGAAGAGGTGAAGGTCGAGAGCCATGCGTCCCGCCACAGGCGTCGCTAGAGCGCGATGGGACAAGTACATCCGGCCAAACCCGGACGACGCTGGGCCAACTATGCGCCCTATGCGCCGCCTCATGGGTCTCCCAGTCGCGGCCGGCTGCGACAGAGCCTGGACTCGAACCAGGATCTCTAGTGGCACAGCTAGCAACTGCGATAAGTGGATGGATTATCTTGACAAATGATAAAATGCTCACTAACACAGATGTAAACAAATTTGTGCACAACAGTTTAGAGAAATAAGCTTTTTTTGTACGAAACATTTCTGGGATCATTTATTTCAGCCAATGAAACATGGGACCAGCACTTTACATGTTGTGTTTATATTTTTTGTGGATGGCTGCGAACTATTATTAGGTCAGTGTTTTTGTATCAAAACAAGCAGAGCGGAAGAAGAAGGTCTAGTGGTATAGGTGATGTATGTCGTGACCGGCCTCACACTCCAGGGCAGTAGGTGGCGGTGTATGCACATATCAGTTGGTTGCGATTCGCCAATAAAATTTGAAGAAGAATGTACACAACACGGTTTTGACTTGATAGGAATACAGTTTATGTCACAATTTACTTTTCGTTGCAGGTTAGGAGATCTTACCCAGCAGGTTATGATAATTAACGTAGCAGGCTAGGATAATTAGGTTAAGGTTAGGAAAATGATTAGGTTAAGCTATGAAAGTAAAACTACTTTAGACGTAATTTAACACAATGTATCCCGTCTACCCATGACCCAGAAGCACTGAGCGCTAGACTGCAGCTAATTATATCGGCGTTATTTAATGCGGCTCCAGTTGAGTGTCTTTATTGGTAGTTTACATGTATGCTTGAAATACACAACGAAAGAACAAAGTTAACAGCTTATTTGACTTTTGCACGGGTAATTTGAATGGACTCTTGGTGCATATGTGCACATTTCTAAACTTGAAAAAATTCAGAGTTCAAAGTGCATTTGATTATTTTCAATGGTTGAACTTTGACACCGTTTTTTATTTGACAGGCGGACAGCTAGCTGGTGGTCAAAGGTAACGTGCTCATAATTAACAATGACGTAAGATAACGTTTCAATTTACCCCACAAAATAACATTATAACTAAGTGTTTGTGGCTACATGAACGTTTTTACTTGCAGTGCAATGACAATGTTACACGGATGTTACAACTAGGTAACTGTATCCACACATTTAATGATGCCCTGAATTATTATTTTTTTCGGGGTGGGGGGGGTGTTCTACTATTTCCTATTTTTCATTGTATTCACAGGAATGTCGCTTTATTGATGTGTAATATTGTTATTATTGTTGCAATAATACAAAAACAATTCCTTCAGATGGCAAGTTCTAGGAAAGTGATTGGTTTTGAGGTTAGTGTCTTTAGATCAGGGCTGCCCAACCCTCTTCCTGGAGATCTACCATTCTGTGGGTTTTCAGTCCAACCCTAATTTAACACACTCTATTCTACTAAATAGCTGCTCAATGAGACCTTAAATAGCTGACTCAGGTATGCTAAATTAGGGTTGGACTGTCCTGTAGATTTTCAGTAGATCTCCAGGAAGAGAGTTGGGCAGCCCTGCTTTAGATTGTACATTTTCAGAGGTAGAGTTCTATGCATTGTGCATGCATGTATCCGATCTTTAAGTCATGTGCTGTTACAGAAATGTGTGGAACATTGACCTTAAACTATGTCCTGCATTCTTGGGTGGCATCATTCAAGGGTCAGGTAAGTAGCTAAGATCAACATTACACAAACCAGGCTTCACAATAGGCTATGGATGGATTGTTATGTTTACATTGCACATGTTGTTAGTCAGCCATTAAAAAGTCATTATGATGAGTCATCTGCATTGTGATGTAAAGTCTGATTGTACTTGTATCTTGTATTCCAGGTAATACGCCCCCAGCTCTGGTCCCAAACAAGTTCCTGTATATGACCACAGACTTGCACCGTCTAGCCCAGTACTTCCAGGTCCCCATCAGTCCCCCTGCTGACCCCTTTGAGGCCATGTTTGAAAAATGTGCACCCCCCCTGAATATCCTTTATGTAAATATGCCAGTAGCCTATTTTTCCAAGCTTATGACAATGCTATTGGATATATGTTCAGGATACACATGGGTGGGAACATCATTAATATGCCAGTACAGTTTCTTATATAGAACGTATATCTTAAAGATCAATAAAGGTTTCCTAATATAGATAAAACAGCATCTTTAACAGGTCTAGGCCTCAGTGCAGTTGGCCAAGATTTGGTAGCTGGTGCTGACAGGTCTCTCCCTGTGACATTCGGCCATCGACCCAAATCTCTAGCCACTTTAATAATTATAATTGGATGAAATAATGTATCGCTAGCCACTTTAAACAATGCCATTTATATAATGTTTACATATCCTACATTACTCATCTCATATATATATATATATGTGTATATACTGTACTCCATACCATCTACTGCATCTTGCCTATGCCGGTCAGCCATCGCTCATCCATATATTTATATGTACATACTCGTATTCATTCCTTTACTCTTGTGTGTATAAGGTAGTTGTTGTGAAATTGTTAGATTACTTGTTAGATACTACTGCATGGTCGGAACTAGAAGCACAAGCATTTCGCTACACTCGCATTAACATCTGCTAACCATGTGTATGTGACACATAAAATTTGATTTGAACATTCCATTGAGTACTGCTGTCGTGGACACTCAAGGAGAAAAACGTCTGTGCTGTCAACATGTCTGTTCTATATTATCAATGAGCTTTATCCCTCTGAACCTAATACACTGCCCTGTATGGTCTCTCTTAGCCTTTTTGTGCCTCGCCGTCAAGCAAAATAAACTCCTTGCTGACCTCAGTCACCACATTTTTCTCTTGCAACCATGTATTTGTCTGTCCCAGGCTCGCTGTCTGCCATGCGCTTTGTGGCGGCGGTACAGGAGAGGGAGGTGGGAGGAGATAAGCAGGTAGAGCAGGTGTCCCGGGAGCTGTGGATGAGGATCTGGAGCCAAGACAAAGACATTACCCAGCCTGCATCCCTCTCTGAGGTACCAGGAAGTACTCAGTCGCTGTAGCTTGAGTTCAATTCTTCTCTCCATTCATCATCTGTCTAGTGTTATTCACATGTGCCTTTCACATAATATCTGAAAAATTTGCATTTTACTAAAGTGTTAAACAAGTGTTATCTCCCAAAACTAATGCAATTGCACTCAAGATCACAATCCCTGATTGCTGGAGGGCATAATCCTCCTAGAGCATTTTGAGATTGGGTCTGGGTAGATAGTGAGGTCATGGATTTGAGCATTGCAGGTTGTTTGTTTAATGTCATTCATGTTTTTTTTCCAGGCAGCCATGAAGGCGGGGCTCTCAGCCAGTGAGGTGGAAGAGCTGCTGAAACTGTCCACCTCTAAGGAAAACAAAGACAAGCTGAAGAGATCCACCCAGGAAGCACTGGATCATAGGGTCAGTGTCTCCTCCTCCTCTCCCTGTTCTCTCCCAACCAACCCCTAGCCCATACATGTAGATGGATCAGATGGCTGTTAATGACAATAGCAGCCATCAGTGTGGGAGTGGACATCAGTATCAGTGCATTCACTTATTTCGCTATCTCACCTTGTCTCTGTACTCTCTCTCTCTCAGGCCTTTGGTTTTCCTCTGGCTGTGTGTCATGTGAATGGATAGGCGGAGGTGTTATTTGGCTCTGACCGGTTTGAGCTCATTGCCCACTGCATAGGTGAGCCCACACTTCCTCTGGCATCATAAGGTGTCATGTTCCTGCATAAACTCCCACTTTGGATGCATCAGAATATTCACAAATAGCATATTATAGAATTTACTTGAGCCAATATGACTGATCAATGCACCGTCATATCAGGGCATGTAATGCTTAAAAACAAATACAATTTGGATGAATACAATATTAAGCTACAGAAGTGCCATTTCTTACCGATCTCTATAGCTTCTGTCCAAAAGCGAATCCTATGATATTACGTCAACACATACTGGAGGAGTTACTGGCTAGCTACATGGCTAGCTTGGCTAACGAACTAGCTACGTCTGTCTCGGGGCGCGCATGACCAGAATGACACATCGACGAACCACCAAAGTCACACCCCAAATTGAGAAAGGGGCGGAGTTCGACCGTTTTGTGTCCAAAGTCAACCTTTAAGATTATAACAATTACTGTTGGCTATATACTTACAGCAATTTGGCATTTTACGTCATTAGCAGAAACTCTTATCCAGAGCGACTTACAGTAGTGAGTGCATACATTTTTATACTTTTTTTGTACTGGTCCCCATGGGAATCGAACCCACAACCCTGGCGCCATGCTCTACCAACTGATCTACATGGGACTGCAATCAATACTGTACATCTTATTGTAATAAACCACATGTCATTGTACACGTTTTATGTCCAGCACCTCACAACCTTTTGATAGATTTATCTAACAAAAGGTATGTAATCGCACAACTCAAGACAGTTATCATTATTGCTTCCTGTTTGCTAGATATGGTAGATTATATTGTTTTTAATTTTGGTTCCTATATCATTACTATCATCTCTTTGAGCCCATCAATATTCACCTTAGCGCAGACCTTATCCAATCATATCCTTCTGTCTTCTAGGAGAGAAGTGGATGGGACCCCAGCCTGCTGCTGCCAAGCTGTGACTTGAAACATGAAACTGGGACTGTCATGTATGGAATTCATTCAGATGAATAAATACTATAGATATGATTTGAAATGTTTTTTTTTCTAAATCTGACAAAATTATTCTTTGAAATAGATGACTGTCTTTTCACTAATCATTTTTACTGCCACAGAAAGAAACCTGACACTCGACTGTAAGGACAAGCAAGGCTTTAGGAAGATTAGATGCCAGATATGCGAAACAAAAGGAAGAGGACAGAAAGAAGTGGGAGGACCTGTTTCCCCAGACAAAAGAGAGCTGACAAAGGGCTTGCATACACAATGCGAGTTTGACAGGTCAAGACAGAATAAGGAGGGAAATAACTTCTACAGAGGGAGAGAAAGAAGTCCACTAAACTGGTTTAACATTACGATAGACTCCCTGGATGAGGGGGAGGAAATGGAGTGCGAAACGGTGGGAGAGAAAGATGGATGTAGTGCAGGTGAAGAGGGCGGGGTTGAGACAACACAACGTGTGACTTAGACAAACACAAAGCCACACAACACAGTAATCCCTGGAGCCTGACAAACTCCCTGAGAGGAGACAGAATGGGAGAGAAACCACGACACTAACCCTGGACTACACACACTGACACACAACAGGGAAAATGTATGAAATGTGTTTGTTTCTGTGACTGAAAGGGCAAAGGATTATATCACTGGATTGTTAAGGTTTCTTTCTCAAGGTCTGAGGCACACACACAGGGAGAGAGGTAAGATGACTACACTGTGTGTTTACTTTGTCTATGCGATTGTTTTATAATAATTTGTCTGAACTAGATATTGGTTCCATTACTGTATATACGCGATAGAGAGAGATTGTGTGTGTTCCTCTGCTGAGTGTGTTTTACCGGTTTGTCTATGGGTGTGTGTCATTGTGCTTTACCTGGTTGAAAAAAATGCAGCTGGACAAGTTAAGTAATCACTGCAGTGACACAAACGGGTGGTTAGGGAGATTTATTTTCCTTGTGTAACTGGGAGACACATTTTCATAGTTGGCCTGTAGTAAAACGGTAGTAATGTGTTAATGCCAAGCCAGGCAGAAGCCCCAGATGCTATGCCACATAGGTGTGCAGATGTTCATTGGTGCTGCAATGTGATGCTTCATACCCGGTTGTGCCCTTTTGTTGTGAAGCTTGGGCATATAATTTTGCATTCACTGCTACAATGAGCTGTGTATGTGAGAGTGAAACAGGGAGGGGAAGTTGAGAGAGCAGAATAGAAAGACTTGACAGGACAAAGAGAGAGAATTGGTTTCCTTTAAGTTATAGTACAATTGGTTTCCTTTAAGTTACAGTACATTTTCTGAATAAATTGGAGGTGAGTGTGTGTGTGTCAATGATAATCACAAATTGTATTAGTGTCTAGGTACACCTCAGATTGATTGTGAGAATCTGAGGTTCCTTGCTAGGTTCCTGCAAGGTGAAACATCTGTCTTGTGTGTCTTTCGGAGGAGGGGTTGGGATAAAACAGAAGTCCAATTTCAGTTGGACGCAGTGTACACCTGACGAATAAAGTGATCATAATCTCAATCTTAATTCACATCACAGGATCTGATCTAGTTAGTCCACTAAAAACAGAGGATCCGAAACTCACTATTACTGGTCATCATGTGAGGATGATGTTGTTCATCATTCATGTGATTCATCCGTTCTTGTGTTTTAATGTTTAAGCAGGTTATGTGTGTAAGTATGACCTTTCCTCATGGGAAAAAAAGAAACAGAGGATGTGTTACGTGAATATTCTTCCCCCAGGCACTGAGCTGTCTGCCACTGAAACCTTGTTTTAAACCTGATTGAATGTCATCTCTTGACATACAGTACCAGTCAAAAGTTTGGACACGCCTACTCATTCAAGGGTTTTTCTTTATTTTTACTATTTTCTACATTTTAGAATAAAAGGGAAGACACCAAACAATGAAATAACACATGGAATCATGTAGTAACCAAAAAACGGTTAAAACACATTTTTTAGATTCTTCTAAGTAACCTCTAACTTGATGACAGCTTTGCACACTCTAGGCATTCTCTCAACTAGCTTAATGAGGAATGCTTTTCCAACAGTCATGAAGGGGTTCCCACATGCTGAGCACTTGTTGGCTGCTTTTCCTTCACTCTGCGGTCCAACTCATCCCAAACCATCTCAATTGGGTTGAGGTCGGGTGATTGTGGAGGCCAGGTTTTCTGATGCAGCACTCCATCAATCTCTTTCTTGGTCAAATAGCCCTTACACAGCCTGGAGGTGTGTTTTGGGTCATTGTCCTGTTAAAAAAAACAAATTATAGTCCCACTAAGTGCAAACCAGGTGGGATGGTGTATTACTGCAGAATGCTGTGGTAGCCAGGCTGGTTAAGTGTCCCTTGAATTGTAAATAAATCACTGACAGTGTCACCAGCAAAGCACCATCACACCTCCTCCTCCATGCTTCATGGTGGGAACCACACATGCGGTGATTATCCGTTCACCTACTCTGCATCTCACAGAAAAACGCGAGGACCGATTTCCACCGGTCAAATGTCCATTGCTCATGTTTCTTGGCCCAAGCAAGTCTCTTCTTATTGTTGTCCTTTAGTAGTGGTTTCTTTGCAGCAATTCAACCATGAAGGCCTGATTCACACAGTCTCCTCTGAATAGATGATGTTGAGATGTGTCTGTTACTTGAACTTTGTGAAGCATTTATTTGGGCTACAATCTGAGGTGCAGTTAAATCTAATGAACATATCCTCTGCAGCTGTAACGTCCAGGCCTGGTTTAGCAGGCTGGTGATTAGTTTGAGTTTTGGTTAGAAGGGTTTTGTGTTCTAGGTGTTATATTTCTATGTTGGTTTGATGGTTCCCAATTAGAGGTAGCTGATTGTCGTTACCTCTAATTGGGAACCATATATATGTTTGTTATTTTCATTACTGGGGTTGTGGGTCATTGTTTATATTAACATTAGATTGTCGTGTGTCGGAATTTTAATTCCACTGACTGTCGTCTCCTTATGTGCCCATCAGATGAGTGCAAACTCTGTTTAAGTACAGTACAGTTCATCACTCCTAACTCAAATACAGTCTTTGTTTCAGCACTTGCTCTGTACATCTGCATACTCTAGTTTAGTTCAAACATTCATGACAGTTCTAAGACATAGCATATATGAAGAGTGGACTGTTGTTGTACTGTGCTGCAGAGAAGATAGGAGAACACTGCTGAACACACAATGAGCTTGTGAGGATTAGTATTCTGGGGATAGACTGGGGTGTCAGTGGGTATGTTGACATACTGTAGCAGTAAGGCAGTCTTCTCTCTCCCTCTGTGTGTGTGTGTGTGTGTGTGTGTGTGTGTGTGTGTGTGTGTGTGCGTGCGTGTGCGCGCACACTTTAGTTGAGCCACGCCGGAGTTACGATCTTTGTATTGTTTTGCCAGTTACGTTCCGTTAATAAAAGTATGTACACTGGAAACCTCGCTGCATCTTGGTCTGTCCCGCTAGAAGATCATGACACGCTAGTAGATCGTGACAGCAGCAGAGGTAACTTGGTCTTCCTTTCCTGTGGGTGTCCTCATGAGAGCCAGTTTCATCATAGTGCTAGATGGTTTTTGCGACTGCACTTGAAGAAACTTCTTGATATTTTCTGGATTGACTGACCTTCATGTCTTAAAGTAATGATGGACTGTTCTTGAAGCTGGTTGAGAGAATGCCAAGGGTGTGCAAAGCTGTCATCAAGGCAAAGGGTGGCTACTTTGAAGAATCTCAAATATAAAATATATTTGAATTTGTTTAACACTTTTTTGGTTACTACATGATTCCATATGTGTTATTTCATTAGTTTTGATGTCTTCACTATTATTCTACAATGTAGAAAATTGTAAAATAAAGAAAAACCCTTGAATGAGTAGGTGTCTAAACTTTTAACCTGTACTGTACAATGTTGTAACCTACAAGGCCTCATGTTTTACCCACTTTGCCTTGCTTTGTTGTTAGGATGTCTTCAATGTCAGAAGCAGACTCCCTCTGTAAACCGGGAGACACCATCTGTAGTAAGTGTTACACACCACACACACACACACACACACATCTCTTCGTTGTCTTAATGCTCACGTCTGTTCCTCAGATATCCGTGTGTACGAGCAAGAAGTGATCATCGTGCCCATCCTCCTATTGGCTAGCTTCCTGGTCCTGCTGGTCTTCATCATCCTGCTACGGTACTGTCCTGAGAAGGTGGACCGCATCCGACCACAGAACACTGTGGCCACGTCCAGATCACAGCGCTCCAGGAGACAACTGCACGGCATTGATGGTGAGTATGTGTGTATATTTGTGCTCAAGGATGTGACTTTGAAAGGCTGTTTTCATAGTGAAATACTGTAGGTAATTTGAGGTAATGAATGTGTATGTTTCTGTCTAAGTGAACAACATAGGCACTTGTTCTATTTGCACAGGCTAGTAATGAACAGAATCAAACATGTTATTATACTGTAGCTATCTACTTCTAAACTTCAGGCAATAACCTCTTCCTCTCTCTCTTCCCTCTCTGTCCTCTCCCCCTCCTCCTCTCTCTGTTCATCCTCCCCTCCCACTCCGCAGCTCCCCTGGGTATCAACCCGCTGGAACAGGAGACTATTGCTCTTGATGCCCCCTCCTACTCTACCTTCTCCCCAACTCACTCACACCCTTCCCCCAAGATCTTTACCCCATTCTCTCCGTCCAGCCCCCTGCCCCAGCCCTTCACACCTTCTTTCACCCCTATGGTCCAGCCCAGGGAGCTGCCTCGCCAGAGGCTGCCAGAGTCCTTCAACCTAGTGGCCTCGCTGCCCGCAGCCTTCTCCCTGCGCTCTGACAAGGCTGTCTCCCTCTACAGGGCCCGCATGGACAACAGGAACGCTGTGCTTCGAGTGCTCAACGGTGAGAGGAGTGGGAGAAGATGAAAAACAGCTACTACTGAAACAAGCTATTTAATAATGACTTATAAGCAGTGTTTTAGCATACCAAAGTGGTTATATAGTCAGAACTACTTAGGGTTAGGGTAAGGGTTAAAGTTAGGGTTGACGTTAGTGTAAAGTAGAATTTGTGGTCAAGGCATGGTACTTCAATATTTTCCAGCATGGCCAAAAAGTGATAGAAACAGCCACTGTAAACAGCCTTTCCCCTGCCATTGAATGGGGGTGCCATTAGGCAGTTTCTTCCCTAGTTTCAATAGGTGTGGCTGATGCTTGTGGATTGTTAGACAAACACCACCATAATTACAACAACTGTTTACTTTGTAAAACTGGTCTCTCTACAACCTCTTTCTCTGACCTCCCTTTCAGAAATAATTACCAACTGGTACAGCATATCTGCTTCAAGGCTTTGAGATGCAGACAAAATATGTTCAGCCATAGCAGTTGTTTATCAAATGCTTTGGAAGGCTGTTTTCACACAGCATGTTGGAAGGCAATTTTAATCTTCCTCTCCTGCTACTCTCCCTCAGACACTGCGAGCGCCACAGAGAGGCACAACTTCCTGGGCTTTGCTTCCTTCTTGTCCCAGCTGGGGCCACACCCCTTCCTGCCGGAGCTCCTGGGCGTGGTCTCTCTGCGTGTGCCCCTAGTTACCGTTGTTGAGGAGCTAGAGAATAGAGATCTGCTCAGCTTCCTGTGGCGGTGCAGACAGGTAGGAACCACATTACCCATGAGGCATTGTGTCTACTAGCCCATTATTTATAGTAAAATTAGGAGCTGTTTGTGATAAGGATGTTTTGGGATATAAATTGATTCTCTTTGTGTGTTACGTCAGGATGGTGTGGGCGGGGACCCTCCATGTGAGATCACAGAGAGACGTATATTTACCATGGCCAAACAGGTAGCCTCTGCTCTGGTGAGTAGACTATGGTAATATGTTGGCTTAATGTGTTTCTGCCACAGAAATCAACATGTTTAAACCATGAACCTGTCCCATGTTCAAATCATCAAACCATGAACCTTCCCCATGTTCAAATCATCAAACCATGAACCTGCCCCATGCTCAAACCATGAACATGACCCATGGTTAAACCATGAACATGCCCCCATCCTGACCTCCTCATTGTCTATTACTAAGATTATCTCTTTATCTTGATTGCTTTTCCATAATTAGGATCTGAAAGAATCTTGAAAGATGGGTGTGCTGTGTCAGTGCACAGTGGCTTACTGTCCTTATGTATTTTCCACAGTGGCTTCCTGTGCTTATGTATTTTCCACAGTGGCTTCCTGTGCTTATGTATTTTCCACAGTGGCTTCCTGTGCTTATGTATTTTCCTTCTCTGCATTGATTTGGTCAGCTGAATGCCATGGTAGGTTTCCTGTATGTTACTGTACTGCACCTGTCCTGTGTATTATGTACCATGGTAGGTTTCCTGTAGGTCAGTGTACTGCACTTGTCCTGTGTATTATGTACCATGGTAGGTTTCCTGTATGTCAGTGTACTTCACCTGTCAAGTGTATTATGTACCATGGTACGTTTCCTGTATGTCAATGTACTGCAGCTGTGCTGTCCTGTGTATTATGTACCATGGTACGTTTCCTGTATGTCAGTGTACTGCAGCTGTGCTGTCCTGTGTATTATGTACCATGGTAGGTTTCCTGTATCAAAATCAAATTTATTTATAAAGCCCTTCTTACATCAGCTGATGTCACAGAGTGCTGTACAGAAACCCAGCCTAAAAGCCCAAACAGCAAGCAATGCAGGTGTAAAAGCACCTCCCACCCCTCCTCCAACCGTCTCTCCTTCTCTGTGAGGACTCCCTCTCTGTGTGTCAGTGTACTGCACCCGTCCTGGGGTTTCTGTACAGAAGAGGGAAAGGAAACAAGAGGACGAAATTTGTCAATTAGAGACTAATTGAATGAAAGGGAATAATTGACAAATGTTGAGATATGACACTAACCCACACCTTTAACCTATGACCTTTGACCTCACGTTATCTCCTGTCATCCAATCAGGAGTTCCTCCACAGCCGAGACCTTCTTCATGGCAACGTCTGTGCTCACAGCGTATTGGTCAGCCGGGAGCTGACGGCCAAGCTGTGGGGACTGGGCGGGGTCTACACCAGGAATACCCAGGGAGCTACTCAGACTGAAGTTCCTGGCATGAAGAAATGGCAGGCCCCCGAGCTATTGGCCAGGAGGCCTGCCAATCATAGCAGTGACGTGTGAGTTACTCTACTTAGTCTATGCTGACATTTCAATCAATTTTCAAGATATGCAAAATACACTGATACATGTTTGTCTTTCTCTCACTAGATGGTCGTTTGGGATCTTGCTGTTTGAAATGGCGACCTTGGGTGAGTTACATGAAGTCTATTCTTCTGACTTTGAGTGCCCCTTTTGGCCAGTGATACACATAACAACCACTCTCATTCATTCTGATATAATCTCTTTCTCTGAGCTACAATCTCTAATTAGTGTCATTAACCTTTTCTCCCCTCTTTCTCCCTCTCTCAGGTGATGCTCCGTTTTCAGATATCTCCGTCAACGAGCTTCTACAGTTTCACCAGAGAGGGAAAACACTGAGAAAACCAGCCAACTGCTCCAACTCACTGTAACTATCCATTATACAGCACTATTATTACTGTGTTATTGCCAGGAGAGGGGGCTTCTTTAAACTGAGATCAAAGAGATAGATAAAGGACTCTAGTGCCTAAAAGCCTGTTTTAGTATGGGCAGGACTATTGAGGAATTTCACCATTTTGAAGTAGTCAACTGGGTGGGACTCCCTATGGGTTAAGGAAGGGTCACAAAATTCCATCCAGGTCATCAGGAGGGATCGGCCAATTAAATATACTTGTGAGCAGGGGTGAAAGTAAGGTGGTACGGCGTCCCGGCAAAATAAATATTTGGGGTACACTGTACCGGTAAAACATGAATGAGCATATCGCAATAATTAAAAGAAAATGTAAGAACTGTAGGCTCTTCCACCTCCTTTTATCATTGCCGAATGTCAGAGGCATGAATAATGAGCGAACTGACTTGAAAACGAGTGGTATAGCCAAAATGCAATGTGGTTAGACGAGAACACAAAAATTTGTCAAGGCAGAGATGAATGTCCGACACCAAGACGAGCGCAGACACCAGTGGATGCATAAGTTCTGGCCTAATGTCATTCGACTTTGTGGTGTTTTGTGTAACAGATTCACGTGTCTAGATAGCCTGGTAAAGGTGCCCTTTGAAGTGATTGTTTGACAATCAGATGAAAACATCATGACTGGTTGTGTGTATGCCACTATAAAAGGTAATACATTGTAAAAGTTAATTGACAAATCATTACGACTAGGCCCACAGATCCTATTAAATGAACAGGGATTCTATATGTAATTAATGATTAAGCCCATGAAATGATTTATGCACGCGCTTATAAGAGGTCCTGTACCAGGAAAAAATGAATTCTACTTTCACCCGTGCTTGTGAGCAAACATTCCATAACTGCAGGTGGCAGTAAATCACAAACCTTGGCTTAATACCTGTTCAAACAACACACTCCAGGTGGCAGTATGCACCCTTTCAGTTTGTTTACCAACTCATAGAAGTAGTAGAAGAAGAAAATTGAATAGTTCATGCCCATGCTCTCACAGACGCCATAATGGGACAGAGAGATACAATGTTCTCTATCCTCTGTCTTTATGACTGAGATATACTTCTATTCTCCATTAACCATGCCCACCCTTCTCACAGGTACTCCATCATCAAGGCCTGCTGCCAATGGAAGGAGCTGGATCGCGCCACATTGGCTGAGGTCGACCGCAAGCTCCAATCAGGAGAGAAGAGTGCCAACGAAAAAGTCCTCAAGGTGCCTGAGCCAATCAACATCGAACAGTACCTGCAAGAGGCTGGATATGGGGAGTCCAACAGCTACACTGTTTTCTGAGTGGCGGCTGTGCCGGCCAACGAAATGCACTATGCTGAGGGACGACGGTGGATGTTTATATATGTATGCCTCCATTCCAGAAAGATATTCACTTCCTTCTTCCCTTTTTCAGTCCCCTTCATGGGGACTGAAAAGATTTAAGATAGGTATACTTGAACAGATACAATCGTGTAGTTGATTGTATATCAGTGGAGGCTGCTGAGGGGAGGACGGCTCATAATAATGGCCAGAATGGAGTGAATGGTATCAATTTCATGTGTTTGATACCATTCCATTCACTCAATTCCAGCCATTCCACTCCGTTCCAGCCATTATTATGAGCTGTCCTCCCCTCAGTAGGCTCCACTGATGTACACTACAGTTCAAAAGTTTGGGGTCACTAAGAAATGTCCTTGTTTTCCATGAAAACATACATGAAATGAGTTGCAAAATGAATAGGAATTATAGTCAAGGTTATAAATAATGATTTTTAATTGAAATAATAATTCAATCAAATGTATTTGTAAAGCCCTTCTTACATCATCTTAGGTCACAGCTTACATAAGCTTAAGTGCTGTACAGAAATCCAGTCTAAAACCCCAAACAGCAAGCAATGCAGGTGTAGAAGCACAGTGTTTAGGAAAAACTCCCTAGAAAGGCCGGAACCTAGGAAGAAACCTAGAGAGCAACCAGGCTATGAGGGGTGGCCAGTCCTCTTCTGGCTGTGGAGATTATAACAACATGGCCAAGATGTATAATAATAATCACAGTGGTTGTCGAGGGTGCAACAGGTCAGCACCTCAGGAGTAGATGTCAGTGGACTGGGGACAGCAAGGAGTCATCAGGCCAGGTAGTTGTGTCTTTAAAAATTTGCAGCAATTACAGCCTTGCAGACTTTTGGCATTCTAGTTGTCAATTTGTTGAGGTAATCTGAAGAGATTTTACCCCATGCTTCCTGAAGCACCTCCCACAAGCTGGATTGGCTTGATGGGCACTTCTTACATACCATACGGTAAAGCTGCTCCCACAACAGCTCAATAGGGTTGAGATCCGGTGACTGTGCTGGCAGACATAATACCAGCTGACTGCTTCTTACCTAAATAGTTATTGCATAGTTTGGAGCTGTGCTTTGTGTCATTGTCCTGTTATAGGATGAAATTGGTTCCAATTAACCACCGTCCATAGGTTATGGCATGGCGTTGCAAAATAGAGTGATAGTCTTCCTTTTTCAAGATCCATTTCACCCTGTACAAATCTCCTACTTTACCACAACCAAAGCACCCCAGACCATCACATTGCCTCCACCATTCTTGACAGATGGCATCAAGCACTACTCCAGCGTCTTTTATTTTTTTCTGCATCTCACGATGTTCTTCTTTGTGATCCGAATACCTCAAACTTAGATTTGTCTGTCACTTTTTTCCAATCTTCCTCTGTCAAGTGTTATTTTTCCCATCTTATTTTTATTGGCCAGTCTGGCTTTTTCTTTGCAACTCTGCCTAGAAGCCCAGCATCCCGGAATCGTCTCTTCACTGTTGACGTTGAGACTGGTGCTTTGCGGGCATTATTTAATGAAGCTGCCAGTTGAGGACTTGTGAGGCGTCTTTCTCAAACTAGACACTCTAATGTACTTGTCCTCTTGCTTAGTTGTGCACCGGGGCCTCCCACTCCTCTTTCTATTCTGGTTAGAGACAGTTTGTGCTGTTCTGTGAAAGGAGTAGTACACAGCACTGTACGAGATCTTCAGTTTCTTGGCAATTTCTTGCATGGAATAGCCTTCATTTCTCAGAACAAGAATAGACTGACGGGTTTCAGAAGAAAGTTATTTGTTTCTGACCATTTTGAGGATATAGACGAACCCACAAATGCTGATGCTCCGGATACTCAACTAGTCTAAAGAAGGCCAGTTTTATTGCTTCTTTAATCAGAACAACAGTTATCAGCTGTGCTAACATAATTGCAAAAAGGTTTTCTAATGATCAATTACCCTTTGAAAATGATAAACTTAGATTAGCTAACACAACGTGCCATTGGAACACGGGAGTGATGGTTGCTGATAATGGGCCTCTGCACACCTAAAATCAGCCGTTTCCAGCTACAATAGTCATTTACAACATTAACAATGTCTACCCTGTATTTCTGATCAATTTGATGTTATTTTAATGGACAGAAAATTAGCTTTTCTTTCAAAAACAAGGACATTTCTACAAACTTTTGAATGGTAATGTATATACTGTATATGGGCAACTCCAGTCCTCAGGGGCCTGATTGGTGCCACACTTGTGCCCTAGCCCCATGTAACATACCTGACTCCAATAATCATGATCTTCAGTTTAGAATGCTAATTGAATCACCTGTGTTTGCTAGGGATGGGGAAAAGTGTGACACCACTCCGGCTCCCGAGTGCTGGAGTTGCCCATCCCTGCTGTTTATGAAGGTTGACAAATCCTGTCTTTAAAATGATTGTGTAATAGGAGTAATAATATGACTAGAAATCATTATTTTTGTTGTGATTTGAGGGACTGAAAGAACACATGGGTAGAGACACCAGGTTTCATAAGAGATGTATAAGGTGTTTTTAAGTTTTGTTACACTTCATTTATAATTTTAAGTCCAAAAATGTATGTAACAGCTAATGATTCTTGCTTTAAATACATCTGTCTCATAAGTATGGCCAGAGTTGAATTTTCCTGACCACGTAAGGTGACCAGGAAAAACTCGGGACCCTGGTTGTGCCTCCTGTTTGTTCCGTTTAGGTCATGTGATCATGAAATCTCCCGGAAGAGGAAGCAAAATCTTACTCGTTTCTTTTTTCTGGTTCATAAACAGTCATTGAAATGAAGCAGACCAGACCCAGCTGCTAATGCCATGGTGCCACCCCTTAAGCAGACTGGAACTGTGACCATTTTTTTCCTATGGTAAATGGCCTGAGTGGGATATTTGGTACAAGCTACATGAAAGTTCAGTGGTTGATGTTCTACTGTAAATGAGCACAACTTTACGCACATCATTTGCACACTCTCCACAATGTGAATCAATATAGAAGTTTACCAATGTCAATTTAAACCGTTCACACTGATGCTTTTTCTCATCTGAATTGGTCAGCAGTACTCTGTGCCAATGGCTCCTAAATGTTTTTGTCTTTTGAATTATCTTGTAATTTTGTTCTACTTCTACTTAATGCTTTTCTACAAGCCAGGTGTTATAGGAGTTTGGCCTTGAATGATTGTAACATTGCACAGTGAGAAACCTACAAGTCATTGAAATACCACCAGAGTCAGGGCTAATTATACTGAACAAAAACAGTTCATAAGAGGAAGTCAGTCAATGTAAATAAATTCATTAGGCCCTAATTTATGGATTTCAATCGACGAGGAATACAGATATGCATTTATTGGTTACAGATACCTTAAAAACAAATGGGCCTCATGATCTCGTCGCTGTATTTTTGTGCATTAAAATTGCCAATCGATAAAATGCAATTGTGTTCGTTGTCCATAGTTTATGCCTGCTCATACCATAACCCCACCTCCACCATGGGGCACTCTGTTCACAATGTTGACATTAGTAAACCGCTCACCCACACAATGCCATACACATGGTCTGTGGTTGTGAGGCCGGTTGGACGTACTGCCAAATTCTCAAAAGCGACATTGGAGGCGGTTTATGATAGTAAATAATGTTATGTTAATTTCTCTAACAGCTCTGGTGGACATTCCTGCAGTCAGCATGCCAATTGCACGCTCCCTCAAACCGTGTGACAAAACTGCACATTTTAGAGTGGACTTTTATTGTCCCCAGCACAAGGAGAACCTGTGTAACGATCATGCTCTTTAATCAGCTTCTTGATATGGCACACCGGTCTGGTGGATGGATTATCTTGGCAAAGGAGAAATGCTCACTAACAGGGATATAAACAAATGTGTACAGCATTTGAGAGAAATAGGCTTTTTGCTCAAACGGAACATTTCTAGGATCTTTTATTTCAGCTCATGAAACATGGGACCAAGACTTTACATGTTGTGTTTGTATTTTTGTTCAGTGTAATTCCAGTCCCAGAAGGCTGAAATATTTCTAGTTTTCATCCTCTCCTAATAAGGGACTGGTTCTTCAGACCTGGGACTCCAGGTGAGTGCAATTAACTACCAAGTAGAAACAAAAAACAGAAGTGTTTCAGCCCTCCAGGACCAGAGTTGAATAGCCCTGAGAGTCTGTAGCAGCCATATACAAACAACACTCAGAGCTAAAGAGCATAGTTCCAGTAACAGGTGTTTATTGGTAGTACTGCATACACAGAGTATCTCCCCTCTCAGGACAAATACCCATATTCAGGTAGTTCAGTCAGTTACTAATACTCACTACATCCTCTCCATGAAAAACTTCCTTCCACACCAAAATAACTTTGATTGTAGTACAAAAGATCAAAGCTATAAAACAGTCGTATCTGGTGAAATAAAAAAACAATTTGTTAAATCTCTTTAATGTCCTTTCATACACTTGATTAGAGCCTGGCTGGACTAACATCTACATTAACATTACAAATCCACTTTGTAAAACGAAAAGTGAAATGGACCATTTTCAATAATAACACTATGGTTATAGCACCATTGAAATGTAGAAAAAGGCAACTTGAACTGTCCTAGCTAGCTAGCCACGGTTACTGTAGGTGACCACGTTTGCAGAGACACGAGTATATGTTTCTCCTGACAGACACACGAACTCACCCATGCTTTGTCAGTTTACCTCACAAACATGAGCACTCTAAAGACAGACTATCAGATGCACAAGCTCACCTCTCACTCATAACTAACAGATGTTTTGCACATTCAATGTCTAGGAAAGTCAAAGCATATCCTAATTATTTCCCCTCTTACCTATATTCAACCCCCTTCTCTTCATCTAGTCTCTAAACTGATTGGTGTTCATGATAAAAATTAACCTCCATTTTCCCCTCCCTTTCAGTCTTGGTCTCAGGCTTGAATGTCACTAATACAAGTCTTTAGTGTGGGTCCCAGTTTGAAGTTTGGAACCCCTCTTCCTCCTCCCTCCCCCGTCAGTCTCGTAGGCTGTTGATGAAGGCACAGATCTTGAGGGCGGGTCCTAGTTTGATGTTCATGGTGGAGATTAGGTGTTCTTCTCTGAGTAGCAGCAGGGCCTGTCCGTCAATCTCCTGTGACAAGAACTGGGCTGCCAGCTCCTCACAACCTGGATGGGGAGGAGAGAGAGTGACTACGCTATGAAAAGGGACTGATCACTAGCAATGAACATCAACCTAAAATACACTTTGGCGTGGGTTATGGACAAACCAGAACTCTTGGTTTCTTTGATCTAATTCAGGGTTACCTAAACTGGGTCCTGGGGCCCTCCCTGGGTGCACATTTCGGTTTTTGCCCAAGCACTACAAAGCGGATTAAAATAAGAAACTCATCATCAAGCTTTGATTATTTGAATCAGCTGTGTAGTGCTAGGGCAAAACCCAAAACGTGCACCCAGGATCAAGTTTGGGAAACCCTGATCTAATTGACCAGTTGGCCATGGGTTCCATTATTACAGATTCCCCTACTATGAAGACTCTTTATTCATTGTTTACTTCATTGACTGTTAATGAATGAGTACTGACCTTGTAGTGAAGAGATGAACCTGCAGACCTCCTCCACACCCCAATGGGCGGGGCTCCCAGACAGGAAGTTGGCCTCGTCCAATGGGAGGCTGCCTTGAGCCGAGTCGTCCAAATGGGGATCACAGTGGGCGGGCCGAGGGCAGGAGAGGGAGGAGCTAGGGGAGAGTGATGGGGAATCTTCTTCCTCCTCCTCCTCCCCGTCACAGCTGGACACATCCTCTGAGCGACTGGACTCAGAACGACACTACAGCCAATCATAGAGAGAAGAGCATCATACATGTAGGCCTGCACAGTTTAAATATGTTACTGGAACTGACTCTGTATGTATGTACAGTTGAAGTCGGAAGTTTACATACACCTTAGCCAAATACATTTAAACTCAGTTTTTCACAATTTCTGATACTTAATCCTGGTAAATATTCCCTGTTTTAGGTCAGTTAGGATCACCACTTTATTTTAAGAATGTGAAATTTCAGAATAGAAGTACAGAGAATGATTTATTTCAGCTTTTATTTCTTTCATCACATTCCCAGTGGGTCTGAAGTTTACATACACTCAATTAGTATTTGGGAGCATTGCCTTTAAATTGTTTAACTTGGGTCAAAGTTTTGGATAGCCTTTCACAAGCTTCCCACAATGTTGGGTGAATCTTGGCCCATTCCTCCTGACAGAGCTGGTGTAACTGAGTCAGGTTTGTAGGCCTCCTTGCTCGCACACGCTTTTTCAGTTCTTTATTTTCTATAGGATTGAGGTCAGGGCTTTGTGATGGCCACTCCAATACCTTGACTTTGTTGTCCTTAAGCCATTTTGCCACACCTTTGGAAGTATGCTTGGGGTCATCGTCCATTTGGAAGACCCATTTACGACCAAGCTTTAACTTCCTGACTGATGTCTTGAGATGTTGCTTCAATATATCCACATTATTTTCCTTCCTCATGATGCCATCTATTTTGTGAAGTGCACCAGTCCCTCCTGCAGCAAAGCACCCCCACAACATGATGCTGCCACCCCCATGCTTCACGGTTGGGATGGTGTTCTACGGCTTTCAAGCCTCCCCGTTTTTGCTTCAAACATAACGATGGTCATTATGGCCGAACAGTTCTATTTTTGTTTCATCAGACCAGAGGACATTTCTCCAAAAAGTACGATCTTTGTCCCCATGTGCAGTTGCAATCCGTATTCTGGCTTTTTCATGGCGGTTTTGTTGCAGTGGCTTCTTCCTTGCTGAGCGGCCTTTCAGGTTATGTTGATATAGCACTCTTGTACCTATATACTTTTGTACCCGTTTCCTCCAGCATCTTCACAAGGTCCTTTGCTGTTATTCTGGGATTGATTTGCACTTTTCGCACCAAAGTACGTTCATCTCTAGGAGACAGAACTCGTCTCCTTCCTGAGCGGTGTGGCGGCTGCGTGGTCCCATGGTTTTTATACTTGCATACTATTGTTTGAACAGATGAACGTGGTACCTTCAGGCATTTGGAAATTGCTCCCAAGGATGAACCAGACTTGTGGTCTCCAATTTTCTTCTGAGGTCTTGGCTGATTTATTTAGATTTTCCCATGATGTCAAGCAAAGAGTGACTGAGTTTGAAGGTAGGCCTTGAAATACATCCACACCTCCAATTGACTCAAATTATGTCAATTAGCCTATCAGAAGCTTCTAAAGCCAAGAAATAATGTTCTGCAATTTTCCAAGCTGTTTAAAGGCACAGTCAACTTAGTGTATGTAAACTTCTGACCCACTGGAATTGTGATACAGTGAATTATAAGTGAAATAATCTGTAAACAATTGTTGGAAAAATGACTTGTGTCATGCAGAAAGTAGATGTCCTAACCGACTTTCCAAAACTATAGTTTGTTAACAAAACAATTGTGGAGTGGTTGAAAAACTAGTTAACGACTCCAACCTAAGTGTATGTAAACTTCCGACTTGAACTGTATGTATGCATGTATGCATGTACGTACACACACTGAACAAAAATATAAAACGCAACATGCAACAATTTCATTGATTTTACTGAGTTACAGTTCATATGAGGAAATCAGTCAATTTAAATAACTTCATTAGGCCCTAATCTATGAATTTCCCTACTGGGAGAACAGATACGCATCTTTTGGTCACAGATAGCAACAACAACAAAAAAATGGGCATCAGGATCGTCACTGTATTTTGTGAATTCAAACTGCCATCGATAAAATGCAATTGTGTTTATTGTCCGTAGCTTATTCCTGCCCATACCATAACCCCACCATGGGGCACCCTGTTCACAACATTGACATCAGCTAACCGCTCGCCCACATGACACCATGTGGTCTGCGGTTGTGAGGCCGGTTGGACGTACTGCCAAATTCTCTAAAACAAAGTTGGAGGCGGTTTATGGTAGAGAGATGAATATTAAATTCTCTGGCAACAGTTCTGGTGGACATTTCTGCAATCAGCATGCCAGTTGCACGCTCCCTCAAAAGGTGACATCTATTGTGTTGTGTAACAAAACTGCACATTTTAGAGTGTCCTTTTATTGTCCCCAGCACAAAGTGCACCTGTGTAATTATCATGCTGTTTAATCAGCTTCTTGCTATGCCACACCCCTCAGGTGGATGGATTATCTTGGCAAGGGAGAAATGCTCACAAACAGGGATATAAACAAATGTGTGCATTTGAGAGAAATAAGCTTTTTGAGCATATGGTAAATTTCTGGGATCTTTTATTTCAGCTCATGAAACATGGGACCAACACTTTACATGTGTTTATATTTTTGTTCAGTATAGTGTGCTTACTTTATCGTGTTCTTATTTTTCTATCTGGTGTGTTTCAGGTCTAATTTTTAGTATTACATTGTTATTGATTACTGCAGTGTTGGGGTTAGAGATGGAAATAAATGCATTTCAATGTACTTGTGCATGTGACATTCAAACTTGAAACAGGAGGAGAGTAAACAACAGCAACATTTCTATTGCATTGACTCTTTCATGGATCAGAAACATCCACTTTACCTCCTTGACAGGCAAATGTCTGCCGGCTATTTTAGCGCAGGCGATCTCCGAGCTACTCCTGCGAGGACCCCTGCGTCTGACGATGCTGTCTGGAGGAACGGGAGGACCAGGCGGCCGTGCAGAAGCTCGCCCCCTACTGACCTGGAAGTGGTGACTGCAGCTCACATTGTATCTGGAGGAGAGTGGACAAAGCAGGTAATAACAAGGAGTCAATAGTGTTGGCTGCACCCAGGACAAAAAAAGTGATGTCAACCGTGCTGACTTTAAAGCGTAGACCTGTTCTGGTCAGAGAGGTGTGTGATATAGTGAGAAGACAGGCGAGGTGGCTAGGGTACCTCTTAGCGCAGGTCTTGGAGCAGAACCTCTTGGAGCCCCTAAACTGGCTGGCTGGAGCCAAGCTCTCACAGTACTCACACTTCAACACTGGCGAGGAAGAGTCAGACTGTTAGTACAGAGATGATTAGGGGTCAGAGGAGGCTGGTGGGAGGAGCTATAGGAGGACAGACTCATTGTAATGGCTGGAATGGAATAAATGGAACGTTGTCAAACATTACAACGAGTCAGTCCTCTTATAGTTCCTCCCACCAGCCTCCTATGATGGGGATGACAACTACTGTACAGAATCAAGCTATAGTACTGCAACAGAATCAAGGCAGAATCAAATCAAAATAAAGGCTGGTGCATTAGTCAGCTGGTATGGAGTGTATTCTTTAAGGAAGGTAGAAAATATACCACCCACTAACCTGCAGGTCCTCCATTGTCAGCCTGTTGAACACCCATGGCTAGAGGCTCCTTCACTGGCCCAGTCACCTGTCAATCGATGTCAAGTTTGGGTGTTAGAGAAGGATACGTTCTGGCCCTAAAGCAAAGTTCTGTGCAAACAAAACCAAATATCCTGATCCATGGTAAGCAGGTAGCTAGGTGCTAGGCAGGTATGTGAACTCACAGGGAAAGGCTCAGCTCCCTCCTGGATGACAAAACCCTCTATGAGGTGTGTGAGGACCTGAGGTTTAACCACCGCCTGGGGCAGAGGGGCTCGGTCTCCCTGACCCCCAACCCCCCGAGACAGGGGCAGAGGCAGAGACAGGGTGGGGGGAGAGGAGAAGGCTGGCACCGCTTTAGGAGCTAGAGAAAGGGATAGAGAGAAAGTGAGGGAACCAGGGTAGAAAAGTGTGGGTGAAATGTCAGAGTTTGGGAATTTACACTATTCAATCGACAAAACAAACATGAATTTACCAAATATGAATCATGCTGTGTTTTACAACTTAATGTTAAATTTGTATCTAGCAATCGTTGTATCAAGCAATCGCCAACCTTAGGATTCAACTAAACAAGAACATTCAGTATATCTTCAGACACCTTACCGGAGTCCAACGTAGGGGCAGGAGATAGAGGGGCAGAATCTCTCATTGGTGGACAGAAAATTTGGGAAGGTTCGACTGCCATCTCATTGGTTGCATCAGTTTCCGACTTCCTCTTCAATGAACCATTTGCAGGCTTTGCCTAATGCAACAGGAAGAGACAAGTTTTGACTAACACACACACACACACACACACACCCCAACTCTTTTAGTTTCTAAGAGGGTTACCGTGGTGTTCCCTCCAGTAGAGGCTATTGCGGTGCCGTTGTCCTGGGGGCAGCAGCTTCGGGCCTGTGCCAATGCCTGGGAGTTTCCTACTGAGCCCTGCCTGGCTCCCACCAGCTGGACTGGGACATGGGGCGGGTGGTGGCCCCCTGTGTTGGGCGGGGCCGGGAGGATAGGTGGAGGGTGGCGTGGGGGCAGCTGGACAGGTAAGCGGTGACCCTGTGAGGTTTTGGGCTGTATGTGCACAGGGCCAGAGCTGTGGCTCACCTTGTCCATGTTCGTGTTAGACTGCTGCAGTGGCTGCACCACCAAGGTCTGGGTGTTGACGTTAGTTTTTGGGGCGACTGAACCTATGGGATAGCCCTGAGAGGAGGTAGGAACGTTGGAGGTGGGGACTAGGATGTGCGTCACCGTGGCAGCAGGGGTAACCGTGGTTACCGCCCGGGCCTGACAAAGGCCTGAGGGGGAGAGGAGGAGCTGGGAGAGAGGGAGCGTGGGAGAGGAGGAGGCGGGAACTGAGGCGGCAGCAGTTGGGGCCATATTCAGCTGGTTTCCAGTCTTGACATTCATACTGGGGAGAGCAGTGGCAGTGGGATGAGTGTAGCTAGTCAGTTTGTTGGCCATTTGTTGCTGTTGCTGCTGGGGTTGTATCTGCTGCTGGGTGTTCTGAGAGAACTGCTGCTGTTGAGGATGTTGTGGTTGTTGTTGACTAAGAGAATAGTTGGCTGATAGAGGGAGAGAGAGTATAAAGCATGTTTAAAGTTGGAATGAGAGAGACAGTTCTTCGCATCTTAGTGGCACACAAATTGATGGAGAATTGTGTCTGCATATTGGAGGCAAAGTTAAGTCCTTTCACCTGCGTCTCTCCTGTCTGGAAACTCAGTCTTCACTGCAGCCACTCTGGGAGTGGAGATACAGTGGAGAGCCAGGTTCTGCACCTGAGAGAGTAAGTAGAGGGAGATAATATTATTTTCTATCTGTGCAAAATCTTAAATGCAGACAACTGTTGACTGAAAAAAAAACAAATACTTCTCACAACAGGAAGTGGTTACTACCTGGTCATTGTCGGATTGGGAATTGGAGGTGGGATGGACTTCCTGTTGCTGCTGTTGTTGCTGAGGCTGTTGCTGTGCAACTGTCGCTACAGCAGCAGTTGCTGTGCCACCAGGCATGAAGATGAGCTGGGAGGCTGCGAGGGGTGCCCTGAGAGAGCGGTTGACCTGTGGGCTCATACGTCAGAGGTTATTGAATATAGAGGCTCCTTGTCAATTGACAAAAAAAGTTTCCTCGTTCAACTCACTCTCAGGTACATCTGGCCCTGTCCGGCTGAGTTCCCACCCAGCAGCACTGATTGACTGAGAGCTGATGATGTCACTGATGTGGCAGGGCCGAGGGGGCGGGGATTGGTCATGGTCCCTCCCCCAGAGGTGGTGCTCAGATTGACCTGTGACAAGAGGGAAAATGTTGACGCTGCCATATGTCAGGAATCTCAAAGAAAGCTAAGAAACTGAAATTAAGGATAACAACACTTGCCACGTTTAATTTGAACTATTGACTGTGAAACTTACAGTGGTGGTTGCTTGGGACACACTGTGGTTGGGAGAGTTGGACTGGCGGCTAGCAGCGAGGGTGGCCTGAGAGAGAAACACAAAATGAAAGAGGTCAAGAGAAAATAAAAACATTGAACGTTGTGACAGTACAGTGCATTCCTCTGCTTAGTGTTATTATTACCTGTTATTGTGTTATTACCTGTTATGTAAGGGATAACTAACGAGGGGGCTATGCTTTCTATGGAAAATAATGAATGACGTGGAAGGTGTGTTCCACGACGCGCTAGCGAAGTGGAACTGACCTTCCACGGGGTTGCATTATTTTCCAGAGAACACAAAGTCCCGAGTTGATTATCCCTTTTTACACCATGGCTATAATTTAACACACTAGACATGTGTTCATTTGCCGGTAGAAATGTGTTCAACATCCACTGAAGTAGCTAGCAAGTTTACTAGATAGCTACAGTTGTCTTAGTAAACAAACAGACTTCCTAGTTTAGCTAACCAAAACATCATACCTAGCTTGCTACTATGAACATCGAATTCAACAATACCAATGCTTTCAAATCTACTTTTGCTTTCAAAAGCAGCTCAAACAGAACATGCAAGAATGAACTATAGCCATTGAATTCTACCGTGTGTTATAGGGAAATAATGCATGCTCTAGAATGCCATTCAAGCCAATCAGAAACAAGTATTCAACAATGCCATGGTATAATAGTGTTATTACCCGTTACTTGCTACTGTGTTATTACCTATTGTGTTATTAGCTGTTACCCATTAGTCTTCAAATCAAATTTTATTATTACCTGTTGTGTTACCTGTTATTGTGTTATTACCTGTTCCGTTTCATTGTGTTATTAGCTGTTGTGCTACCCGTTATTATGGTGTTATTATTACCTGTTGCACGGCAGCCAGGTTGTGAAGCTGTTGGGCACTGTTGATTTGCTGCTGCAGCATGAGCTGCTGGAAGTACTGGGCTGCGTTTGGCTGTCTCTGCAGCGCCTGAAGGGCCTAGAGAGTACAAATCATCTCCATCATCCTCAACATCATATTCATTAAGATTAACATCACTTTATTGTTCAAATACACACAAGGTCCAAATGAAATTTGACTTCCGCTTTTAACCCAACCACTACGAAAGACACACACAGGTATTTTTAGGAGAGGTGCGGGGGGGGTTAAGTGCCTTGCTCCAGGGCACAACTGCAGGCAATGGCATCTAGGATTTGATACCAGCAACCCTCCAGTATGCACATGGTCTTCTTAACTGGTCATTCCTAGGCAAGGCTAGTCGTTCAACATTCAGTGCAGACCGTCACCCTATTATCAAAGATAATGATTCATGCAGCAGGCACATTTTTAAAATCACCTGCACAGCTTGCCTCTCATACAGAGACATGTGGGCTATCTGGGGAGGGCGGGAGTTCCCAGCAGACGGAGCATTCCCATTGGTAGAGCCCGTGTTCTGGTCATCGCCTGCATCCATGCTCTCTGCACAAAACATAGATGTCAATCAAATCATGCACTAATTTCTTACAGTACTGTCAAATCATTAATTTTTTCCCCTATATGAAAATATATACCATAACAATTGCAAAGCAATTGTAATCCCGAGGAATATATATTCTCAGTATCACACATTTGACCTCAATAGACCCCTACCTAGTTATCACGTTATAATTTAGTCTATACATTTACTGGCCATAACTGCTATAGCTATATATTGCTGTAAGTTGTTGCAGTTGTTATTCTTAGCTAGCGAATGCAATGGGTGAAATTGTCACTAGCGGTATGAGGCCGGCTGGCTGTCAACAACATGATCGATGACGGAGGGACGCAGCCAGGAGGGAACATGGACGGACAAGTGTGCTCTTCCAAACGTTTAAAACGTTAAAATAGATATTCAAAATGAAGGACAGCCAATCGTGTTTTGATATTAGCTAGCTATATAATTTACTTTCAATGACTGGCAATGTTGAATTAGAACAAAAACTAGGCGAGATCATTGCAACAACAGTGCATGTGGCTAACGTTAGCATAGCTAGCTATTAAGCTAGAGCTACATAATAAGTTAACCGCAAGACTTTGTGAAATCTTTCTCTTACCTCAATCTCCTGGACTTTTATTTTTTACCTTTTTAATATAAAATCCAGCTTTTATCAGTAAACGCTTTACGCATTTGCTTTTGGAAGGAACCTTTAGTGATGTTTTTCAGATTATTGTGTGAAGCAAACAACCGTGAGGCAGATGAGAAAAATCCCGCCCCCTCTCTTTCTTTACCATTCCTTTTCCGGCGCCAAAATTACGTCATTGAGATGCATCAGAGACAGAAGAGTTGCCCAATCCAAAACCGACTCCTAGACCCTACAACCCATGCACATGCTCTTGTGGTGACGATTTGACAGGTGTTAGTAATATAGCAATAGCTGCACGTTGCCATCTGATAGTCTCGGTAGAAGTTTCACCATATTGCACCTGTCAAATCCTCTCTTATACATTAATGTGTATGCTACCATGATTACGGGTAGTCTTGAATGAATCTCGAATAAAGATGAGTATAAACGTTAGACGCACAAATAGAAAACCTCCAAGGCATGCTAACGTCTCACACCATGACAATAAGACGGAAGGTCACCATTTTTTGGGAGGGGGGTGTTTGATATTTGTGTGTCTAACTTTCTAAATAATCATTATTCACGATTCATTCAGGACTATCCGTAATCATGGTAGTATCCACATTAATGTAGAAGTGTTGAGACATATTCTATTATTATTTACAATATAAGTGACTCCAAAATGACAATACATTATTTAGCATTGGGCATAAAATGATCTGAACAACCAAAACAAACAGCAAATGCATCCAACAAGTTTGTAGAGTCACAAGTTTGATGTAATCATTGCATGATAGGAATATGGGACCAAATAGTACAATTTTGACTACTTTAATACACATAAGCTAATTTGTCCCAATATTTAGGTCTCCTAAAAGGGGGGACTATGTACTAAAAGTGCTGTAATTTCTAAACGGTTCACCCGATATGGATGACAATACCCTCAAATTAAACCTGACAGTCTGCACTTTATTGCTGTGCTGGAGTGAAGAGGCAAAACAAAAAATTTGTCCCAACTGTTTCCATTTTTTATACTTGTGTCAGTAAAGTTTGTTTTTTTCTACCTATTTCAGTGATTAAGAAGGTCTGCTTTGCTATTTTATACAAA
Source organism: Brachymystax lenok tsinlingensis (assembly GCA_030435695.1). Classification (NCBI taxonomy): domain Eukaryota; kingdom Metazoa; phylum Chordata; class Actinopteri; order Salmoniformes; family Salmonidae; genus Brachymystax; species Brachymystax lenok. Next base: position 53,436,646 of record CM059789.1, read on the forward strand.
ATTAAATGGAAAATGTGTAATCTTTATAATTTAAAGGAACAGAGTGAGAGTGAGAGGACTCACATGCTATAAAGTTGCACACCTGAAGACAACTCCAAAAACAAGACTGACATAACAGAGAGAGAGAGCATTGTGACATGCTCACACCAAACAGGAAAATCAAGTTCAGGATGACACACGAGTGGAGCCTAAGGTGGAGACTCAAGCAACGACAGTATCTGTCATTGACAAAGGCTAAATTGTACAGTACATAAGATCACTCGACCCATCAACAGTAGTACATTTCAGAATGTCTACTGTTCTCAACAAGGGTCCAAATAAAAGGCCTGGAAGACTTGAAGGAAGCCACTTGAAAATGACAGTAAGCCCATCTATTCATTATTTGTTGTAGAATCACAGATTCTTTATAAAGGTTTTATAATTTCAGCCAGTAGTTTCGAAAGTAGAGCCAAAACAGGTCCCCGAGAATTGTGCACAATTGTGTTTAACGTCATCCATTTCGTATTATATTCGTGTGACATGTTATGAATTCCAATTTCTACGATATATTACAAATTTGTAACTGCTTTGGGGCCTGTTCAATATCTTTAACTGCTCTGGAAAAAGATTGATGTATGTTTGTTTCTTTTATTTGTAGTCATTGTTGTTGATATTAGAGGCATTTTTATCAGAAAGAATGAAATGTAATGTCATTTCTTTTTTGTATCAATTGGTCCACACCCTTTTACATTGAGAGTTGCCTCTTTTAGGCATATGCCAATGATTACACCACTGTCAGGGAGAAAGAAAACTGACAAGAGTGAGAGAGGATATTGTGAAATAGTGGGCTGGCAGATCCCAGTCCTCTACTATGAGGTTTGTCTGATTGCGAGTCACTTAAACAAAGCACCAAACTGGTCTTTCTTTTCATTTTCCATTTCCATCCACTACAGAGGCTAGAGTTTCTGACCGCAACTCTGGCCAACATGACAGGCTTCCACATGAGATCGTAGCTTTGGCAGAGGAAGAATGGGAAACAGAGGAGTGAAGGAGAGACAGTGGCGAAGGAGGTGAGGAATTAAGACCTCCAGGTAAGGGAAAGAGAAGAGAAGGGGAATAAGGCAGAAAGATGTGCTCTAGGTCAGGAAGATATTGGAGGAAAGGGTGCAAAGACAGGTGTTGGAAAGGAGGGAGGCAGAGTAGGAGCAGCATGGACTAAATACAGAGAGGGGGTAGTTGCAGGCGGAAGTACAGCGCTAGTAATCAAATCAGTTATAAGTGTCACAAATGGAACGGAGAATCGAAAGGTCGAAGGGATAGGACATGGAGGAGAAGAACTCAAAGTAAGGGGGTGACTGCAAATACAGACAGTCTAGGCCAGGGAGATGTAGAACTGAAGATAAAGAGAGGAAGAGTGAACAGAGGGGGTGGGTGGGAGAGGTAATGGAGGTTTGGGTGTAAGAGGGGGAGATGGATTGGTAGGAAGGGGGGTGAGGAAGTGGTAGGACAGAGAGGAGATAGCGCTGTGGTTGGTGGAAGACCAGGAGAAGACTCACATCTAACCCAGCAGGACTACCTCCAGCTGATGAAATCCCTGAGCGTCAGGCTCCCTGAAGGTGTCCTAACCCCACAGGTGATTGAGCTGGCTAACATGGAGAGCAGCATCCAGGATGCCCAGGCCATCATCCCAGACCTGGAACACTTTAACATCCGGTTCAAAGCCATTCCTCAACTGGGCTGCCGGGAGGTTAAACACTTTCTGGCCATGAAAAGGGACAGGCAGGTCCTTCAAATCACAAAACTCCTCTTCTTTGACCAAGAGGATGATGAAGAACAGTGTAGGAAACACTGGAGGGGGAACAAGACCAACACAGGCCGAGGGTTCAGGCTGAGGAATAGGTACACGGGTGATACGGCTGTCTCAACACCGGCTATGTACACCAGTGCTGCCACCAGGAGTCGGGCTAGGTTGGAGGTGGGGGGGGATGTCTTCGATAGTGACTAAAGGAACCAGAGTGAATGTGAAAGACATTGAGAGCAAAGAGTATTGTGACGAGTCAGTGTTTTGGAGGAACGGAGTGTCACCCGGGCCTCGGAGGTTCGGTATGTTCTTCCAGAATAAAGCAGACGAGTTGGAAATGCTCACGTTCTTTCATGAGCTGGGAGAGGGCGGGTCAGGTGGAACCAGGACAGCATCATACACCAAAGGCAACAAGGTGGAGTATGGATTCCTCAGTGGAAGGTTGGACTTCCTGGCCCAAATCCAGACGGACAATTCTGGAAAAAACGGAAAGCCTGTTGAAAAAGAAACGTGAACAGCTCGTGATCGAATGCAAAAGCACTACCGGCAACATGATTGGGAAACTGGTCACCAAAATCCCCAACAGTAACCAGTACAGCTACCAGGTCCAGACCTACATGTACATTCTGAATAGGGAGGGGGTGTTAGAAAAAAAGTGTTCTCAGATGAAGAGAGCAGTGATTATTGTGAGACACTACCACCAGGGAGGGAACCCTCCCAGGGACTTCCACTGGAGTTACCTGCAGATAGAGCCCTCGGTCCAGGCAGAGCTAAATAAGCTGAGGGCCTTACTCCAGGTGGTGTTGGCTTGCTACTTATCCCTCCTCAACCTCATCTTCCAGAGGGAAACTCAACCTCAATAACTGACTTATTATTAATTAGGTAGTATAATTGTCTAGTCTATGACTTATTAAACTGGAAAGAAAATCTTAATTTATTTGTATCTTATTATAAACTGGGTGGTTCAAGCCCTGAATGCTGATTGGCAAAAAATAGTGGTATATCAGACCATATACCACTGGTATGACAAAAATATATTTTTACTGTTCTAATTACATTGGTAACTAGTTTATAATAGCAATAAGGCACCTTGGGTGTTTGTGGTACAGTATATGGTCAATATACCACGGCTAAGGGCTATATTCAGGCACTCTGCGTTGCACCGTGCATTAGAACAGCCCTTAGCCGTGGTATATTGGCCATATACCACACCCCCTCAGGCTTTATTGCTTAAATATAAATCATATTTTATCAGTACATACATAGAGCAGTTGTTTTAAAAATATATTTATGTTTTACATTGTGCTGCTTAGGGAGTTAACTGCCCCTGAAAACACACTAGCACACTAAACTTGTCATACATGAGATTCAGAACTGTAATCAAACACTTTATTCATATTTAATTTGATGTAAAAGCGCAAAATAAACTAAACAAATTCTCTTTTACTCTTCCCCTCTTCTGCAAGTACAAATAGCATCACAAACTAAAGCCAAAGTCAGAACTGACCAAATCCATTGAACCCAGACCTGGTTTAGTTCTGATCCATTTCGCCACATCTCATTGGGGCCTGTTGCCCTGGGTCGGGTCTAACTAATGCCATCTTTCAGTTCTCGATTAAACTAAGCGAGTGCCATGGGCCAAGTTTTTTTGTTTTAAAAACACCACAAAAAGGCAAAAACAAAATAAATAAAAGATTCACCCACGTCACAGATAGTAGATGTGTATTTTTCATGACTATATAAATCACTTAAGTTCCTCCATTTTACTGTTGAACACAAAGTGCCTTCTGTTGCCTTGTGAAGGACCTGTTCAATCACAGCATTATATTACAAAATCATCATCAATGTCCTCAGTATCATTAATGCTATGTTCATAACCAAGTGGGAAGGTGGTATTTACCACATACGACTGGGAAAAACCCATTTGAACACCCTTCCAAATGGTAATTACTAGTCGGAAACTTGTCTATCATCCCTGAGCTCCGACTTCTCCCTCATGGTGACCTCTGACGTCACCTATAAGAAAATTACCTAGATAACAGCATTTTTGGCTGTTAAATGCAACAAAGCATTATTTATAAAAAGCAATATCTTGATATTTTTTTTTGAACACTATAATTTGTTTACAAGAGTGAAAGCTGTACTTTTAATTTACAGTTGACGCCGCTTGTTGGCCATTAGCCAATCAGCGTTTCCCAACTAATTCAAAGAACGTAAATGCATTCAACTGTTATTTACGACTTCACAACGGGTAATTACCACCTTCCCACTTGGTTATGAACACAGCATAATAGTAGGCTACTACTCAGTAACATGTTTGGGGTCAATGCCATTTCAATTTTGTCAACATAGGAAGTGAACTGATGGGAACAGAATTAAAATGGAATTGGTTCCAACCCTACTCTTCAAATAGCAAAGGAAAAGGTATAACGGGTCAGAAGTACATTTTGGTCAAGTCCAGTCAGCATCCTACTCTAAAATAGCAACACAGTAAATGTGTGTGTCTAGCAGTGCTTTGGTTGAAATGGCTCTGTACTGTAGTGTGGTCCAACTTAATTTGAAGGTTGTTATTCAATATTTTTACCCATTCGTAAAATTTAGGCTAAGTAATATTGTGTTTATTTATTTCTTAACAATAGTAAATATATCTAACCGTTTTAAAATGTAAAACATTTATTACAATGACCTGTAAGCATATAAATCGTGAACAAAAGCCTGCTTATTCACTTACTGTGATATACTATGTAAAAAAATATTCTAAGCGATGTATAAGCAGACTTTCAAATAAAGTGTGACCTACGAGTCAGTACACAGCCATCAGCTACTGAAACAAACTGGATGGGAGTCACGTGTTAGAAACTGTCCTATGGTTGCATTGTGTCAGCAACTAACACGTCAGTCACTAGATAACACAGCCACAAAGTCAAAATTGGCTCTATCGTTAAAATTCATGAAAACAAAATTGTGCTTTTGGTCTCAACTTAAAGGTCAGGGTTAGGCATCAGGTTAGTGTGGTTAAGGTCAGTTAGGTTTAAAAGATAAATTGTAGAAATAGGCGGGGTTCACGACTTTGTGGCAGCGTTAACTAGTAACGACACCTTGTATTGTGCCAGATTAACCAGATGTAAGTCCGTTTGAGACGTCACTCTCCATCCAGAGGTGGCCACTCCAGTTCATGAAAGGAAAAAAAGTGTATCCAGGTTTTTGTTGCCACCTCCAAATAATGACACCTGGGCCATGCAAACCAGGGCAGGTGACTTACCATATAATATAATGAACTAAGTGTTTAGGAATCATAGATGTCAGATTCTCCAGCCTTCCATAAACTGTTGTGCCCACCTCTAAACCCATCCCTGAAACTGTCGAAATGAACTAGGATGAAGTTGTGCCTAGACACTGAACTGAGGTCAATTTTATGTTTCTCTGGACTTGGAGAGAGCAAGTGTTGATCCTAGATCTGTGCCTAAGGGCAATACCTATCGAAGCGTCAAAAGCGTCACACGGGATAGATCCATCCCACTACTGACATCAGATCACATGGGAAGCAAGTGGTCATCCCTCTCTTCTGGCTCCTCCTCTGGCTCTGTGGACACACCCCTGTATGTGGGAGGTTCCTCTTCAGGGCCCTGTGTCCTACACACAAAATTACATCCATCCTGAGGGTGAGGGAGAGACAGTGAGAAGAGAGTTATGACTGACCAGCAAATCCCAGCCCTCAAAGAGCAGCCAAGTGCCCTCAAGTAATGCATAAATATGGCCTTCAACATAGACACAGTCCCAAATCAACCCATATACCCTCCTTCAACACTGAATCCCAAATCAACCCATATAACCTCTTCCAACCTAAACACTCGTAGGGGATAGTCTCATGTCAGACAGTTCAGTGCAGACGGCCATTGCGCAATCTGATAACTCGCAAACACTCATGGCATAGCTAGAAAGAAGCTGACACGTCCACTAAACACCCTTTCATCCTCAAAAGAGTCAGAGTTAATCTTACCAAAAACAATAACCCTGTAGCTAATATTGATGTTTTTTCATGAGCAAGTCTTCACAACCTAATTCTCTAAGGTATATTGTGGTGGTAGAATCAGTATTTATGAAATAAAAAAATTTGCACAATAATTTGCTAGCTAGCCCATTTCTGCTTTTAGCCCGGATAATACTAGCCAGCCTGCCACTATCGGACTGTTTCTCCACTACAACGCCTGATCCCTGCCGTAAACCCTGGACCACTGATCTCCACAGCTAGCTAGCTGCCACTGAGTGACCCAGCCCTGAGCCAGGCCCACCTCCCGGCCTCCTCCAAAACACGGCTAGAACCCACTACTCCACCGATTCCTTGCCGTGAGCTCTCCACCCTGGCACCGGATTCATCGCTGCTACCGAGTGGCTATAGTGGCTAACGCCCCTGCCCCAGAGCTAGCTAGTTAGCCGCGAGCCAGGCGCATCTCCCGGCTAGCAAAGGAAAGTACCACAACAACACTTCTCTCGCCATCTGGCTTGGATCACTCTCGACACGATGCCCTGTCGTACTACCTCGACTGGTCTGCCGACGATTACTCCATCCGCTGTGCCTGCAACCGGCCTCTGTCGGAGCAGTTCTACCAACCCCGGCCTGCTAACTCTAAACGCAGTGTCTTCTGCGTGCCGGCGTAGTAACGACTACCTCGCGGCTTCCCTGTCCCATCTATTGCTGTTCACTGGACCCTATGATCACTCGGCTATATAGCTGATGCCTGCAGGACAATTCATTAATCACGGTACTCCATTCTGTTTATTTTTTTGTTTATCGGTCAGCCCCAGCCGCGTACTTAGGTCCTGTTTGTAGCTATCAAGCCAGTTTACCTGTTGTTGTTGTTGTGGTCTTACCCGTTGTTGTCTTAGCTAGCTCTCCCAATCAACACCTGTGTTTGCTTTATGTCTCTCTCAAAAGTCAATATGCCCTGTTTACTGTTGTTTAGGATAGTTATTGTTTTAGTTTACAGTGGAGCCCCTAGGCCCACTCTACATGCCTCAGATTCCTCCTTTGTCCCACCTCCCACACATGCGGTGACCTCATCACTCGGTGCCTGGGCCTACCTCCACTGTACTCTCACCCCACCATACCCCTGTCTGCACATTATACCCTGAATCTATTCTACCACGCCCAGAAATCTGCTCCTTTTATTCTCTGTTCCCAACGCACTAGACGACCTGTTCTGATAGCCTTTAGCCGTACCCTTATCCTACTCTGCTCCTCGGGTGATGTGGAGGTAAACCCAGGCCCTGTGTGTCCCCAGGCACTCTCATTTGTTGACTTCTGTAATCGAAAAAGCCCTGGTTTCATGCATTTTAGCCTCCTCCCTAAGTTTGTTTTACTCACTGCTTTAGCACACTCCGCCAAACCTGATGTCCTTGCCGTGTCTGAATCCTGGCTTAGGAAGGCCACCAAAAATTCTGAGATTTCCATACCCAACTACAACATTTTCTGCCAAGATAGAATTGTCAAAGGGGGAGGAGTTGCAATCTATTGCAGAGATAGAACTTTGCAGGCTGTCATACTTTCCAGGGTTATGTTCAAACTTCTAATTCTAAAAATTAATCTCCCCAGAAATAAGTCTCTCACTGTTGCCGCCTGCTATAGACCCCCCTCAGCTCCCAGCTGTGCCCTGGACACCATATGTGAATTGATTGCCCCCCATCTATCTTCAGAGTTCGTTCTGTTAGGTGACCTAAACTGGGATATGCTTAACACCCCGGCAGTCCTACAATCTAAGCTATATGCCCTCAATCTCACACAAATTATCAAGGAACCCACCAGGTACAATCCTAAATCTGTAAACATGGACATAGATATTATCCTGACCAACTTGCCCTCCAAATACACCTCTGCTGTTTCAATCAGGATCTCAGCGACCACTGCCTCATTGCCTGCTATGGGCCCGCGGTCAAACGACCACCCCTCATCACTGTCAAACGCTCCCTAAAACAGTTCTGCGAGCAGGCTTTTCTAATTGACCTAGTCCGGGTATCCTGGTAGGATATTGACCTCTTCCCGTCAGTCGAGGACGCCTGGTCGTTCTTTAAAAGCAACTTCCTCACCATCTTAAATAAGCATGCCCCTTTCAAAATATGTAGAACTAAGAACAGATACAGCCCTTGGTTCACTCCAGACCTGACTGCCCTTGACCAGCACAAGATCATCCTGTGGCAGACTGCTATTGCATCGAATAGTCCCCACGATATGCAACTGTTCAGGGAAGTCAGGAACCAATACACGCAGTCAGTCAGGAAAGCAAAGGCTAGCTTTTTCAAGCAGAAATTTGTATCCTGTAGCTCTAACTCCAAAAGGTTTTGGGATACTGTCAAGTCCATGGAGAACAATAGCAGCACCTCCCAGCTGCCCACTGCACTGAGGCTAGGTAACACGGTCACCACCGATAAATCCATGACAATCTAAAATTTCAACAAGCATTTCTCTATGGCTGGCCATGCTTTCGTCCTGGCTACCCCAACCCAGGCCAACAGCTCCGCCCCCCCCGCAGCTACTTGTCCAAGCCTCCCGAGCTTCTCCTTCACCCAAATCCAGATAGCAGATGTTCTGAAAGAGCTGCAAAATCTGGACCCCGTACAAATCAGCTTGACTAGATAATCTGGACCCTCTTTTTAAAACTATCTGCCGCCATTGTTGCAACTCCTATTACCAGTCTGCTCAACCTCTTTTTAGTGTCGTCCGAGATCCCAAAAGATTGGAAAGCTGCTGATGTCACTCTTGCTGCCGGTGATTCTCTGATCCACCTCTATGCAGATGACACCATTCTGTATACTTCTGGCCCTTCGTTGGACACTGTTAACTAACCTCCAAACGAGCTTCAATGCCATACAACACTTCTTCTGTGGCCTCCAACTGCTCTTAAAACGCTAGTAAAACCAAATGCATGCTTTTCAACCATTCGCTGCCTGCACCCGCCCGCCCAACTAGCATCACTACCCTGGACGGCTCTGACCTAGAATATGTGGACAACTACAAACACCTATTTGTCTGGCTAGACTGTAAACTCTCCTTCCAGACTCACATTAAACAGCTACAATCCAAAATTAAATCTAGAATCGGCTTCCTATTTCGCAACAAAGCCTCCTTCACTCATGCTGCCAAACTTGCACTAGTAAAACTGACTATCCTACCGATCCTCGACTTCGGCGATGTCATCTACAAAACAGCTTCCAATACTCTACCCAGCAAACTGGATGCAGTCTATCACAGTGCCATCCGCTTTGTCACCAAAGCCCCTTATACCACCCACCACTGCGACCTGTATGCTCTAGTTGGCTGGCCCTCGCTACATACTCGTCGCCAGACCCACTGGCTCCAGGTCATCTACAAGTCCCTGCTTGATAAAGCCCCGCCTTATCTCAGCTCACTGGTAACCATAGCAGCACCCAACCGTAGCATGCGCTCCAGCAGGTATATCTCACTGGTCACCCCCAAAGCCAATTCCTCATTTGGCCGCCTATCCTTCCAGTTCTCTGCTGCCAATGACTGGAACAAACTACAAAAATCGCTGAGGCTGGAGACACTTATCTCCCTCACTAGCTTTAAGCACCAGCTGTCAGAGCAGCTCACAGATCACTGCACCTGTACATAGCCCAACCAACTACCTCATCCCATACCGTAGTCATTTATTTATCTTGCTCCTTTGCACCCCACTCCAGTGTTAAATTGCTATACTGTAATTACTTCGCCACCATGGCCTATTTATTGCCTTACGTTCCTTATCTTACCTCATTTGCACACATTGTATATAGATTTGTTGACTGTGTGTTTGTTTACTCCAATGTGTTGTTGATTGTGTTGAAATGCTTTGCTTTATCTTGGCCAGGTCGCAGTTGTAAATGAGAACTTGTTCTCAACTTGCCTACCTGGTTAAATTAAAAAAAGAAATACTGAACCAGTCTCAAATCATTACATGTGAAATGAAAGGCAGGGATGCTAATAACGCCAGTTCACACACTCCATGCTGAATACTCCCTCTAGCTAGCGCAGTGAAGTTCCAGCTAGTGGACAAATTAGTTTATGATATCTGTTCTGCAGTGATTAGCTCGACGAGTTCTACAGCACAGATGACTGCTCTCTGGGACATTATGGCAGTGGCCAAATGTTCCAAAGCAGCGAGGCACAGTGCCATCTGTCCAAGTCAGATACATGCTGATTTCTGAGAACAGTCCCGTAACTTGGCTGCCATACTTCATCAACAAGCTGGCAAACTAGCTACTGTATGGCCATTCAAACAAACTTGCTAGCTGGAGCACGTCATAGCTACCAAGAGAGGAGTGATCTTCAGAATTAGCAATTTGTGTTAGGCAGATGAGCAAAATCTTGATTTTTTTTCAATTAGGTCCTCGTCCTACAAGACAGATCGGTTGAGGGACGAGCTTCACGTAGTATTGACGCCGCCTGACGTGAGACAGTGATGGGACCTCTACAAACACTCACCGCTGCCAGGTTGCCAACCTGCGTCCAGAAGACATAGTTGGGGAACTGCTGCAACCCTTTGGCCCCGACAATCAACCGCTGGTAGAGGAATCCACAAATGAGGTACACTGACAAGAGGACAAACCCACTGGGACAGAGGAATGAATGGGGGAAAAAAAATAATTGTGTCAAATCCTCAGTTGGAAACCCATCCCATGAATTGACACGTGAACAAACATCACAATGATTCACAGTGATAATTCTTCTGGTGTTTTGCTGTGTTAAGCATTGAGGAAATAAGAGACCATTATCATAATGAATACCAATAAATATGTAAATATGATCAGTTTTGCTTGGCCTTGTAGCTTTGTTTGTTGTGAGCGAATGACAAGTCCATTTCATAGGGTATTGAGTATTTGTTGGAGAGACAGAAATGGAGAGCCTTGGTTGCTGCCCAGCGAGTTGGGGATGAGTGAGTATTTCTGTAGTCACATGAGTATGTGTAATCAGGAAGGGTGCATCATCTTAGTACTAACATTATGAGTATTATGGAGCCTGCGCTGAGCTGGGATGGCAGAGCAGGACAGACCGCACTGGAGTCCAGTTCAAACAGATAGAAACAGTCCGTCTCCCTCTCCCTCTCCTCCAACACCACTTCCAGCTTCCCCTAAGAGATGAATGGGGAGAGTGAGAGAAAGAGAGGAAGACAGGTTTGAGCAAGATGGAGGACGATAGGAGGGGATGTAGAGAGGTGTGTGTCAGTGTGTGACAGGGAGGACGATAGGAGGGGATGTAGAGAGGTGTGCGTCAGTGTGTGACAGGGAGGACGATAGGAGGGGATGTAGAGAGGTGTGCGTCAGTGTGTGACAGGGAGGACGATAGGAGGGGATGTAGAGAGGTGTGCATCAGTGTGTGACAGGGAGGACGATAGGAGGGGATGTAGAGAGGTGTGCGTCAGTGTGTGACAGGGAGGACGATAGGAGGGGATGTAGGGAGGTGTGTGTCAGTGTGTGACAAGGAGAGAGAGGCATGTCAAATCATCACACCACAGATCTATAGACATAGAAGAATACGGACCAAACCCTCCCTTCCCTCTCTCACCATTTCCACTCCTCTGTTGCAGGAGATCATGACGATGGCTTTCCTCATCCCCTTGGAGCAGTGGGTGTCATACCTGGTGCCGTTGCTGTAGATCAACATCACCCAGTCACCTGTAGGGGGTGATGGATAGCAGAGAGCGAGAGAGATGGAAGGGGAGAAAGAAAGGGCATCACTATATCTGGTCATGCTAGAACTGACTTACAGAGAAACTATAATATACCGTAACACACTAATACGACCACCACATTACTTTTTCAAAGGAAAAGATAAAGAACCCGGGCATTCTTACTTCCTCCGATAGCCTGTGTTGCATTGTACAGGCCAAGCACGGTCTCCATTTTTTGGTCGGTATGGTCGATCTGAACGAGTCCCGCTCCTACCGTTTTCCCTGCATCCCCACACACCTGGAACTGGTACGTGTAGCTCTCCTTGCCGCTTGTCGTCGCCACAGAGAAACTGTAACCAAGGGAACCGTGAAAAAAACCCAGAGGTAACGTTACCTTGTATAAGTGTTACATGGGATGTTAAATGAGTGATGTAGACTAAAATGAACACTATGTAAAATGAAAACTAAGGGGGTTTCCAAGCTTAATGTGGCCTCCTGACTGCTGAACAATAACCTTTTAATACCATCATGCAAAGCTAATTTCTGTGACAGCCGACAACGTATAATTTCATCTCCCCAAGCAATGGACGTCAGTGTGCGTGGAGTCGTACTCTTTTGCTGATAAACATTTGCTTTGATACCCCTCACCTGGTAAAGCAATAGGATATACCTTAGATATTTCTAGGTTTTCTTCCATTTCTAAAATGGTCATTCCTTACGTCTTGTTAGCGAGCGGTTCTAGAAGACTGAGGACCTTCCGTTCTGCCGGGGACTCAGAGAAAAGCTTACACCTCTTGGTGTCGTCACTGGCCTGGCCTCCACACACCAACAGGACCAGCTGAACAGCCAGAACTAACAGCCGCACAGACGTTCCTGTGTGTGGGGGGGACATGGACACCTGGGAGAAATATATAATGGTACACGATTAAAATACTATACTTAGTAAGGATTATTTGGTATGTTTCACTGCATGACTGATTCATTGCCTAACCAACTCATTTTGACACGACACTGATAAAAGCAGTAAACAAATGCTGCAATTTTAATGTTGTAGTAGGACAACTGAGAAAAAACACCTGCCGTGTGATATTTACAACATCAGGAACACGTGCTCTTTCCATTACATACTGACCAGGTGAAAGCTATGATCCCTTATTGAGGTCACCTGTTAAATCCACTTCAAATCAATATAGATGAAGGGGATAAGACAGGTTAATGAAGGATGTTTAAGCACATGGATTGTGCCATTCAGAGAGTGAATGGTCAGGACAAACGATTTAAGTGCCTTTGAAGGGGTTATGGTAGTAGGTGCCCAGGCGCACCGGTTTGAGTGTGTCAACCCAGCAGCGTTGCAGTTGTTTTTAAACGCTCAACAGTTCCCTGTGTGTATCATGAATGGTCCATCACCCAAAAGGACATCCAGCCAACTTGACACAACTGTGGGAAGCACTGAAGTCAACATGAGCCAGCATCCCTGTGGAACGCTTTTGACATCATGTAGAGTCCATGCCCCCAATGAATTGAGGATGTTCTGAGAAGAAAGGGGGGTGCAACTCAATATTTGGAAGGTGTCCTATTGTTTTGTAGTGCCACTATTTCTGTGATTCCTAAGACAGATACATCTCATGAGCAAGTAGGCCTACCAAGACAAAACTCTACTACAACAGCGAGTCAGACCATATGAACTCTGACAAGTAAAATGACGCAGCAAAGCTGCTTTCAAAAATGGTGCGTTCAAGAGAACTGGGAACTCTGAAAAATACCAAGTCAAATCATGACGCCAGTGATCAACAACTCGGAAATTCGGAGCTCTAGAAAAAGGCCCTAGTTATATTTCGAGTCGGAATTAGGACGACAGTTTAAATAAAACGATCGGAGCTCGTTTCTTCCCCTGAGTTCCCAGTTGTCTTGAACGCTCGGAAGTTGGAGATTCCCGAGTTCACAGTTGTTTTAAACGCGGCATAACATCTCTGTTTGCAGGAAGGAAATTAAACTATCCCGCCATCTTGACTTGCACACCCCTGACCTAAAGTGCACTCGGGATGGTTGCTGCAACGTTCCGTGAGCGCTCAAGGCAAAACTGTCGAATATAAACTGAACACCGTAAATCATTGCGAAATAGATTATAAAGTCGTAATTAACAAAACAGCGGTCATGCAACTTTTGAAACCTTTTAGAACGTTACGCATCATGAATCCACCCCTAGCCGCGGATGATACTGTGACACAAACCGTTTTTAGACATACCTTCATTCCGAAAAGATGTAGCCAGCTAGTCCGAATAGTGTAGGTTGAAGTGGCTACAATCTAGCTGATCAAGTAGCTAGCAAAAGCAAGCTAATCTAGCTAAATGAGACACTGCGTCCCCTGTTTTGTCTTGCAAATGCAACAGACTAACACCTGGTAATCAATTTCGATTACGCACAATTACGAAATCATGTTCGTTAACAGTCCGCTATGAAATGTACTTTAAAATAAACGATTTATGCTATAAAATCATTATACCGTGTCTAGCGTTACTTTATGTCAGATGCGGAAGTGTAACTAAACAAAAAAACGCATGTGACTGTAGCAAAGATTTAACTAAAGCAAGATAGACCACAGCTTGTCGTTTCAAATGAGTCGTAGTGGGCAGAACAAGCAAGGAGGCGGGCAGAGCCAAGTACGCGCTAGCGATATCCTATTGGCGCGTTCTAGTACACACCTGCATATTTCCGTTAGGGAACGCCTACTCTGCGAAGTGTGCAATAACTCAACTGCCTTTGCACTCCTAAACAGCGCGATTTTTTTTAACTTTAAGAAAAAGGGTGAAGCCTACTGAACTTTGTCCGTTCTGTACATAATATATTCTAGTTTTGGGAACAGAAACCTGTGTTGAGATAAAATGTTTAATTGATGAGAAGATTTGCAGGATGTCGGACAAAAATCCATCTCGTTCCATCTTCTCCCACTACCCGCTAGTGGGCTTCCTCTCATTGAGAGGAAGCGGGATCTTCACATTTATATATCCAGTTAAATATCTGTCTTATTGTTCGATCTGTGATTGTAACATTGTATTTGTAACAAGCGGAACTACTGTTTTATTCTTAACAACCCTGTTCTTCTTCGATTAAGTTTAACGGCTTTTGGCATCCAATAAATGTTGCATTACCGCCACCTACTAGACTGGAGTATAACTCCCTTATACTTTGCTGGGGGAAAAAAACACACTAAGCACTAAACTCACAAAAAAAAAACATTCTCCACTATTTAAATATATTTAGTCCTACTTCAAGCCAACAGCCAGAAAGGATGGGACACCACCACTTAACACACCCTGTAACTCTTCTGATGTCAAGTCTTGCACACCCAAATACCTCTCTGCAGCTGCCACCACAACCTGTATTTTCTCAGACTTACACAACAGTACAGTTAATAACCATTGCTATAAATGCTAGAAATCCAATCTTACTGAAACATATATCACTTGTTGGCCTATCCCTCTGTACTGGTACAGATCTACTACTCAAGCCACTCCTCTCAGGATCTCTCCCCCTTGACCCATCTTCCTCTGCTTTCTTCACTGCCTCAGCATATGACAACTTCTTCACTACTCTGATCCTGGAAACCTCAACCTGCCTCTCTCGCATGGGACATTTCTGATCCCCAGCCCAATGGGCACCCCTACAATAAACACATACCACTACTTTCCCCAATGCTGCACATTCCTTTGTCTCATGCTCATCTGCACACTTTTCACACCTAGTAACCTCCCTCCTACACACTGCTGACACATGCCCATGAGCTTGAAACCTGTTACAACATAATGTATTCCACACAAAAGCTTGTACAGGATAACTTCTATATCCTAAAGTCACATTGTCGGGGAAAGACTCAACATCAAAAAAGAAAAGACAATGACTGTCAGACTCACCTTTATCCTGACCCTCGGTGCAATCCTCAGGCTCCGAGAACTTCACCACACCTACTACCTCCGATACTTCGGCCTCATTCACTTCCATTTCTCCTCCTGTCTTTAGCTCACTCTGTTACACTTCCTACCATTATTCTTTAACAAACCATCTCCATTTTCTGCCATTGTCAACTGACTCAAGCTCACCATCTTCCTCCCTCCCTCTCTTAGACCTCCTCTGCCTCTCTTTTTCCCTCCATTCCTCTTCCGGATTCCAAGTATAAGTCTCCTTACGATGACACAATCTCAAATCGCACTCCACACTGCCCTTTCCCACCTGGACAAAAGGAAAACCTACAGTTGAAGTTGGAAGTTTACATTGGTTGGAGGTTGGAGTCATTAAAACTAGTTTTTCAAACACTCCACACATTTCTTGTCAACAAATTATAGTTTTGGCAAGTTGGTTTGGACATGACACAAGTAATTTTTCCAACAATTGTTTACAGACAGATTATTTTACAAATAATTCACTGTATCACAATTCCAGTGGGTCAGAAGTTTACATACACTAAGTTGACTATGCCTTTAAACAGCTTGGAAAATTCCAGAAATGTATGTCATGGCTTTAGAAGCTTCTGATAGGCTAATTTACATAATTTAAGTCAATTGGAGGTGTACCTGTGGATGTATTTCAAGGCCTACCTTCAAACGCAGTGCCTCTTTGCTTGACATCATGGGAAAATCAAAATAAATCAGCCAAGACCCCAGAAAAAAAATTGTAGACTTCCACAAGTCTGGTTCATCCTTGGGAGCAAGGTACCACGTTCATCTGTACAAACAATAGTATGCAAGTATAAACACCATGGGACCATGCAGCCGTCATACCGCTTAGGAACGAGACGCGTTCTGTCTCCTAGAGATAAACGTACTGTGGTGCGAAAAGTGCAAATAAATCCCAGAACAACAACGACCTTGTGAAGATGCTGGAGGAAACAGGTACAAAAGTATCTATATCCACAGAAAAACGAGTCCTATATCGACATAACCTGAAAAGCTGCTCAGCAAGGAAGAAGCCACTGCTCCAAAACCGCCATAAAAAAAGCCAGACTAGGGTTTGCAACTGCACTTGGGGACAAAGATCGTACCTTTTGGAGAAATGTCCTCTGGTCTGATGAAACAAAAATAGAACTGTTTGGCCATAATGACCATTGTTATGTTTGGAGGGAAAAGGGGGAGGCTTGCAAGCCAAAGAACACCATCCCAACTGTGAAGCACGGAGGTGGCAGCATCATGTTGTGGGGGTGCTTTGCTGCACTAGGGACTGGACACAAAATAGATGGCATCATGAGGAAGGAAAATTGTGAGGCTATATTGAAGTAACATCTCAAGACATCAGTCAGGAAGTTAATGCTTGGTCGCAAATGGGTCTTCCAAATGGACAATGACCCCAAGCATACTTCCAAAGTTGTGGCAAAATGGCTTAAGGACAACAAAGTCAAGGTATTGGAGTGGCCATCACAACACCCTGACCTCAATCCTATAGAAAAGCGTGTGAGAGCAAGGAGGCCTATTAACCTGACTCAGTTACACCAGCTCTGTCAGGAGTGTTAGAGGTTCACCTAGGGGTCATGATAGGGGCTGTACCAAATGTTTGATGTATTATAATAATTTATTATGCTTATGTTGTATTAAAAGAAGGGGAGGGGTTATAAGAACCCTCCCTTTTACATTTACAGGGTCCTAGACTACAGATTAACAATATATATTCATTATAGAAGTTTAATATTGTTCCACAGTTGTTATCTAGTTTCTCTGCTTCTTATAAAGACACAGTCTAAGAAATGTGTGACTGTGAAGACAGAACTCTGCAGGGGAGTAAAAGAGAAAGGAGACTAGTCAGACATACCTCTATAAATCAACTTGGGGGAGTGGACATTTACTGCTAAGCTTTTAGATAACACTGAAACTCTATGTTTGTGTAGCTGTGGATGCATGGGCTTGGTCTCATGAGTAGAAGGTAATGATGTAGGCAGTGACATCACTTAGACTGGACTTCGGGTTTAATAAAACAATTTGGGACTTTTTCTATTTTGCAGAACTTACTCGGAAACATGCGTGCTATGTTCCTGATTGTCAACTTCTGTCTGCAATTGCATTAATAAAGGTTTTTGAATGATTTAATTAAAGATATTGTCATAATGCTGATTTCACCAATGAGCCAATGATTGACAAGGAAACAAGGAACGAACCCCAACATTTTGTCAATATAGGATGAATGAAATGAATGATTGATGGTTTTAATTTTATTTTGGGTAGTAATTACTGAATACTAGATTCAAATTTTTTGAGATGTGATTCTGTAATGATCATCTGTTTCATTTTTGGTGGCAATGCGGGCGACCATTACTAAATACTAGTTATTTTGGTTTTGGAGAGGTGGTTATAATACTCATCTCTTCTATTTTATTTTTGGGTTGTAATGCTAGCGACCATTACTACATATTAGTCATTTTCTTTAGCAGAGGTGATTCAGAGATAATAATCATCTATTTTATTTTGTAAAGGAAATTCAGCTACAATTACCAAATACTAGTAATTTTGGTTTTGAAGAGGTGGTTCAGCGTTAATCATCTAATGTTATTTTGAGTTGTAATGCGGGCGACCATTACTGAATGACTAGTTATTTTTAAATTTTGTAGTGTTTATTTTGAAGAGGTACCCAGTGAATGAGTTTAGTTGTTTATGAATAGTGGTAATTCTGTGTGAGATTTACCCAGTGAATGAGTTGTTTATGAATGGTGCATTGTATGTTTCATTGTTTGTTTGTCTGTGGCGGGGTTTATTGGGTAATGGCCCAATGGTGGAATAAAAAGTTAGGAGTAGGACAGAAGTTATTTTAATAAGAGGTTGAACATATTTGTTAGTGACACTTTCCTACCATAGGACAGTATTGGAAATGTACAACCCTTAGCATACCAATAAAAGCATTCCAAAGAAGTTCTGTAGATATATCTTTATAAAAAGTTATTTTGTGATTCTATCACCACCAGGGGGCACTGGTGTATAACATATTACTGTTTCTCCACACCCTTAAAGATATAATATTAGGAATTGAAGTCTAGCATGCAGGTTTCTCTGTGAGGCCCATGTGTGAAATATATTTGAGTTTAGTAGAACCATTTACTGTAGCCTGGATTAAGTGAGAGTAGAATTAGGATTACAGTATCAACCACTGTTATTTAACACACACTGAAAGGTGATAAATAGGAATTTATATAGGCATATTCATACATATTACACCCACTTTAGGATAACCCTATAGAAATTAGAAAACACAAGATAGGAGCAATGAAGCCTGTCACGCCTGTTGCATATATGCAAAAGAAGTTTCCTGCTTTGGAATTTACAGTCACTTTTAAGAAAGGGCATGTCTGGACAGAGATGGCAGGAGAAAATAGATATCCAATAGCTGGTTCATTCAACAAGACTAGGTTGGATTTAGTCAAGGAGATATTTTTGTCAATTTTTCTTGTCTAAATTAAGTTGATGAAGAGGAGTACCCTTGTATCAGAAAATGTGAAAGGAATGATGATGATGGAAGGACAGATCTTCATGAACAAGGCTACCGTGACCAAACTTAAGCTGGAGAAGACAATAAAATGTGGAAGGAAAGAACTGAGTCAAGACAAAGGCAGAACAGGAGTACTCCCCACTGTCCCGCCGCCGTATGACAATCAACCCAAAGGAACCCTGGGTGACTATACACAGATCTACCCTATCATACCACTGACAGAAGAAAATGGTGAAGCAACCACAATTATACTCAAGGGGACTCTGATGAAGGAGGTGGATGACACAACAGCAGCAACAAGCAGTTCCTGGAGGGAGATTCCCTTGTCACCCCACCTCACTCCACAAAAAGGAACCGACTGGAAGACCATAGACATATGGCCGCCTGTAGAAAACAAACTAACTACTAAAGAAGTAAAAGTAAAGTACAAAGTGTTACCATCCATGGGTGACCAATTCAGTGACCAGAGAGAAAGGGAAGAAAGAGGAAAGAAAGAAAATGATAAGTTGTATACATTATGAAAAGAGAAGAGGAAGTTGATAGAAGATCAGCAGGTGCTAATTGCTGATTAGATTAAAGAGACAATGGACACAGATGATGAGGACAAAGGTAAAACGCTAAAAGAGGAGGTCAGACAAGCCATGGATATGGTAAAGACAATACCAGAGGGAGATAGAAGAGTGTGAAAGGAGGTCTAGACACTGCCTGAAGAAGGCCCAGCTTGCACAGAACGAGAAAGGAAGTGGTGATTTTACTCACAATATGAAGTTGTTTCTACAGGCTCACCACAACCACAGCCTGCAGCTCCCCCACAGTCACATCAGTCACACCTGTGAACCTGGTGCCTGCAGGGTATGTGCTTTCCACCACTCAACATTATGGTGACCGACAAACATGGACTGGAAGAGGAGGTTGGCCAGCCAGAGCCCTACGTGACTGGAACAACACTCAATGCTGGACCTGTGGGCAGTTGGGGGCATGTGAATTCGCAGTGTGGGGTAAATGTAAGAGGAAGAGGTTACAACAGGGTCAGAGGAAACTTTGGGTCTGGCAGAAGAAGAGGAAACTCAGCCACAGTACCACACGCCCGGAGCTGAATATGCTCCCAGGGGCCACTTATGCCCTATGGACAAAGAGGACATGTTAACGATAGAGGACAACCATGGCCAATGGGAAATCAGAACAACAACAGTTCTTATTTTCCTAAGAATCAAAAATGAAGGTGCCCCGACTCCCCTGCTCCAGTATGAATTCAATGATGGAAGAGAAGAGCCAATGGTTACTCTTAATGTTAAGGACATGACCTACCATTTCTAATAGACACTACAGCTCACTGTTCCTGTTAGCAAACCTGGACAAGTTGTTGTAGCTTCCCTGAGCAAATCATCAGTAACAATAACAGGGACATCTGGACAGCCCAGGAATGTGTACCGGACAAAGACTTGTTTGAAGAACCTCTGCTTGACTCTGACATGGCGCTGTTCGTTGATGGTTCTGCTTATATAGATCAAAGCACAGGGAAGAATCATGTAGGATTTGCTGGAGTAGATGTGGAAGGTGATATTGAGTTTATATGGCCCCTACCAGAACATTTATCAGCGCAACAGGCAGATTTATTAGCTCTGAACACAGCTTATGTGAATTGGGAGGAGGGAAGGCCCTAACTGACCACTCAGACTCAGCAAATGCTAGTGGGGTTTGTTTGTCATGATGTGGGATTTGGAGAGCAAGAGAGTTTACTAATACCACAGGCACACCTATTAAAACATACCTTATGTTGAACAGTTTATTGAAGCTATGTGAAAACCTAACACATTGGCTTTTGTTAAGGTTGAGGCACACACGGGTTGGTGTGATTATGCTAAGAATTGGTAACAGCATAGCTGATGAGGCGGCCAAATTGGCTGCTTCCCGTTGTCACACACATGCATTTTATTTTTTATTGTTGTTTGTGTCATCTGAAACTACTGATCTTGAGAAACAGCAGCAGGCTGATATTCTCAATTACCAAGTGTGGAGGGAGAGAGGGTGTGCTCTCTGTCCTAGGTCTGGCTTATGGCTACATCTTTTGTCTGGCATGCTCTGTTTACCATCAACCATGATCTTTAATATAAGCCGATTGGCTCATGGTGTAAGCCATTCGTCAAAGGGGGACATGAGAGGAGAATGGAGGAGGAGGAGACTTCGGCCCAATGGTATACCAACATTTTGAATCAGCACCCAAAACAGTTCATTTATCGTTGCGCAACATGTTTATTATATAACATAGACAAAGGAACTCCACTGCAACCAGGGAAGTTTCCCACTCCAAAATGACCTTTTGTCCACCTTGCTATGGATGTCCTCATGAAAATGCGCAGCAGCCTTAATAAAGGTATTGGGTGTACACCTTGTGAAATGTTAACAAGATGACCAATGGAAGGGTCCCGTCCAGGTGACCATGGCAACACTGACTGCAATCCAGGTAGCGGAAAGGTCCGGATGGCACAATCTCTCCCATTGCAGGTTTCTCCCAGGTTGGAAACCGTCCTGCTTGGAGGACACAGAGGAAGAAAGAGGCTGAGATACACCGATGAGGAGGGCCAGAGGAGAACTGGAAGACCACAACCAGAGGGCCGAGACCAAAGGCCAGAAGAACCAACAGAGGGTTCAACCACAGAACCTGAAGAGTCATCAGATGTCACCATCATACACACATTCTATGGTTGTGAAACAAGAAAATTGCAACCATGGAAACACACATGCAGGGTCTTTATTGCACTCCAAATCCTACTCGTTCCCTTTGTGGACGGGGATGTGGATTATAATAAATGGTTGAAAGCAGTGACATACATATGATTACAGGGGAAGGGGAACACATCTGGCTCACGGGTAATGATTTTCCAGAAACCCACCTCCACAGCCTTTCTGTGGGGAATCCAGGCAGTACCAATTGCATGTTGATTACTCCATTTTATGCAAAGGAACAATATCAGGGTTCGACAAAGAAACAGCAATTATACTATTCTGATGTTGGTCAGTAGGGGGAAGGAAGCAGCATGGGAACGTGGATTATCCAATAAGACAATAGGTAATAGTTCAGATGCAGCTATAGAATTTAAGGAGGGTGGGCCCATTGAGACTAAATGACCAAGGTGGAAGAAGGTTCCTAGCGTACAACCAGGTAACAATTCCCAGCTGATTAAATGCATAGGACCTCCAAAAGTACAATGAGGAGAGTATCTGACTGGTAGTGTAAAGCCCCTAAATGATAAAGGAGATGTTGTGTTGACGGGATTAAAACCTACAATAACTCCCCCTGTTTGTATCTGCAACTCAGGAAATGTGGATGTAGGAAACACCACTAATTGCCTGTCTTACACAGACCTAAAAACAGATACCAGTAGTTTTGATGTACTGGATGGGCAACAATTGATAACTTGGATAAATATGTCAAACATAGGCAAGGGCATGGGGACGCCTCCGGATCATCTCTGGATCTGTGGGGGTAATGGCTACATTTTCCTCCCCATGAGATAAAAAGAGTGTTGTTATCTGGGGAAAACTGAACTGACTGTAGCAACATTACTTGCTTCTGAGTTGCTGAACAGTTCTTTGCAAATTAGTTTCAGATCGAATGGCAGAGCTAAAAGAGCAGAGGCTCAAAATAATGAAGCTTCTGGACATGTGCTGTCTCAGGTAGAGATGGCAGCCCTAGTAATCTTTCCAGGTGCAGGAGTTGTAGTAAAGGGTAAGGGGATTAACAACTTGACATACTCCATGCAGGCACTTACTAATTTGATAATACAGGGTTTTCCTCAGTTGTCACTAAATGTTCAGAATTTGAAGGCAGTAGTGGCCAGAGACAAAATGGCATATATTGGCTAAAGACCTACAGGTCCCTTGAAATAGACGATGAGGATTACTGTGTCATGTTGCTTCCTGACTCCTCTGACAACATGACAGCTATTATTAATGACTGGCTAAATTAGGAGGTACTCTGGGAAAAGCTGTCAACACCATCTTTGACCAAATTGGACACTGGTTTAATGGTGTATTTGGAAACGTGATGGGTAAGGTAATGGTGTTCCTGTCTGCCATGATTTTCCCACTTCTGGTAGGACTACTGTGTTTTGCTGTTGCTTTATGTATAATAAAGTGCTTGGCTAAAAAGACTGTTGAACATTTGGGGATTATGGGACACATGTATGTTGGGGTGGTTACAAAGGAGCAAACTTACCTAATGTGGTAGAGGGAAGATATGGGAGATACTAGAGCTTGTCATGTATATATGGGTCAACTGAGAGAAGAGTATAGTGATAGGAGAAACTATGCTAAAGGGGATTTCAGTGTGTTAGACTTACAGTAACAGGTAACTGGTGTAAACCTTTCCAGGATAGAGGAAGGCATGGGAGCACCTTTTTGATGGATGTGGGTATGCAGTGACAAGGGGTATCTCACTTTACCTCCTGGATGGGGGTTGCTGTTAGTTTAGGAGAACTGAAATGTACATGTTGAATATGGGTGTGGCTGTCCTGGAAAAGTTGTTAAACAATTTAACCTACTCCTTACATGCCCATATGAATTTAACTATCTCAGGATTTAGCCAACTCTCATTAGATGTCCAAAATCTGAAAGCAGTAGTCAGCCGCCATGAGTTGGCTTTAGATTATCTTTTGGCGAAGGAAGGAGGACACTAACGTACTAGGTATTATTGATCCTGAAAATTGTGTTATGCTATTCCTTGACTCCTCGGAGAATATGACTGCGATAATTGATAAGATTGCTGATCTTAGTAAAACTCTCAAAATCTGAAAAATCTGTTTTTGACAAAATTGGTGACTAATGCTAATGCTAAATTTGGTAATGTGATGGGAAAAGTTGTTCATTTTGTTTTCATTGTTTACTCCTATACTTGTAGGAGGTTTGGTGATTTTGGTTACTGTTTATATTTGTAAGAAAATGACCAAATTTGATTTGACAATACTACACTTCTCCTGACATACATCTTGTTCTTGCCTTGTCAAGGCAGCCATTTTTTAACCTATATTTAACTAGGCAAGTCAGTTAAGAACAAATTCTTATTTTCAATGACCGCTTAGGGGCAGGGGCAGGATGACACATTTTTACCTTGTTAGCTCTGGGATTCGGTCTTGCAGCCTTTCGGTTACTAGTCCAACGCTCTAACCACTAGGCTACCTGCCGCCCCAATTTAACCGTCTGTCACAATCTCTGTACAATCAGCACAAACCCCTCTGGATGTGGCGCTCAACAGTGCATCCCACTTGTAAAGCATCTGCTTCGTCTTGATGTTCTTATTTATCAATAGCTACCGCAACGGTTTTCCATTTCAAACAAGCGCGTTCTCTTTCTCCCATATTCCTCGTTTCGCTTGCAGTGAAGCAGCACAGTAGTGGTCATGTTCCTCCCTCGACCGCTTCACAACCCTGTCAGCTGATTTGGGAATTTGCAGTTGGGAAGTTCTTGGTAAGGGTGGCAAGAACGAACAAACATCACCAGCAAGTGATGTTTTGAATTTAAACCCTCGCCATTCTCTCGTGTTTTCCCATTACCTTAGCCAGTGTAAATCTGTGAAACGACATTGACGGCGTCAGCAATGCACAGCTTCAAATCAAATTGTATTTGTCAAATGCGCCGAATACAACAGTTGTAGACCTTACAGTGAAATGCTTACTTACAAGCCCTTAACCAACAATGCAGTTTTAATAAGTCAATCACACTTCTGTGAAATCAAACTGTCCACTTAGGAAGCAACACTGATTGACAATAAATTTCACATGCTGTTGTGCAAATGGAATAGACAACAGGTGTAAATTATAGGCAATTAGCAAGACACCCCCAATAAAGGAGTGGTTCTGAAGGTGGTGACCACAGACCACTTCTCAGTTCCTATGCTTCCTGGCTGATGTTTTGGTCACTTTTGAATGCTGGCGGTGCTTTCACTCTAGTGGTAGCATGAGACGGAGTCTACAACCCACACAAGTGGCTCAGGTAGTGCAGCTCATCCAGGATGGCACATCAATGCGAGCTGTGGCAAGAAGGTTTGCTGTGTCTGTCAGCGTAGTGTCCAGAGCATGGAGGCGCTACCAGGAGACAGGCCAGTACATCAGGAGGCGTGGAGGAGGCCGTGGAGGGCAACAACCCAGCAGCAGGACCACTACCTCCGCCTTTGTGCAAGGAGGAGCACTGCCAGAGCCCTGCAAAATGACCTCCAGCAGGCCACAAATGTGCATGTGTCTGCTCAAACGGTCAGAAACAGACTTCATGAGGGTGGTATGAGGGCCCAACGTCCACAGGTGGGGGTTGTGCTTACAGCCCAACACCGTGCAGGACGTTTGGCATTTGCCAGAGAACACCAAGATTGGCAAATTCGCCACTGGCGCCCTGTGCTCTTCACAGATGAAAGCAGGTTCACACTGAGCACGTGACAGGCGTGACAGAGTCTGGAGACGCCGTGGAGAACGTTCTGCTGCCTGCAACATCCTCCAGCATGACCGGTTTGGCAGTGGGTCAGTCATGGTGTGGGGTGGCATTTCTTTGGGGGGCCGCACAGCCCTCCATGTGCTCGCCAGAGGTAGCCTGACTGCCATTAGGTACCGAGATGAGATCCTCAGACCCCTTGTGAGACCATATGCTGGTGCGGTTGGCCCTGGGTTCCTTCTAATGCAAGACAATGCTAGACCTCATGTGGCTGGAGTGTGTCAGCAGTTCCTGCAAGAGGAAGGCATTGATGCTAAGGACTGGCCTGCAAATTCCCCAGACCTGAATCCAATTGAGCACATCTGGGACATCATGTCTTGCTCCATCCACCAACGCCACATTGCACCACAGACTGTCCAGGAGTTGGCGGATGCTTTAGTCCAGGTCTGGGAGGAGATCCCTCAGGAGACCATCCGCCACCTCATCAGGAGCATGCCCAGGCGTTGTAGGGAGGTCATTCAGGCACGTGGAGGCCACACACACTACTGAGCCTCATTTTGACTTGTTTTAAGGACATTACATCAAAGTTGGATCAGCCTGTAGTGTGGTTTTCCACTTTAATTTTGAGTGTGACTCCAAATCCAGACCTCCATGGGTTGATAAATTTGATTTCCATTGATAATTTTTGTGTGATTCTGTTGTCAGCACATTCAACTATGTAAAGAAAAAAGTATTTAATAAGATTATTTCATTCATTCAGATCTATGATGTGTTATTTTAGTGTTCCCTTAATTTTTTTGAGCAGTGTATGTTTAAGGCCTGAATGGACCAGACATGTGCATCGTCACACAGATCAGAGGTCTGATAGCAGACACACAGTTTAAAACAAGAGAGATGTTTGATGTAGGGTGAAGTCACATGGATGTCTACCATGGCTGAATGTGTCACAAAGTTCAAGATGATGACCATTCTTTCCACTCTTCAGAGGAAACTCAACTCAGCTGACAGTGAAATAACTACACCAAGCTCACAATGATATTAGACAAAAATAATGCTCCAGGATCAACAAAGTTTCTTCCCTGATCACTGTGTGGAGTGGTGATGGTGATATAGCCCAAACCGTCTTTCTCTGTCTGATTGTCACTGTAATTAGCATCCTCATTCATGCATTTACATGAAAGGATTAGAGGTGGCCCACCACTTCATTTATTGGTTTAAACAGAGTGCATGCACTCCAGGTATGTTTGATCTTGGGATGAGGGTACAATAGGATTATCTAGAGGTGGAACAGACAGATGTGAAAATACAGTTGCTTCTCCACAAATATTTTGCACCAGACTTGATGAATAGTTTCTTTCCCTCCCCAAAATATTTTCATCATTCAATTGCCATTGATTGCTGTCTCCCATCCTGAGGGGTTGTAGCTTCCCCCCCCTCTGACACTCCACCCTCATTGAACCCCAGCCCAGAAATTAGCAGCGGAAAGGAGAATTACAATACATCTATCTGACACGTTGTCTTCTGGATTTATATTATTTAGTGATCTTACAGATTCCAGTAATTCCTCATGGATAATAAAAAGACTGTTGACATACTTAAATCAATGGTATTTGTAATGACTCGGGCCCCAAGGTTTCCTAATCATGTCACGTGGTCTGGGTAAACATCTGGCCCTAGCAGCACTGACAGTACAGCTGACATATATATGTCTCTCTTCCTTTTCTGTCATTGCCCAATCCTGTTACTGTGATCTGAAGAACTAGCTTTATTTTTCTGTGGAACTTGCAGTTCTTTCCCACTTTACTACTTCTCCAGGGAATGTTAGGGACGTTTTTATAAGCCTGTGTAGGCTGTGTTGGTGGTTTGTTTGCTGAATCGCAGTGTGTGTGTTCTCACTCCTCTTTGCCTCCCTTCCCCCTTCCTTGATTCTAGAATCTACAACCCTTACCTACCTTAAGTGTGATATGCAGACACACCCGGCTGTCCTGCACCAACCAATCGCAGACAAGGGAGAGACACCCAGGAGGTGTACTTCCTGTATTTGTTGAGAGAGGAATGGAGCAGGAGAGAGAGAGCGGTAGTGAGTCAGCGAGCTTCATCTCAGGGTCAACAGTAACTGATCACGTCAATGTGGGAGGAAGGAGAACATATTCGTTTGTGAGATACAGTCCGCGGCCTTTCGTTTAGTTTGTCCAGATTCTTCTGTTCATTAACAGCGGCTGTGAAGACAAGACAGAGAGAAAAAGAGGAAGGGGAAGATAAGTGTCAATCTGTTCAGACTTGTTTGGGAATTTGAGCAGGGAAGGAGGGAGGAGGGGTGAAACAGCAAGAGAGAGAAGGAGAGAGAGAGAAGAGCAGAGGGGAGAGGTTGACAGACAGATTGAGAAGAAAACAGATGTTGAGAGAGACAGAGGGTCAGGATTGGATTAAAGTTGAAATAGAACTTTGCCCCCCCAGCATACTAAACTCAGGTGAGTCCCTCAGATCTCTTTACTGTGTTTCTCTACTGATATATCAGTCATTCTACAGTTCTAGCATTGATTCATGGCTAATTTGTCAAGTGGTTTATGTGTTACATGTGTTTTCATTGTGTGTAAGAGAGTCCTGTTTTAGGGTTAGTTATGCTGTGCTATGCAGATGTGTTCTGTGCTGCGTTCAATAAATCAGTGTTCCCAGGTGTCACATAGTCTGCTGGGCTGTTTCTGTCATTTACTACAACACTTTGCTGTTGGCTCTGTTGTTGTATAGATACTTGGCGCTCCAGGCTTAAAGGGAAAATATCGTTTTTGAGTGGATTCTTCCTTTAAATTAACTCAAGCAGTTAGCAGTAGAACCCATTGAGTTGAAGTGTATTGAATTACAGGGTTGGCTATTGTGGGTTGGCTATTAAGTGTTGTCTGACTAAAGGTCGTGATGCTGTGGTCTCAAACTGATCGCATCAACACGTTGTTGCCTGTGATTCTTATCATCATAACACCCACAGTTATAACACATTGGACTTGTGTTGTATTATAGTTACAGTATTTTCACCATTTTGTAATTTACATTTTTTTTTACTTCCCATTTGAATTCATGAATAGTGAAGCATTGATCAGGGCTGGTAAAGACACTAGGCCACTATTCATCTTCAGTGTTCGAGGGCCACAATGGGCCTAATGCTGCTCTTAATCTTCCATTTTCATTGATCTCAACATTCCTTTATCTCCATTTTGTGATTGAAAGTGTTGCTACTTCAAGTGATTCTATTGGTTGTAGCAGTATCCTTGCAGAATGTCCAGATTGTGATGAATTATAAGTTAATGAGAGAATATTACCATCTTTCAGGTTCTGAAAAAGTATGTTACCATGGGGACCAAACGCCCCAGTCTGACTCCCTTTGACACATTTGATCCATCCCATCAAAGCGCTTCCTACTTGAACCCTCAGCCAATCAGCCAGATCTGTCGCGAAACAAGTCCCAGACCTGGAACTATGGCCCAGACAGACAGAGAGAGGGAGAGGATCCGAGAGGAGGAATGGAGGAGAGAAAGAGAAATGGAGAGATTGAAGGACAAAACAAGAAATAGAAGAAAAGAGATGGAACCCGGACCAAGAGAGAGGAACAGAGAGAAGGACTGTGCCCCCATATCCAGAGGGAGGGAGGAGGAAAGGGAATGGAGAGAGAGAGAAAAAGGGAGAGCGGGAGAGAGACGTGCCAATGGAAGACCTACTTCAAATCTGGAGATCAGGAACGACAGAGACAGAGAAAAGGAAAGAAAGAAAGGAGACACGTTTCCTAGAATTATAAAAAATAGCAAAGAGAGAGACAGAAGAATGAGTGCATTTGTGGAGGAAGATGTGGGGAAAGAAGGAACGAGACAATTGGAGAGACAGAAGGGAACAGAGATGGACGACTGGGAGAGAGAACGAGAGACAGCAGCAAAGATACAGCGGTATCGAGATGCTGAGAGGGACTTCCAAAGGTACAGAGAGAGGGAGAGGGAGAAGGAGAGAATCAGGGCAAAAGAGGACGGAGAGAAAAATGGAGGGAGGCCCATGGAGGATAACACAGTGAGACGGAGGGAGAGAGCGAGGGAAGCAGAGCCAGATTTCAGAGAGAGGAGAAGAGAGAGGGACTCAAAGGGCAATGACCTATGGAGCAAAAGAGAAATGTATATGGATGGAGAGAGAGAGAGGCCAAAACTCTGGCAGGGAGAAAGGGAGGTTAGAGGAAGAGAGGGAGATTCACAGAACTATTCGGATAGAGAGGGCAGAGATGGAAGGAGGGAAGGAAATACAGCAGGACAGAGGGACACCAGGAGTGAGGGAGACAGTGATGGAGAGAAGTGGAAAGAGAGAGTGAGAGATGACAACAGAAGAGAACTGAAACATCTGCACAGTAAAAGTGAGGGGGACACTGAGGGGAACGCAGCATGGGATAGAATGAGGGAGAAAGAGAAGGAGAGACAGAAATGGAGAGGGGGGGAGATGTACAGAGAGAGGGATGGAAGGAGAGATGCTTATAGACAGGGAGGCAGGGACATTGGCAGGGACGGGGGCAGGGACAGGAACATTGATGGAGAGAGGGACATGGACAGATACAGAGAGGGGGACAGGAGAAAAGCGAGGGAAGTGGAGAGAGAGAGGGATGGGGTGAGAGAAGGGGGCAGGCAAGAGAACGGACCAAGGGAAAGGAGGGATCCGAAGAAAGATAGGGAGAAAACACAGCCCAATGTAACAGGAGAGAGAGGGAAGCGGATGGACGGAGAGAGATTCAGAGAGAGGGAGAGATATTCCAAGGGGGAGGATGAAGAGAGGAGGCGCAGGGAGAAGAGGGTCAGAGAGACAGATCCCAAAAGGGAGGGAGGAGCAGACGGAGCTAGCCGATCGCCGAGTGAGACAGCCCCAAGGGTGCCACCACGAGTCCAGATCAGCGGAGAATGGAGCAGTGACATAGCGAGGGAAAGAAAATGGAGAAGAGGAAGAAAAAGTAATGAAGAGAAGGAGTCAGAGGGAGAGAGGGATGTGGACAGGGGGCAGAGAGAGTGTAGTGAAAGAGAGAGACCAGATAGAGTGAGGGGGAGAGAAGAAGGAGAGGAGGAGACGATACCAAAGCGCCCTGAGCAGAGGAAGATGTGGTTAGAACCACAGAGGGTCAGATATAACAAAGACTCCTCTTTAGAGGATGAGGTTACAGAGAGAGAAAGATATAGGCACACTAACAGATGGAGAGATGGAAGTGAAGAAGAGGATAGATCCGTGGAACAAAGGACAGGCAGAGAAAAAGAGGGGAAGACAGAGGGAGAAGGACAAGAGGATAGGTCGGTGGAACAAAGAATGTCCATAGACGAGGAGAGAGAAACTGAGAGGGAGGGAGAGAAAGAGAGGTATTTGGAGAGAGGGTTAAATGTAGATGAAGACGATGAGACAGAAGCCTGGAGGAGTTATAGCAGAGGAGAGGAACACCAGACTTATAATGATGGAGAGAGAGAGGAACGCTGGCAGAGGGACAGGGAGACGGAGAGAGAGAATGTGACAGATAACATAGAGGGTGACAGAGAGGAAGAAGAAGGAAGTGATAGATATGCAGAGTGGGAAGGAGAAAGGGATAGAATCCCTTCCTCTGAGGACGGCTTTATCACTGTGTCCAGTGGTGGAGAAGAGGAGTTTGAGGACTGCAAGGAATTCTTGGAAGTTGGGTTCACTAATCATGTTACCAGGCAACCTGTTGGCTTTCAGGGGAGCGAGGGAGAGATGGAGAGAGGTCGAGGGAGAAGACATGAAAGAGAGAGAGAAAGAACAGAAGAGCAGACAGAGCAAAAGGATGATGCAGTGGAGGGAGAGGTGAATGACGGAAAGGGGAAGAAGCAACCCACCTATGTGTTCTGTGTGATTGGACAAACACTGCCCAGGTCAAAACCCAATCAGACAGCAGTCCTGGGTGACATGGAATCAGAGCGGACCAATCAAAATCCTGGATATGGTCATAGGGACAGTGGTGACATCACACACCTCCCTCATGAGAACCCTTCCAGAGACGGAGACCAAGGGTCAGAGGATGAGAGGAAAATTGTGAGGAATGAGATCCACGTGCCAAAGGAGGAGAGAACAGACACAGAAGAGAGCTCCATAGTGGACGTCAGCCACACCACCCTAGAACGAGAGAGCGGAGAACGACTGAAGGTCATGGAGGAGAACCCATACGCTGAGACAGAGAAAAGGAGGAACTCTGAGACCGAAAAACTCCTCAAAGAGTGGAGAGAAAGACATAAAGAGTACACAGAAACAAGAGAGAGGGACCCAACATACAGGAGGAGGACAGAACCAGAGATAGGTCCATCTTCACATCCCAGTGGAGAGTACCACCACCATGGGATCCCTGTAGTTGACCAAGCCACCTCTGACCAGAATAACCCTGGAGTGATGTGCCCAGAGGAAGCTGTGGCCATCCAAATCAGTATAAGTGGAGCCTGGAGCACAGAAGGTCAAGAGGTCAGCCAGACTGCGAGAGGGACCGAGAGGGTAGAAGAGGAGCTAGAGGAAGAAAAGGATGAGACGCCAGAGGGGGGAGGAGCCTCAACCGTCTACGCCACGGTTCAGAAGAGGACGAAGCGTGGGAGGAAGTCGGTGGAGGCGAGGCTGCCTGAACAGGAGGCAGAGCCAGGGAAGGTGGAGGATGAGAGAGGTACAGGGGAGAAACTAACAGACATGCATGTTGAGGCTCTCACAGCTGTGCTTGGTGATGGCACACCCATAGACATGCATGCTGCCCTGACCCTACACAATACTCATGGTGACACACCTACAGACAGACAGGGAGAGGCGGTGGAGGGTAACAATGTGTGCACTGACAGACAAACAGACAGTCACATACATATCCAGGTAGAGATGGTGACAGAGGATGAGGGTGAGATGGAGAAAGGGGTCGAAGTTGGGGACGAGGTTCATATACTGGATGCAGAGAAAGAAGCGAATGCCCAGAAAGAGGAAGATCTGTTTCTCTCTGTGAGCAACACCCTGTACAAACCAACCAGCTGCCCCAGCCTTATATACAACCCTGACTCAGAACAACCTATCCCCCCCATAGAGGAAAAGACGGAGGAAGAAGGGGAGAAAGAGAGGACTGTGGGAGAGGGGAAGCAGGAAAGGAGGACAGAAGATGGAACCGAGGACAGGGAGAAAGTGGGAGAGGCGACTGAGGAGAGGAAAGTGGAAAGGGAGGAGGAGAAGAGGGTAGGAGGGGAAGAGGAGAGGATAAGGGAGTGCAAGGAAGAGAGTAAAAAAACGGGAGGAGTGGGGGTGAAGAGCACTTGTAGTTTCCAAGATTTGGGCACCGATGTTCGGTTTAGGAGGCAAGGGTTCCGCAAAATAACAGAAAGAAGAAACGAGGAAGAAGAAGAAGGAAGAGGAGATGCGAGGGATCGCAGAACAAGAATATTCCACGCGTCAGGTGAGACAGACAGAAAGAGACGGAGGAATAAATCAAGAGAAAAGCAGCTCAACACCTAACACAGATTAACATTAGAATATCCTAATTATGATCTTAATACTCAACTCATTTCATGATCATCTCAAATCATCTAATTTTGTCAACCTAACCAAACCTTTTAGAATGCCAGACAGTTATACAAACAAACGTTCATTCTTAGTTATTGATACCGACATGAAAAAATACTATAGTATACTATGGTATAAATACTAAATTATAAACCAGGTAGTTTATAATGCTGATTGTCTGAAAGACGTGGTATACCAGCCTGTCTAACACTGGTATGACAAAAAAATACTTTTTACTGTTGTAATTACATTGGTAACCAGTTTATAATAGCAATAAGGTACCTCAGGGGTTTGTGGTTTATGGCCAATATACCACAGCTAAGGGCTGTATCCAGGCACTCCTCGATGCGTCCTGGATAAGAGCAGCCCTTAGCTATGGTATCTTAGCCATATACCACACCCCATCGGGCCTTTTTGCTTAAGTATTCACTGTAGGGTTTTTGCAGACTTTACTATAGTATTTGCTGTAGTGTTTTTGCAGAATACTGGAATACTGTAGTATTTACTGTAGTATACGGTAGTATTTACTGTAGTATACTGTAGTATTTACACTTAACTATAGTATAAATACTGTAGTAAAAGAACTGTAGTATACACAAAAGTCATTAATGTAGTGTTTTTGCAAATTGTAATATACTGTAGTATTTACTGGAGTGTTTTTGCTTAATGTAGTTTTTTTGTGGACATTACTTTAGTATTTACTATAGTATTCTACAGTATACTACAACATTCTATATTAAGTAGTGTAATATTCTGTAGTAAACTAGTATTTTTTCATGTGGGATCTCACAAAAATCTTAATGAGATCCAACCTCTGATGCTAACTAACCCAAATTTACCACAACTGTGGACTTCTGTTTTGCTGTTTAAATGTCCTTATAATCCTGAGGTGTGAATTTCATATTCAGTTCATTGAAGTGATTTTATGCAGAGACTTACAAGAAACTGACATCAGCTGAGTCACTGAAATGGGGAAGGGGCGGGGGAAAGGGAGGAGGACAGTGTAGGTGGGGACAGTGTGGCAATCCCAGAATCTCGCAATAAATAGGCAGGGTTGACTGTCTGGAATCAGAACTCATTCCTCCTCCATGACTCTTCTATCCATTCTATCCCAGCTCTGTCTTCAGTTCAGTAGTTCTGTTTAGAGCACACCACCTAGAGTGGAGCACAGCCAGGGGAGTTTTGCAAACAACCAAATCCTTGTTTCTGTAACCAAAACAGCTCTGCCTGTTCTGTTCTGTAGGCCATATTGGGCTGAGCTGTTCTGAGCCACAGTATATTACATTATTGGGTTATGTTGCTCTACCTCTCTGGACTATACTGGAACCAATATGTTCTGCTTCCAGATGAGGAGGAGGAGGTGAGCTTCAACTGGGGAGACGTGGGCCTGAGGTGAGTAGAAGATAGCAGGGGGGAGGGAGGGGGTATATGCAATGTTAGTGCACTGGGCTACCACAGTGACCGTGTGTTTTTATTACATTGTCATATTTTATTTCATGTATAGAGTCAGTCTTTTGATGTCATGCAATAAGTACAGTTAGATCTGTTGCCTGCCATTTAACCCTAACACTAGACTGAACACTAGGCTGAACACTAGGCTGAACACTAGGCTGAACACTAGGCTGTGTTAGTGCCTGAGTTAAAATAGTACAGATAAAATTGTCACGAACTGGCTCAAAGTCTGTAACAACGTGGAGATTATGGTGTTTGTAGTCAGTAATCAGTAGTGTAAGTGAGTGGTTGCATGCATAAATGTGATAATGAGGTGTGTTGAAAGGTGCCAAAGCAAACAAACAAAACGGCCACAAAAATGCCACAACGAGAATCTAACAGTGTGTCTGCATGGAGAGAGTCTCCTCAATGAATGGGGAAGAGATGTATTTATCCCGGGTCACACCCGGGCCCAGGTGTGTCACTGACAACCCTCCCAGCTCCGCCCGCTGACATCCTAATAAGGAAAACAAGAGCAAAGAGAAAGAATACGGCAGACAGAGTGGGAGGGTTGTCACAAAATGTACCACACTACTTCTGTAGATGAAGTGAGGACGATTCCCTGTCCTGACTCTTTCCTCTCCCTCTGCCCAGGAATGTCACAGATACCATCAGAATGTCTAGGAAGAACTCCAAATTTTACAGTGAGTATCGCTCTACCTCTGCTGCTCTACCTCTATTGCTCTACCTCTACTGCTCTACCTCTACTTCTACTGCTCTACCCCTACCTCTACTGCTCTACCTCTACCTCTACTGCTCTACCCCTACCTCTACTGCTCTACCGCTACCTCTACCTCTACTGCTCTACCCCTACCTCTACTGCGATACCTCTACTGCTCTACCCCTACCTCTACTGCTCTACCTCTACTGCTCTACCTCTACTTTTCTTTTTCTACTGCTCTGCCTCTCTTTTCTCTCCTTCATCCTTGAGGCACTCACATCCACTTTCACACATCCACTTCTCTGAAATGTATTTTATATGTAATAATATGATAATAATGTTAGTTCGATAGCACCTTTTATTCTACAATGAGCAGAGAGAGCTAGTCTGTGTTTATGGCTATGTAGGTATGGAATCTGTGAAGGCACATGTATTTCTAGGTTAACTACGCTCCTTGTAATTTTAAATGAAAAAGTCAGTAAAATCAAACAAGATACTTCCACAGACAGATATCATCTGCCAGTAAAGGTACTGTTAAACAAACATGTCCACAGACAGATTGAATCTGGGACTAGATTTGACTGTATAGCAGTGTACTGTGAGTCCCAAGACAGACTTCTTCCTGTGAATGGCTTACTCATGTATACAGTGTGTGCTTGATCCCTTTCTGTATTTTCCCAGATTGTTTCCCAGCTCAAACATGTTGTAGGTTTCTTCCATGGAACCTATAAACTGTTGGATTTCATTTTCAGTTCTGCTTTCCGACCCAATAATTTAAACATACCAAAATGGCAGCAGGTTTGCAGGCCTATGAGTCATGGTGAAATTGTATGAAATGGGGCAGTCGTGTGTGTGTGTGTGTGTGTGTGTGTGTGTGTGTGTGTGTGTGTGTGTGTGTGTGTGTGTGTGTGTGTGTGTGTGTGTGTGTGTGTGTGTGTGTGTGTGTGTGCGTGCGTGCGTGCGTGCGTGCGCTCCAGGGCCACAGGCAGGTTTGTGCAGGTATTCATATCTCTCAACGCCAATTTAAACCAACTGTTGCTGCTACAGCGTAGTATTCCAAGAAGTGTAAAATGCAAACCATACACTCTGGCTAACCCACTTCTCTGTCTCTCTATACCTCTACCTTTCCCTCTCTGTTTTTCTTCTTCCTGTCCTCTTACTGTCTTCCACTTTCTCCTTTGCTCTCTTTCTCTGCCTCTCTCTCACTCATCCTCTTCATCTATACCCATTCTGTCCCTGTCTAACTTCTCTCTCTCTCACTCATCCTCTTCATCTATACCCATTCTGTCCCTGTCTAACTTCTCTCTCTCTCACTCATCCTCTTCCTCTATACCCATTCTGTCCCTGTCTAACTTCTCTCTCTCTCACTCATCCTCTTCATCTATTCCCATTCTGTCCCTGTCTAACTTCTCTCTCTCTCACTCATCCTCTTCATCTATACCCATTCTGTCCCTGTCTAACTTCTCTCTCTCTCACTCATCCTCTTCATCTATACCCATTCTGTCCCTGTCTAACTTCTCTCTCTCTCACTCATCCTCTTCATCTATTCCCATTCTGTCCCTGTCTAACTTCTCTCTCTCTTACTCTACTCATCTCTCTCGTCACCTCTCTTTACCTCCCCTCCACCTCTACTCCTTTCTCTCTCTTCCCTCTCCCTCCTTTCCTCCCTTCCTCCTCTCCCTCACCCCCTCTCAGATTCCCAGCTCTACCAGCAGTACAGTGAGACGGCTCAGAACAGGGAGATCCTCAGTCAGTCTTGCTCTGACACCCTCTCCATCTACGAGGAGCTCCCTGTCCCCCTGTCCGCCGTACCCTCCTCCCTGGCTCCCTCGCTCCCTCCGGCCCGCAGGCCCTTACCCCGTCTCCCCCCAGTCATCCACCCCCACTCTCTGTCCCACTCTGGCTCTACCTCCAGTGGCACCAGTGCCAAGTTCCTGCCCATACCACAGCCGCCCCAGGCCCCCAGCCCCCGGCCAGGCCTTCCTCTCCCCGCCTCTCCGTCTCCCTCACCCAGTCCCCCAGCCTGTGGCAGGAGATCCCTGAGGTCAGGAACAGTGCTGAGTTTGGGGAACTGACTGACGATCAGAGACGCCTGCAGGAGGTAAACAAAAACGAACAGTTGACCCTTCAACCAGCGATGTCGATGATGACATTTGCCAGGGGCCTAGTAGCTAATGTAGATTTTTTGGAGCCTGGGTCTATGGGTCCTCTGGGTACTTGGAACAGTGCCTGTAATCTCCCCCTCTCCCCCCTTTCCCCTCTATCCCACCTCTCCCCCTATCCCCCCTCTCCTCTTCCTTTCTTCTTCCTGTCAGGTGCAGTTTGAGGTTGTAACTTCAGAAGCGTCGTACTGTCGTAGTCTGGACATTGTGGTGGATCACTTTGTCAAGTCTAAGCAGCTCGGGGAGCTGTTGACTACTCAGGACAGGAGCTGGCTGTTCTCCAGGCTGGCTGATGTCCGAGCCATCAGCCACAGGTGAGAGGACTGGGACTTATTTGTTTGTTCCTCAAACTAGCAAACCCACAGGCTGAATGTCACTGGGTCTCTCTATGCCCCTCTTTCTCTTTTTTCTGTCAACGTGTACCTCATATTCTTTCTCTGTATTTGTTGTTCTCGTAGTTTTCTGTCGAAGCTGGAAGAGAGGGTAGAATCAGATATGATGCACTTCACCGTGTGTGACATCATCGCTCGCCACTGTCAACGCTTCAAGAAGGTCTACGTGCCCTACCTCACCAACCAATCATATCAGGATGCCACTTACCAGAGACTCATGTGAGTCCTCCCCCACGGTTCACTGATTGGACAGACTCTTTCTGACAGACTCTTTGTATTACTGCAGGTTTATTTGTGTTTACATTGACTTACAAACAGCACCTTCTTTTTCTCTCTCTGTCTGCCTTGCAGGGATGAGAACCAAGGGTTCAGGCGGGTAGTGGAGAAGTTGGAACTCAGTCCAGTGTGTCAGCGTCTTCCTCTTCGCTCCTTCCTCATCCTCCCCTTCCAGAGGATTACACGACTCAAACTCCTTGTGCAGGTGTGTTTGTGTGACTGTGTGTGACTATGTGTGACTGTGTGTGACTGTGTGCGTGTATGTTTTAAGCGCACAATCTAAGTATGTGACTCCTTATAATCTTCTCTTCGACTCGGTCTCACTCTCCCCTTCTCAATCTCTCTCATTCTCCCCATTTCTCTCAGAACATTGTGAAGAGAACAGCCCAAGGCACAGAGGAGGAGGCTCAGGCCATCAAAGCTATGAAGCTACTGGAGAAGGTATGTTACACCCCCCCCTCTCTCCTTCTGGTGGTGCACTCTTACATGATGTAGCCTAGAGATAACTGTTAACCATCTCTCTTCTCTCCCTCTCTCTGTCCTTCAGTTGATCCAGGAGAGCAATGACAGTATTACTCAGATGAAGAGCATTGAGTCGCTGGTCTCTCTCAGTGCCAGAGTGGACTTTGAATGCAGGGTGAGTAATAAACTACATCACCTATGATCCCCTGCTTTACATACTGTCCCTTGAACATATCTGTGTTGAACTGATCGCAATAACAAGTTACAATACAAGTACAGCAGCAAGCTTTAACCGAGTTTAACCTATGTGTGTGTGTTGTAGACTCTCCCCTTGGTCAGTCAGTCACGTAGGCTGGTGAGAGAGGGACCGGTGACTGAGATGATGGATTTCTCTCTGAAGGAGACAGAGAGGAGTGTCTACCTTCACCTCTTCAATGACTACCTGCTGCTGTCGCTGCACAAAGAGTGAGTCCCCTCAGACAAACACACTCACACAACAACCAAAGCAAACCAAGCATTAAGTCATCTAAACTGATATCACTTTTTATTGACAAGTTTTTCAATGTTCCCATCATTGGGCGTTATTAACTCTCCTCTTTTCCTCCTCGCTCTAGAGGGGGCAGGTTCACGGTGATAGACCATGCTCCAGTGTCAGAACTGCGTGCTGAGAACTGTCGGGTCAAACTGCACTCTCTAGAGAAGAACCTTTTCCGCCTCCACCTCAACAAGAAAGCCCTGCTACTTAGCACCGACACACAGTAAGACAGAGAGGGTTGTGTATGTGTGAGTGTGTGCCTGTGTGTGTGTTACAAAGAATGAAGAGTAGTGTAATCCACAGGTGTGTATGATTGTGTGTAAAAAGTGTGTTTTCTTGTGATATTTCAGAGGTGATAAACTGCGTTGGATCTCAGCTGTCTCCAGGCCCCATCCTGTTATTGACTACTCTACAGCAGAAGGTGGGTTGAAAATTGCTATATTGCCATCCAGCCTATCATGGCCAGACAATAGGGACATCTTGACCCTCAATACCTGCTGTATTTGACCTCTGACCCTCTCTCCCACTCCTCACAGACTTCACACAGATGCAGTGCGTCAGAGCCTTTGTTGCCCACCAACCAGATGAGCTGTCCCTGGAGAAGGCTGAGGTCATTCTCGTCCACCAGCAGAGCACTAACGGTAAGGAGGACAGAATCACCCACTTCCTGATTGGTTGTGGGAATACACAACATCTCCATACCTCAGTGTTTTTGAGTGCTGAAAATGTGTTGCTTTTTTAGTTGTTTTTTGTTAAAACTCTTTCCCTTCTCTTTCCTCTCTCGCTCTCTCCCTCTACCTCTATCTGTCATTCCTCAGGTTGGGTGGAGGGGACCAGGCTGACAGACAGACACAGAGGATGGACTCCTGAGTCCCACTTGGAAACCATTGCCAGCCTCAGGGTCCGACAGCGCAACTTACTGGACGCTCAAAAAATTACCACAGCCACGGCTGCAGTATGACAAACCAGCCACTGCCTGACTGCGCTGGTGGAATCCTAGTCACTGTGTATCAATGGAGTGTTACTGGGGACATGTGGATTTGGACAGTGGATGAAACATAGTGTTTCAGACTGGAGTTGTCCCTCCCGGCCTCACCCTGCTTATTGGGGATGAATGGCAAGGGGTTGAATGGCTTTAGAGGGGGTGACTTAGACGGGGGTGCCTTAGAGAGAGGCACTGGCCTGACATGAATACCTTTAACACTTACAGGAGTGTCAACGTAAATTATTGGAAGGCTTTTTGGAGGTGCCTGGGAGTGTCTAGGGTAGCACTGTAAATCAAACTCTGGCAATGAATGTCGATGAACTGTTACAGGCTGTATTGGAATTCAGCCATCTACGAACATCAGTGGATTGAGGTCCTGGGGCCTCTGAGAAGGACAGCAGTTTCTTTTTGCTTGGGGAATTTAAAGAAATGGTATGGGGCCTCCCGAGTGGCGCAGTGGTCTAAGACACTGCATCACAGACCTGGGTTCGATCCCAGGCTGTGATGCAGCCGGCCTCGAGTGGGAGACCCATGAGGTGGCACACAATTGGCCCAGCGTCATCCGGGTTATTGGAGGGTTTGGCTGGCTGGGATGTCCTTGTCCCATCACGCTCTAGTGACCCCTTGTGGCAGGCCGGGTGCATGCACGCTGACTTTGGTCTCCAATTGTACAGTGTTTCCTCCGACACATTGGTGTGGCTGGCTTCTAGGTTAAGTGAGCAGTTTCGGAAGATGCATGGCCCTCGACCTTCGCCTCTCCCGAGTCTGTACAGGAGTTGCAGCGATGGGATAAGACTGTATTATTTGTGTATATTACAAAGATTTTCATAAATGACTTTTAAGGTGGGTACTTATTGGCTGACGGGCTCAAATTGAATACTTCCGCTGCTCTATGTTCATTACATACTTCAGTCTATGACTGCCATCGTTGAAGTCATTTGTGGTGACATCAAAATGAGTGGTGTTGTACAAAACAAAGTAATCAGCGATAGAATGTGTGTCAGAAATTGTCAGGGAGGTACTCAGCTCCAGATCCGGAGAAGAAACTAATGTCTGTGGGCATGGCGTAGCGTTTGGCTGGAGCAAGGAGTTTGAGTAGCCAGACAAGGATACTTAATCCCCTTTGAGATACAGAAGACTGAGATAAAGAGAGGGGTTGCATGCACATTGTTAAGAATGTTGAAAGGGTTGTAAGTGCAATACATTTCCAGGACTGTGCATGTAGGCTACACAATTAGATGTTATGGCAAAAGAGGTGCAATGATCAAAATAAGCTGTTCTGTCTGTGTTGAGGAGACTGATAAGTATGCTTTGGAAATAAATGGCCTATGTGAAGTACTTTTTCATTTTCTGACTTTTGTTTTTGATAGCAAATAGTGAAATTGGAACAGCAGGAGAACTTGGCTACGCTATGGACCTTAGGCTTAAAATCAATAGTAGTCCCTGGTCAAAGGACTTGGATAGACTGAACACAACTATGTTTACAGCCCTGATTTAAAGCGTAATTTTTACAGGACAAATTGTATGCAACGTCTGGCACGTATGCAACGTCTGGCACGTAGAGGAAACAGCTCCTGGCCCAGTTTTCCAACAATTTAATTGGTTGACTAAAACGTAATTCAAGCAAAAACCGAGTCAGGCGGCGGGAAACAGCACTATTACTCCAATGGGAGCATTGTAAACAAACATGAACACTGCCTGAGTGGTTAAAAACGTTGTCCATCAGCGCGAAGGACGTTCATTGGTCTAAATCACTCAAATTGGGCGTTACTGTATTTGTTGTTGTTTTTGGTGCAAGAATAAGTAGGTAGCTAGTTAGAACA
This sequence comes from Brachymystax lenok tsinlingensis, assembly GCA_030435695.1. Classification (NCBI taxonomy): domain Eukaryota; kingdom Metazoa; phylum Chordata; class Actinopteri; order Salmoniformes; family Salmonidae; genus Brachymystax; species Brachymystax lenok. The sequence goes on from CM059789.1 coordinate 53,478,293, forward strand.
GTCGGCTATTTAAGAATATATTTCGTTTAAATCATTTCATCCCAAATAACTGTTCGTCGTGCTCATTATATGATAGCGTTGGTTACGTGAAGAGTCGGTGGGAAAGATCGGTGTGGAATTTTCACTTGTATTTGTTTCTATTCCGTTTTTCCAAAGAAGGTGAGTGTCTGACTGTTTATTCATTGTCTTCGCTTCGACACCGTGCAGCATATTCCTCAATCTCGCAAAATATCAGTAATAGCTCATTGGCTTTGAACGAATTGTTGGCTGGTATTGGCTCTCTTTTGGATGCCATGTGATACGTTTTTCATCCAGCGATAAGGATTAGCCATAACATCCGCTTGCAACGTAAACTAGCTACTGCAGGCAGCTGACGTTAACGTTCTCCTACTCAGCTGACCAAGCCCAAAACGGTAAATAATGACGTGGCCACCTTGCCATTGTCTGAAAAACCACAACAGTAGACTACAGTAGTTGGCTGTGATAGCTGTGTAGCTAATTAATGTATCCACTAGAAGGCAAGCCAGTGTGTTATGTTGTACATTTTCATTTCTAATCGCAATATTTAGTTTACCAACAAGTGCAAATATAAGACTATATATGCATATCACATTTATAAAGTAAAAAAACAACAACTTAAACATTGTAGGCACCTCTACATACAATACACGATTTCAAATGATTTAGTTGTCAAGACAGCATACAATAGCCTACCTGACTCTCTATGACAAGTTTGCTTTTGTGTACTTGATCCATTATGTCATCATGATCTTGGTATCTTGATATCAAGGTACAGCTGATATGTAGCTCCAGGCTTCACACATAGTCAGCTGGTTAGGCTATATTTTATTTTTAAATTAAGTATACACATAAGAATAGATGCTGTTTGAAGAACATCACTTAACATATTGTATCTTGCATTATTATATGCACAACTGTGAGTAACAACAATATACAGATACAGTGGTGTTGCAATGATAACGGTGCATCCATATATTATGTATTATCAAATGTTAACCCCTGTTGACCCGTCCTTGTGTGTCTCTGTAGATGGACAGTCAGTACCAGCGCTCTGTACCACTGGAGGTGAGGAGGGCAGAGGGTGAGAGGGTGCGAGCCAAGCATCCCGACAAGATACCGGTGAGTGTGAACAGAATAAATGCCAGTAGTGTTGGATAGCTTCCTTTCCTTAACTCCTTTCTCTTATGACCATTGGCCACTGATCTGAAAGGACATCACACTCATATGATTGTGAATTAATTTTCAGGGCCTAAAAACCCTATCCATCCCTCTGATCCTGGCATAGGATGAAGGGAAAGGAAGCTAGTAAGGTGTTATTAAGGTCAGATAGGGTTCAATACATGGATGTATGCCTTGCATGCCAAGTTTCTTGGCTCCAGTTAAATGGGACATGATGGTGCAGTGTGTAATTACTGACCACGTACTGTGTTCCCTCCTAAACCAGATCATTGTGGAGAGGGCTGCCAGGTCGAGAGCTCCTGACCTGGACAAAAAGAAGTACCTCGTGCCTTCTGACCTCACAGGTGAAACTGATGAGATGTCTGTCTTTCTCACAATTATTTCCTCTTTTCCAACTCATGACCTTGTTCTTATCCTCTTTCCTCTCCGCGTCCCTCTCTTCCTTCTCTCCACCTTCCCTATTTTCTCCACTATTGTGCCACTCTTTCTCTTCTTTTGAAATGAAAGTCTAGGTAATGTGTTTAGTTTTGTTCTGTAAGTCCCTGCCTGAGCATCTCTCTATTTTTCTCTCTCAGTGGGTCAATTGTGCTTCCTGATCCGACAGCGTGTGTCTATGAGACCTGAGGAGGCTCTCTTCTTTTTCGTCAACAACTCCCTTCCCCCATCCAGTTCTCCTCTCTCTGCTGTCTATGAGGTAAACACACACGCACACTGACACAACCGTTTATCCTACCCCCATGACCCCCTAACGCCAGATCCAGATGCCAGACATTCCCTCACTATCAGTGACACAACTCCATTACATTGAGATTGTGTTGTGTGGGTTTTGCCTATGTTATAAACAATGACAATTAAAATATAATGTTTTATTCAGTGTACATACTTCAGTTATTATCAACAGTCCTGCTTTTGCCATTTCAAATCCTTATTTCCCTCCCTGTCCCTGTCCTCCCTGGTCCCTCACAGGAGCACCATGAAGAGGACCTGTTCCTATACATGACCTACAGTAACGAGAGCGTCTACGGTGCCTGAGACGGGACAAAAAGGAGGAAAGAGAGAGAGACAGGAGATGGAGATGGGAGAGAGCTCATTGTAATGTTTCACCACTATTATTCACCACGCATTCTGAATTTGAAAAATAACGGGGTAATTGGAAATGAGTGAACAATACATTTCAATAAAAGAAGTGTTAAGGGGAAAGCTCTTTTATTTCTGTCTTTCTTTCTCAGCATGTCATCTGTATTTAATGCAAATAGTATTTTTTTTGTAAATTAATATCATGGACTTTTGTGGAAAATAAAATCCCAAATACATGGTTTGCTAGTTCTGCAGTTTGTCATTTAAAAAAAAAAAAAACTTTTAATCAAGCAAGACTGTGTGTGGGTGCGTGTTGTCACCACAATATTGCCACATCACAAACTGTCCCCATCTCATCCTCTATTTTTAAAAAGTTTGAATGTAAGACATTTGTCTTTTGCAGAAGTTCTAAGATGTTTCGTTTGGATATACCGTGTGATTCATTTTGTCAATCTCATTTCCCATAAATATCCCAATTCAAGTAAATGGCTGGCACTCAGTAATGGCGAGTGGGAATGATGAAACGTCTTTTTATAAAAAAGAGTGGGTGAGCCAAAGAGAAATCAGTGAGGAAGTGTAACTTGTAAATGAAAGGAGGGATCACTTTAGTACATTGTTTATTTTGTATTCAAGTGACACTAGCTACAGAGACTAAGGGAGATAATTTACATAGACATAGTTGGTTTGTGTGTGGGAGACTAGCTACACAAGTAACTTTCTGGAGTTTTTGCTGAACAGGCTTATAGGCTTTCCAGGGAAATAGAAAGTTAGAGACCCAGAGAGAAAACTAGAGAATCATGGAGATGCAAGAAATCTCAGGTAAGGAAAGAGAACATCTTCATCACCAAACTTGAGCTACTGGGGTAAATTTGCACCACTTTCCTCAGAATACATCAGCCTATTTCCATTACTGTATTAGGTTCAACCCTTTAAAAAAGTGTCTTAGGCTATATGCTATGTTTTGTTGTGTTCTGAGAAGATTAATTTGGTCCTAGGAGCTTCCACATAACCTATCTGTGTGTCTGCATGTCTGTCAGTGAAGGAAGCTGAATCTACAGTCTATTCCAAACTGAAGAGTCCATCAGAGGACATTTATGCTGAAGCTTCTCCTGGCCAGCCCTCTGCCAGAGACACACCAGGTACAGCTTGCTACAGCCCTGTTATTATATTATTCATCAAACTTAATCAATGAAATATATTTTATAAATCCATTTTTACATAAGCAGATGTCACAAAGTGATTTACAGACACCTGTCCTAAACCCCAAATATTATTATAATTATAAGATTATTACGTTATTATCACATACGTCTGAACTGATTCTAAATAAATGGAGGTCTAAAATTTTCCTATTAAAGTAATAAACATGATTTCTACCTTTAATACGCAAGAGAGGAAAAAGAGGAATAGAGAAAGACTGAAAGACTGTATGTGTGTGTGAGAGAGAAAAATAGTCAGTGCTACAGTGAAAGAAGTCTTCCCAGTTCCGAATTTTGATTACCGACACATTTCCTTGGTCTAGCCTACTATTAATGTTGTGTGTGGTGTGGTGTGCAGCTTGCAGTTTGCATCTGCATGTCTAGACTGTTGAGTAGGTCATTCATTGCCAACCCTTATATGGCACATGTTACAGGTGAGGTGAAGTTGTTAAAACAAAAACAGAATGTTAATGTTCCAAAATGTCCATATAACAGGATTTCTATATTTCTGACATGGAAACATGAAATAATGTGGTGAAAATGTCTAGTTTTAGGGGAGAATATTATCTAGCTTGTAACATAATGAAACCCATCTGGCGAGAAAGGACCTGTTTGTCTGTCTCACAATCAAGGCTGAGACATGATAATAGCAGGCCTCCAAGCAGAGGCCCAATCTATTGTTGTTAAACACAGCAAGGCTGAATGGACATCTCTCCAAGGACTAGATATCTCTCCAGACAGTTATTCAGAACGCTGTCTCTACACACGCAGAGATAGAGAGACATAGAGTAACAGCAGCCAAAGGATTTTGGGACAGACTTGAGTATTGTATTACAGGAATTAATTATAAATCTAAAAAGGGCACGTTGCTATAGAGACTGAGAGGGAGTTAAAAACCCCAGTGCATTTAGCCTTCACAGTACTTTACAGTCACAGTCTGTGGGTCAGGAACAGCAGTAATGTATATCAAATTTTGCCGTATTGTAGGAAGTGGAGGGAATGCCAAATTACCAGATGAGGCAAACACAAAGTTATCGGTTGAAGTGAAGGAACAGCAAGAGAAAGGTAAGCAGGATTTCAATTGTTGCTCGTAGTGATTGCTTATATAATGTCTGATGGTGCCGGCCATTTAACAAGCGAGGGCCGTCCAAGAACGATACCTATAACAAACTATAACATCAAACAATTGAAATCGCTCTAATTCATGTGAACAGGAGCATTCACATTACGATAACTACAAAAATAGTGGATAACGAGATCTGTCTATTGTTTGGGGTCACTTTTAGAGCGATTTTTACCCAGTCCCTAACAACCTATCAAAAAGGCGCTCTTGGTTTGTGAGGCTGCTCAGAGAGGAGGGCACAGTAAACTTGCCTAAAGAAAATAATGTACTTTTTACTTCATACATTTTCCCTGAGACCCAAAAGTACTCGTTAAATTTTGACAGGAAAATTGTCAAATGCATGCACTTATCAAGAGAACATCCCTGGTCTTCCCTACTGCCTCTGATCTGGCGGACTACCTAAACACAAATGCTTCATTTGTAAATTAATGTCTGAGTATAGGTGTGCCTCTGGCTATCCGTCAATTAAAAATGTAATAAAAATGGTGCCGTCTGATTTGCATAATATAAGGGATTAGGAATTATTAATAATTTTACTTTTGATACTTACGTATATTTTAGCAATTCCATTTACTTTTGATACTTAAGTATATTTAAAACCAAATACTTTTAGACTTTTACTCAAGTAGTATTTTACTGGGTGACTTTCACTTTTAGTTGAGTCATTTTCAGTATAAGGCCATATTTTCCGATGGTACAGTACCAGTCAAAAGTTTGGACACAACTACTCATTCAAGGGTTTTTCTTTATTTTACTATTTTCTACATTGTAGAATATTAGTGAAGATGTCAACTATGAAATAACACATGGAATCATGTAGTAACCAAAAAAGGGTTAAAAATAATATAAATATATTTGAGATTCTTCAAAGTAGCCACCCTTTGCCTTGATGACAGCTTTGCACACTCTTGGCATTCTCTCAGCCAGCTTCATGAGGTAGTCACCTGGAATGCATTTCAATTAACAGGTGTGCCTTGCTAAAAGTTAATTTGTGGAATTTCTTTCCTTCTGAATGGGTTTGAACCAATCAGTTGTGTTGTGACATGGTACGGGTGGTATACAGAAGACAGCCCTATTTGGTAAAAGACCAAGTCCATATTAAATCAAATCAAATCAAATTGTATTTTTCACATACACATGGTTGGCAGATGTTAATGCAAGTGTAGCGAAATGCTTGTGCTTCTAGTTCCAACCATGCAGTAGTATCTAACAAGTAATCTAACAATTTCACAACAACTACCTTATACACACAGGTGTAAAGGAATGAATAAGAGTATGTACATATAAATATATGGATGAGCGATGGCCAAACGGCATAGGCAAGATGCAGTAGATGGTATAGTATATACATATGAGATGAGTAATGTAGGATATGTAAACATTATATGAAGTGGCATCGTTTAAAGTGGCTAGTGATACATATTATGGCAAGAACATCTCAAATAAGCAAAGAAAAATTACAGTCCATCATTAGTCCGCATTTCAATTAACAGGTGTGCCTTGTTAAAAGTAAATTTGTGGAATTTCTTTCTTTCTTAATGTGTTTAAGCCAATCAGTTGTGTTGTGACAAGGTAGGTATACAAAAATATAGCCCTGTTTGGTAAAATGCCAAGTCCATATTATTGCAAGAACAGCTCAAATTAGCAAAGAAAAATGAAAGTCCATCGTTACTTCAAGAGCTTTAACATTTTCTTCAAGTGCTGGAGTTGGCTCTCAAGAGGACCGCCACAGGAAAGGAAGACCCAGAGTTACCTCTGCTGCAGAGGATAAGTTCATTAGAGTTAACTGCACCTCAGATTGCAGCCCAAATAGATGCTTCACAGAGTTCAGCAGACACATCTCAACATCAACTGTTCAGAGGAGACTGCATGAATCAGGCCTTCATGGTCGAATTTCTGCAAAGAAACCACTACTAAAGGACACCAAGTAGAAGAAGAGACTTGCTTGGGCCAAGAAACACGAGCAATGGACATTAGACCGGTGGAAATCTGTCCTTTGGTCTGATGAGTCCAAATTTGAGATCTTTGTTTCAAACCGCCGTGTCTTTGTTAGACGCAGAGTAGCTGAACGGATGATCTCCGCATGTGTGGTTCCCACCGTGAAGCATGGAGCATGTGTTATGGTGTGGGGGTGCATTGCTGGTGACACTGTCAGTGATATATTTCGAATTCAAGGCACACTTAACCAGCATGGCTACCACAGCATTCTGCAGCGATACGCCATCCCATCTGGTTGCGCTTAGTGGGACTATCATTTATTTTTCAACAGGACAATGACGCAAAACACACCTCCAGGCTGTGTAAGGGCTATTTGACCAAGGAGGAAAGTGATGGAGTGCTACATCAGATTACCTGACCTCCACAATCACCCAGCCTCAACCCAATTGAGATGGTTTGGGATGAGTTGGACCGCAGAGTGAAGGAACAGCAGCCAACAAGTGCTCAGCATATGTGGGAACTTCTTCAAAACTGTTGGAAAAGCATTCCTCATGAAGCTGGTTGAGAGAATGCCAAGCGTGTGCAAAGCTGTCATCAAGGCAAAGGGTGGCTACTTTAACACTTTTTGGGTTACTATGTGATTCCATATGTGTTCTTTCATAGTTTTGATGTCTTCACTATTATTCTACAATGTAGAAAATAGTAAAAAATACAGAAAAACCCTTGAATGCGTAGGTGTGTCCAAACATTTGACTGGTACTGTTTATGTTAATGCCAATACATCCTGACAAAATACACACTCTGACTGTCCTGCTAATGTGCCTTTCGGAACCTTGTAAACTGTCGAGAAAAGACCCATTACTGATCAAAATGGTTGCCTAATCAGGCCTAGGCTAGATTATCATTATTTCAGAATGAAACAGGCATTCAAAACGCAAGGCTTTTTAGCGGTTATTGAAGTGATACACAATGTACAAAACATTAGGAACACCTGCTCTTTCCAAATCGGGCACTAGAATTACTTTAAAAATATGTTTACATTACTTATTTTCTTGATTTCCCACCATTTTATAAGTCAGAAGACAGCCGTCCAGAGCTTCCTAGAACCACGTCAACACCCTCTGTCAAATAAACTTGTATTTGCCTCGCTCTGGTGGTTGGATGCATCATTACATCCATTTATATCACTTCACTGCAACGTTAGGTCAAAGGGGCGGTCCTTAGAAAAACATTTATCCAGCTTGACTGCTTCATGGCATAGACATGGCAAAGCAATTGCTGAATTTGTCTCGAGCAGGCGGATCTAAATACATAACGTTCATAGCTCAATGATAAAGATTGCGACCTAAACACTTCCTTAAACCTAAAATAAATAAAGAAGTAATTTTGTGAGGAAGTCAAACATTTTACGTCTGAGGCAGACACATTGCATATGTTCAGAATGACAAAATCAAGCCCTTTACATGGCCCTTCTTGTCACGTCCAGGCCTGAGAGACTGGCTGGAGTGTTTTTGTTTTGTTTTTGGTGTAGGGTTTTTTCTGTTCTAGGTTATATATTTCTATGTTGGGGTAATGGTTCCCAATTAGAGGCAGCTGAGTGTCGTTGTCACTAATTGGGAACCATATATATGTTTGTAGTTTTCACTTGGGGTTTGTTGGGTTATTGTTTGAGCATAGCTGTGTTTGTTTTGTTAGTGTTTTGTTAGTTATGTTTCAACATCACGATCTTCGTTTAGTTTTTGTTATTGTTGTTTTGCCCAGTTACGTTTCTTAATAAAATATGTATACTGGATTCCTCGCTGCGCCTTGGTCTGTCACTTATGAGGATCGTGACACACTGTTTAAATGGCCCAAATGGTGATTTAGACGGTCACATATTTAACAGATTTTGACTATCATTAATGTAATAAAGAAGGTGAAATATTTTGTGTAGATGTTCCCAAAGAAGATTATAACTATATATGGACATATTATAAAATATACAAAGGCTTATTCATTCACAAAAAATATATAAATCATACTATCATATTTGTATTATACTTGTATTGTGTACTTGATCATATGGGTTGAAAAGTGTTATTTTCTCAGACATAAATAAACAATTCCAGGTGAAAGCCAGAGGTCATAGCTTTCTAGGGGGTTAACACTACTACATTAATAAAATATTGACCTCTTGCTAGATTGATGACTTAAACCACAGCGAAACAGTGCAAAACGGCTGTCAGCTTTGGAGGTTTTTTAAGCCTTGATACAATTGAGACGTGGATTGTGTATGTGTGCCATTCAGAGGATGAATGGGCAAGACAAAATATTTAAGTGCCTTTGAACGGGGTATGGTAGTAGGTGCCTGGCGCACCGGTTTGAGTGCATCTAGAACTGCAACCCTGCTGGATTTTTCACGCTCAACTGTTTCCTGTGTGTGTGCCAGCACCCAAAGGACATCCAGCCAACTTGACACAACTGTGGGAAGCGTTGGAGTCAACATGGGCCAGCATCCCAGTGGAACGCTTTCAACACCTTGTAGAGTTCATGTCTCGACAAATTCAGGCTGTTCTAAGGGGAAAAGGGGGGTCCAAATCAATATTAGGAAGGTGTTCGTAATGTTTTGTACACTCAGTGTATAATGTTATTGTTATCGTTATAGTTATCGTCTTTGGTGTGGATGGCCCTTAAGACTATTCTTTCCTTGTCTAGACCTGCAGGTCCTGGGGAACGTTGGTCTGTACCGCGCAGTGTGTTTACTACTGTCTGTCATCTGTCTGGTTCTACTGCTCGTCATCATCATCCTCTGTGTCAAATGTGAGTATCATAGACATTCTATTCTAGAATAGTGATTTAGAAAGGCAAGACTCCTTTTATTTTGATAGGTTTAGATAGCCTTCTATGCAAGAAAGAACTAAACAAATGTTTAATAGGATTCCATTCTCTTTCTTTCTTTCTTCATTATTCTCTAGTTCCATCCCAGCCTCAGGTCTGTCATGGAACTGAAAAAGGGATTGAGACTAAAGAGAAGGGGAGTGGGACTGAAAAAGGGATTGAGGCTGAAGAGGAGAGGATCCAGTCCACTGAGGTGTGCAGCCTGCAGACATGCCAAACACAATACTTCCAACAACAGAGCCAGGGTGAGTCCCCTACTGTAGTGTGTTAGTCTAATGTAACCTATTAAATTATATCGCTCTACAAATTGTCAATGTATCGATCTAATGCTATGAGATGTATTGTACCACTACAATGTTTTCTCTTTGACTTCATACCACGCTAATAATAATTATTGAACCTACATGTATTAACTGAACTACATGTTGTACTTGAAGAGTAATTTCCCTCCTTTCCTCCAGTCCCTGCCTGCCACATGTGTGATGAAGGCTGGCTGCACTTTGAGAGCTCCTGCTACTTCCTCTCCAGAGACAGAAGGAACTGGGACGAGAGCAGGGACGAGTGTAAGAAGAGAGGGGCAGATCTGGCCGTCATAACAAACAAAACAGTGCAGGTGGTTCTACTACAATTGTTACTCCTCTCTACCTCTTGTTTCTCTTCTTTGTATAACAGTGACCATACAATGATGATAGCAAAGCAACAGTGATTGTATGACAATCATACATAAAATGTGGATTGACGAAGGTTACTAATAGTCCAATAAAAACGGTGTATTCTCTCAGACCTTTCTAACGAAGAAGGGAAACCTGATGTACTGGATCGGCCTGAGACAGAGAACCGGGAACTGGGTTTGGGTCAACGAAACTGAACTGGGACAGAGGTGAGACAACCGATGATGATGTTTATGGGCCTTGAAGACGGCAAACAGACTTTGCTACAGAAATGAAAACAATTGTAATGTTTTAGTATGGACAGTACTGAGCTATTTCCTTTCCTCTCATTGGTAGTTACTGGTCAGGATCCAACAGACAAGGGGATTGTGGGTTACTGACAGGAAGGGATCCTCCTGAGAGAAGCTGGAGCTCCACATCATGTGACCAGTACAGCTTCTACATTTGCCAGAGGGGGCGCTAAAGGACCCTGGTCTACAGGCTTTTGTTCCAGCCCAGCAGTAAGACACATGATTTAGCTAGTCTATGAATCACCTTGATTAGCTGAATCATTTAAGTGTTGTACACAATGTAGGTCAGCAGGGTTGGTGGCCACTGCCATATTCCAACAAAGAAACCTGTCAATACGGATTCTCTTTAGACTTCCATCTATTCCTATACCATAGCCTTTTATACCATGATTACACATCTCTATCAGTAGCCTTTTAAACCTTGATTATACACTTTATGACATACGTCTATGTTATAAGTCATTCATTAGACATCTAGGTATGACCAATGATGGTAAATAAAATCACATTACAGTTAGTTATGCCTTGTGAAGAACAATCAAGTCGGCCTGCCAGTTTCAGTTAGAATTTGCACTAATGTTAAAGATTAACACTGTATATTGCACTTATTTGCTTGTTTTGCTGAGATCTTTTCTATATGTTTTCTTAATGCCTTTGAATGTGATAATGACCTACACGATTATGTGCATTAACCAATCATTAGGTTTTAAGTATTGATTCACAATCCTGAAAGAAACAAAAATGTAATATACTTTTTTCCTGTAATAAAGAATCAGTTATTATACTGTCTCGTCAAACCTTTAATAAAAAGTGTTCATGTGCTTTACTTGGAATGATAAAGTAACATACATGGTCCCAACAAAATTGAAAATGAATCTAGTCTACATTTCAACTCAGTCATACCCATGTACAAATACTTTGTTTTTGACATGTAATACTGCATATACTGTATACAGTACCAGTCAAAAGTTGGGCCACACCTACTCATTCTAGGGGTTTTCTTTATTTTGACTATTTTCTACATTGTAGAAGAGTAGAGAAAAAATCTACACTATGAAATAACACATATGGAATCATGTAGTATCCTAAAAAGTGTTAAACAAATCAAAATATATTTTAGATTCTTCAGAGTAGCCACCCTTTGCCTTGATGACAGCTTCGCACACTATTGGCATTCTCTCAACCAGCTTCACTTGGAATGTCTTGAAGGAGTTCCCACATATGCTGAGAACTTGTTGGCTGCTTTTCCTTCACTCTGCGGTCCAACTCATCCCAAACCATCTCAATTGGGTTGAGGTCGGGTGATTGTGGAGGCCAGGTCATCTGATGCAGCACTCCATCACTATCCTTCTTGGTCAAATATCCCTTACACAGCCTGGAGGTCTGTTGTGTCATTGTCCTGTTGAAAAACAAATGATAGTCCCACTAAGCGCAAACCAGATGGAATGACATATCGCTGCAGAATGCTGTGGTAGCCATGCTGGTTAAGTGTGCCTTCAATTCTAAATAAATCAGAGACAGTGTCACCAGCAAAGCACCCCCACACCATCACACCTCCTCCTCCATGCTTCACGGTGGGAACCACACATGAGGAGATCATCCATTTACCTACTCTGCGTCTAACAAATACACAGTGGTTGGAACCAATAATCTCAAATTTGGACTCATCAGACCAAGGACAGATTTCTTCCGGTCTAATGTCCATTGTTCATGATTTTTGGCCCAAGCAAGTCTCTTCTTCTTATTGGTGTCCTTTAGTAGTGATTTCTTGGCAGCAATTCGACCATGAAGGCCTGATTCACGAAGTCTTCTCTGAACAGTTGGTGTTGAGATGGTTCTGTTACTTGAACTCTGTGAAGCATTTATTTGGGCTGCAATTTCTGAGGCTGATAACTCTAATTAACTTATTCTCTACAGCAGAGGTAACTCTTGGTCTTCCTTTCTTGTGGCGGTTCTCACGAAAGCCAGTTTTGTCATAGCGCTTGATGGTTTTTGCGATTGCACTTGAAGAAGCTTTCAAAGATCTTGAAATTTTCCAGATTGACTGACCATGTCTTAAACTAATGATGGACTGTCATTTCTCTTTGCTTATTTGAGCTGTTCTTGCCATAATATAGACTTGGTCTTTTACCAAATAGGGCTATCTTCTGTATACCACCCCTACCTTGTAACAACACAACTGATATGCTCATACGCATTAAGAAGGAAGGGGGTCAGCCCCCCTCCGGAAGCAGCTCTTTCCTGCAATCTGGAGCCATAATTATTGTGCCTTTACCTGTTCAATTGTCATTTTAATTAATGATGCACATTGACTCTTTAAGAACTTTTATGCTTTAGGAGTTTAGCACAACTGCTATACTGGTACACTACATGACCAAAAATATGTGGACACCTGCTCGTCGAACATCTCATTCCAAAATCAGGGGCATTAATATAGAGTTGGTCCCCCCTTTGCTGCTATAACAGCCTCCACTCTTCTGGGAAGGTTTTCCACTAGACGTTGGAACATTGCTGCAGGGACTTGCTTCTATCCAGCCAAGAGCTTTAGTGAGGTCGTGCACTGATGTTGGGCAATTAGGCCTGGCTCGCAGTCGGCGTTCCAATTCATCGCACAGGTGTTCGATGGGGTTGAGGTCAGGGTTCTGTGCAGGCCAGTCAAGTTCTTCCACACCGTTCTCGACAAACCATTTCTGTACGAACCTCGCTTCGTGCACAGGGGCATTGTCATGCTGAAACAGGAAAGGGCCTTCACCAAACTGTTGCCACAAAGTTGGAAGCACAGAACCATCTAGAATGCCATTGCATGCTGTAGCGTTAAGATTTCCCTTCACTGGAACTAAGGGGCCTAGCCCGAACCATGAAAAACAGCCCCAGACCATTATTCCTCCTCCACCAAACTTTACAGTTGGCACTTTGCATTTGGGCAGGTAGTGTTCTCCTGGCATCTGCTAAACCTAGATTCGTCCGTCAGACTGCCAGATGGTGACGCGTGATTCATCACTCCACAGAATGCGTTTCCACTTCTCCAGAGTCCAATGGCAGCGAGCTTTACACCAGTCCAGCTGACGCTTGTCATTGTGCATGGTGATCTTAGGCTTGTGTGTGGCTGCTTGGCCATGGAAACCCATTTCATGATGCTCCCGACGGACAGTTCATGTGATGTTGCTTCCACTGGCAGTTTGGAACTCGGTAGTGAGTGTTGCAACCGAGGACAGACGATTTTTACACGCTACGCGCTTCAGCACTCAGCGGTCCTGTTCTGTGAGCTTGTGTGGCCTAACACTTCGCAGCTTAGCAATTGTTGCTCCTAGACGTTCCCACTTCATAATAACACCACTTGCAATTGACCGGGTGGCTCTAGCAGGGCAGACATTTGATGAACTGACTTGTTGGAAAAGGTAGCGTCTTCTGACGGTGCCACATTGAATGTCACTGAGCTCTTAAGTACGGGCCATTCTACTGCCAATTTGTGTCTATGGAGATTGTATGGCTGTGTGCTCGATTTTATACACCTGTCAGCAACAAGTGTGGCTGAAAATAGCAGAATCCACTAATTTGAAGGGGTGCCATATAATTTTGGCCATGTGGTGTGTACTGTATCATAAGACAAGAATTAAAGCAATTTTTGTATTTTCTAAAGTCTAACAACCTTGCCAGCAGGCATGCCAGCTAAGCTAGTTAGACAAGCCATTCTAACTTTATTGATAGCCTGAAATGACAAGGTAGCTAGTTACGAGGTTAGGAGATTGGGAACCCATCTAGCTGGCAAGCTAAAACAAACTTTATAAAATTGCTAGGTGGCTAGTATGACAGAGAAACTTATTGTAACCACTGCACTCAGAACAGGTGCCGGTAGCAAAATGTAATATAATTCCTAAATTGTTTAGCCGGTCCGCATTCAAAAAAGAGATTCAAGGTTTATTTTTAGTATTTATTTCATTCAAGGGTGGGTAGATAGACAAACGTTTCGGCCTTCGTCAGTGTCATCTGCATCCCCTCTTAAGGTGCACTTCTTTATTTCTTGTTTTATTTATTCATCAAGAAGGAATCAACATAGTTTGATCAAATTAATTTACAAACAGTCCTGCCCATCACCGGCAGCTAAAATCAGATGAAACGCTGTGTGTCACTCGACACTCTCTCTCCTCCTCCACTCATGATACTGTCTTCACACATATCTTTGCTCAGTGGTTCACCTAGGAGGGAACCACTTACTAGGGAGAATATGAGGGGAGGGGGCACTGATTGGGATGCTGAATACACTTTCATCATGGTTTTAAGCTATTTTTATGGAGTATGTAGGAGTGTGTGCCTGAGTGTGTGTTTGCATGTGTGTGTCAAAATGTGTGTGTGCCTGAGTGTGTGTTTGCATGTGTGTCAAAATGTGTGTGTGCCCCGTATGGGTATGACGCCTCTGCATTCATGCTTGCTTCACACATATATTATATAATAACAATATAACGATCTGTTTTGCTGTCTTAAACCTCAGATCTATCTTACTTCCTGGTCATCCTCAGGCTCTTCCTGTTCCACATCTAAACCCAGAGCACTGTGGCGAATCATCTGCCAGCATGCCAGGGACTTCCTGTCTCCATCTATCCCGCCCCTGTGTTTGGGTCTGATCAGAGGGCTTCCAGGTCCTTTTGACATGTCCGTGTTCTCCGTCTCCTCCCGCTCCTTGCTCTGGTCCTCATCCTTAGAGAAGGCTTGGACATAGCGACGCATCTTTTGCACCAGTGGGTCGTTGCGATCCTCAACCCTGCAATGGAGACATTAAGAGAGTCATTATAATATAAAGCCTATATATGACAGGGATGGGGAAACACCGTTAACACCACCACACCTAAGACAGAGAGTACAGTAATAGGCCAGTTAGATGAAGTGTTGTTGTCTTACCGGAGGTACCACCGCTCCCCCAGGCCGTAGAGCAGGCCACACACCCCCAGCCGGGGCCACAGGCAGCGGGGCAACCTCCTCTCCAACATCAGGGTAGTGGCCACCACCTACACACAGTGAGCAGGGACAGAGGACATAAGGATAATTAGAATGGCACTGATTGGGATGCTGTATACACTTTCATCATGATTTGAAGCTATTTTTATGGAGTATGTAAAAATTGGATTTGATGTAGGAGAGACTTTGTGTGTGTGTGCCTGAGTGTGTGTGTGCATGTGTGTGTGTGTGTGTGTGTGGCACACCTGTGTCCTCCAGAGCTCGTCCCTCTCCTGGGCTACTCTCCATTGTGTATCACTCATCATGGCTGTGAGCAGGTTGATCAGCAGTATGTAGGAGACCACAGAGAAGGTGAAGTGCAGCACATGGACAATAGGGGGCGTTGTGATGGTGTGGTCCACTGGCAGGTCTATCAGACCCACACTCAGCTCAAACTGGGAGAACAGAGTGATGGGGAAGGAGCGGTACGCAGGTAGAGAGTCTGGGTCCTGAGTCATGTACACCATCCACAGGGCTGGGAGGGAGGGAGGGAATAACCGGCAAATAAAATAGGAATTATATTTGGTTTAATACATTTGTACTATTAATATGGTTTTTGAGTTTCTCTTTAACAGAATGTACTTACAGGTGGAAAACCCTATGAGCACGATGAAGCTTAGCCACATGAACTTGGTCAGGTCTCCAAATATAATCTAGGAGGAAATGAGACAAAACACCACAACAGTTTAACATGGGAATCAAAACAGCAAAACCAGACATTCTACAGTAACATCACGCAAATGCACATGTGTGTGTCTGCTTCCCTTACATACCTTCTGTATCATGATGACGTAAGGCCCCAGCATCTGAAAGCCTCGGGCGAAGAACATGACGTTACTCCAGCCCAGCACCAGACACACAGCCATGACAACTGCCTCCCCCTGCACCCCACTGACCCTGAACACACACAGGAGCACCACCAGGAACGCATAGGCAATACTGGGGAGGAAACATAGGTTGTTACACAGGTTATAAATGCTACATAGACATGACATAACAAAACAACATCACTAGGCAGGTAATAAATGCTACATAGGCACCAAGGTTGACTTACAGAATGACATGGAAGGGTCCCCCCAGGGCTGTCTGTCCAAAGTAATGCTTGGCCCCTACTCTCACCATATCTGGGATCTTAGGGATTGGGAATAACACAGATTATATTGACAGCCAATAATGTGATCTAATCTACAGTGTAAATATAAGTGAAATGGAAAACTATTGGGTGGTGTATGTTTTACCTCCAGTAGCAGAATAACCAGGGCACCCAGGACACTGATCATCTCTCCTGCCAGACGCAAGTTGTCCCCATAGGTGACATAACTCTCCTACAGTGACAGAGACAGAGAACAGGCACGTGGATCACAAAGGGTTCATATGAACACCTCTGATTGAGGTTTGCACACAGGCTGTCATATGAAGACTCCTTCATGTCTCCCCCACCTTCAGAGTTTTCTGCACACGGATGGTTTTGTCCATGTCAGATACAGTGTAATTCTCCGGAGCGTCCTTTAGAGGGCGATACACACAACAAAGTGTGAAGGTCCCAATGTACAGGAGGTACAGCAGCAGCAACAACCTGTACACAACACAATAATAACATCACAACATTAGACATAAACAAATGACAGCATCTCAAACACAACATCAGAACATGACCACTGTATGTGTGGTTACCTAAAGTAGTGTTTTCCATAGAGGTTCCACTTGAGACTGACCAACTGCCTAACAGGAGTCACTTCCAGTATCCTCCTTGCCTGAGGGAAGAGATCATCCTCATCATAAGTTTCCCTGTACTGTATATTACTCCGTATCATGTTTGTGTACTGTACCTCTCTCCTCTGGCTGCCCACGATGAGCTCAAGCACAGAGCGGTCGTCGTCGGCGACCAAGGAGTCGATCTCTGAGAGGTCATAGAGGTTAGAGGTCAAGGGTCCCAGGTTCCACTGGACGACTCGCCTCCGGTTGACCAGGTGCTGGAATGCCTGGGAGGGACAAATGTTGTTTTATTTTTATTTTTTCTGTTCCCATGTCTCCCACTGTCCTCTTCTTTCTATCCCTATGTCCGTCCTCACCACAAGGTTGCCCTCCTTGGCAGCCAGTTTGAAGGGCGTTAAGCCACGGTAGTTGGGCACCATGTCCAGTGGCACAGCCTGGTCCAGCTCAACGTCACGTGCCAACAACAGATCCAACGCCAGGCATGCTATAGTCTTATTGGGCTGCAGGACCAGGATGTGGAGCACTGTGTTACCTAGGGGGGAGAGAGGGAGATATTCAACTGCTGAAAAAGGGAGAAGAGAGAAGAGGGGGAGGACGAGGAGAAGAAAGAGGAATGTTTCATACCAATGGAGTCCTGGGCCCTGGTGCTGGCTCCTGCGTTGATCACCATGGAGATGATGTCCTGATTCCCCACACAGGCCGCAAATGCCAGGATGTGCTCACCTAAAGTAAAGCAAACGGAATCAAATAACCATTTCCCAAAATGCATTTTTCTACTCCTTACAGACCACAAACAGTCATCTTACCATAGTAGAGCAGCCCTCCTCTTCTCTTCCTGAAGTACAGGCCTGTGACTCTGGGCGTGGCCACATCCGCCCCTCGACCAATCAGACTGCGGACCAGGTTAAAGTTCTGATTCACCACGGCAATGTGGAGAGGTGTCATGCCTGATTGAGAGTGAGTAAGAGAGAGAGAGAATTTATGATTGTGTGATTAAATATCTGTGTGAGTTTTATGATATTATAGTGCATTTGTCCATTGTGTGTGAAAGTATATGTACCAAGGAAGAGGTCAGAGGTCATGGGCTCATTGATGAGTTCAGGTGCTCCGTCCATCAGAGCTATGGCAGCTTCCATGTTATCATTCAGAACTGCCACGTGCAGCGCGGTCTCCCCCAGAGCACCTCTCTCGAAGATGTTAGTGGATGCACAGTCCAGAAGTTTCTTAATGCAACCTGCACTGTTCTCTTTGGCCGCAAAGAAGAGAGGGACGTCATTTGTCCTATGGGAGAGAGAGTGTGTTTGCAAGTTAGAATTCAAATGCTGCATTCATAACATGTCGTAATTATCAGCATATGACAGGGAAAAATCCACTTGAACGCCCCCCCAGCTGGTATTTACTAGCGGGAAATTGTCTATTATCTCTGAGCTCAGACTTCTCCCACATGCTGAGCTCTGATGTCACATTCCAGTGGGCACAGACATCAGTTCAACGTCTAATTTTGATTTACATTTGGTTGAGTTGTCAGCTATTGTGAATTCAACAGGAAATCAACAAAAAATGTGGCCATGTCATTGGGTTCAGGTTAAAATATGAAATGCCCTCATATTGATGACTTTTTCCAAATCCAATAAGTTTTCCATGTTGATTAAACGTCATCACATCGATTTCTTGGGTTGAAATGAAGTGGAAACAATGTTGATTTGCCAAGTGGGATACTAAGGAAATTACCTCGATAGCAGTATTATTGGCAGTAATGTGCATCAACAAAACATAATAAAAAAAAATACAAACGATTAATATGGTTTTGGACACTACAATTTGTTTATGAGCATGATAGCTGTACTTTTAGTTTATGGTTGACGCAGCTTGTTTGCCATTAGCCAATCGGCGTTCTAAATGAGTTCAAAGCATGTGAACACACACAACTCATTGCTTCCAGGTTACAAGTAGTATTTTCAGAGTTTCCCACTTGTTATAATATAATATCATAATATCAACCAATACCTGACAGTCACTGTTATTTTTTCACCAATAGGAGTCTCACCTTTTGTTCTGCAGCAAAAAGGTTTCATCCAGCATCTCTTTCCACCCCTTCCTGTTCTGGAGGCGGAACCTGAGCTGGCTCCACCAATGGTTGAGCTCACCTGGAGCAGATCTTGCCAAGGGCGGGGCCATCCTCTCATATGGTGAGTCTATTTGAAACTGATGGGAGGAGAGAGAGGTGCATGTGTGTGAGAGAAATTGAGTGTCAGAAACAGAGAGATGTTCTACCATCAGACTTAACTCATAAAGAAATACATCCTTCTCCTTATGTACTAGGGACTCAAATCAAATCTAGAATGTGTGAGCTGTCAGCAAACTAACTGACAGATAATTCAGGTTTGCACCATTCCACAGACCAGAGATGAACCTGAAACAGAGGTCAATATTTCCCCATTAATCCAGGCAAAGGAAGATGTCCACAATAACGTCATTTTTCTCTATTCTATCCTATTCTAAACAGTTCTGTAAAATGTAAAAGGTAAATACTTATCGTTCCACAAAAAGAGTGCCTTTCGCATCCCTTCGATATTTCAAGTAGAAATTGTGCACCAATATTGCATTTTAAAAGCCTGTTATATTAAATGAAGTGCCCTTGACATTTAAAAACTATTTTTTACATTTTATTCATTTTAGCAGACACTCTTATCCAGAGCGAATTAAAGTAGTCTGTGCGTACATTTTGTATTGAATTCCCCCCATGGGAATCGAACCCACAGCAACCCTGACGTTGGAAGCGCCATGTAGTAACAATTGAGCAACACACAAAATTAACTGATACACTTTGAGAAAACAACCGCTCACATATCCAAGATTGTGTCCCAAATGTCACCCCATAGCCTATATAGTACACGACTTCTGACCAGAGCCCTATGGCCCCTGGTCTAAAGTGGTGCTCTTTAGCAGGGAATAGGGTGCCATCTGGGACACAGCCTTAGAAAGGCCATTCTCTCCTTCACTTATGACTTTAATACATACCACATGGAGAATTCAATAAATCAGATTTTCTATATGAATAAAGACTTGCTAAAGTTCTCAAATTCAGTATTTTGACATGTCCCTCTGTGCACCCTATGTGACTTCTAGGAAGATTGCTACCCACTTAACCCAAACATTTCTCAAAGTTTTCGCCAAAGTCATTTCTGAAATTTAATTTAATATTTAATGTCTGTTCCTCATTTTAAGGTCAACCCTGTTGCGTAAACTTAACTCTCAATTCAAAATTGGTAAACTGTTCCTTTTAAAATATTTTTTTCTAAAGAAGCATTTAACATCTAATGGTCAAATCATACTGTAAAAGGAGGTGAGCTGGTTCTACTCTTTTTGGCAATTTTCTGGTGTTTTGTGGTGGAAAACTAAGCGGGTCAAGGTCAACACGCCAACACTATTACCCACAGGTAGACAGGCTAGAAATGTTTTAACAATTACACTTTGATTGTGAAGCTTGTATTCAATTGTCACTCCCTGTTGCAAACAACAAGCTTAAATTCTGCCTGTCACAAGATGAAATCGTCAACCCTGTTACTTTATTTGGCACTTAGTATAGTATTTTCTATTTTCTTTTACCACTTGGTGTGGGGAAAAAAATAATTATGACAGAATGTTAACATTTTGTGAAATCGCTTTTTTTAAAATCAAGTTACACTTCTCAAAAGGCACCGAATTGGTGGAGTGACCCACTTACCTTTTACGGAAGAAAACAGTTAGTCCTTTACTCCTAATTGACAGTCAGGTACTATGGGAACATGCAACATCAAGCTGATTTGAGAAAGAGAAGGGGGATTCACAGGTGTGGATCTTTATATATGGAGAGGAGGTCAAGAGGAGGGGAGGAGGTCAAGAGGAGGGGAGGAGGTCAAGAGGAGGATAGATGTCAGAGAGAGGAGGGAGGAGAGAGGGAGGGGCCAAATGGTGGAAAGGAGTAGTAGTCATAACTTGAGCATTATCTTTTGGGAAAATCCATAATTTTATTGGAATCATTTACTGCAGGATACCAAGGCTGCTTGACATTTTGCTAAAACGTCTTGAACGCTAAAGACTGCTCTGGCCTTGCGCTTGACCGCCACACTCAGCTTACTTGGTTTATGTCCTGAGACTGGTCCACGGTCGATAGATCTCCCCCATGGCTCATTTTCAGCCCCTGCATCACCCCCATGTAAAAAATGTCAACATCATGACAGTCAACACTTTTTGGTCTTTATTCTCAGTGAACTGTTCAGATAACCGGTTCGGAAGTCGTCTACCTTTCAATTGTCTCAATGTTGGTGTGTAATCAAAAACCACATATTGAGGTGAGCTTGTCTACCTGGACATATATTTGCTGTTTCAGCTGTATGATCGTATAGACACTTTACCTGTCAGGTCTATAGAAACTAGTTTTGACTGGTTGTGGTCTAGTTCAATCTACACTGAAAAAATAAAAGTTCTTAACTGGTTCTTCTTTAGCTCTTAAGGTTCCTTGGAGAACTCTTGCCCGATAAAGAACCTTTGAGTTAAGTGTGGGGTTCTTGACATGGCGTCTACAGTTCTTCAGAATTCTAAAAGGTTATTGAAATGTATGGAAACCTGCAGATGTGTCCCTTTCATAGCACACAGCAAATTGGCCAGTGTTAACTATTGTTGATTTTTCAGTGTAACATTTCTAGTGTTGATTAAAAAGTTAAATTAACACTCAGTGGTGTAAAATAACCCCAGTGTTGGTGTTAATAACCAGAGTTGAACCATAACCACGCCCATCATTATGATATTTTCCAGCATGCTCTATTGAAGGCAGGTTTTCTTTAAATATTTCTTTTTTCAAAATGTATGTTTTTCATGTACATTGATTGATTAATTCATCTTATGCTACTCAACTATAAATAACATACATTTTTCTAAACTATTCCAATCTGTTACTTGGACTTATTGCACCCGTTACTGAAGTGGTTGTTCCAGTTTAGATGTTTAAGGCAGTCTCATATCTTGTGAGATCCCACTGATTTCTTGGTGGTTTGGGCGCTTTCTTCGATTCCAAGCTGCTTTCAAACACTGACCTCTTCTGGACACCGTACTTGCAAATATAGTTAGGATTTTGTACCAAAATGTTCACCTGATCGGTAGCTTAGCAAGTAGAGTAGGGAACTATGGAACATTCATGGATGTGAGGGTATGAGGTTGAATCCTGTTGAAGGTACACTATTTAGAAAATAGTTTTATTCATGTGAAACCACACTTTCTGCGCTGTTGTTCAAATTATTTGTTTTGTTTAATATAGTATAAGCTTCTGTCTTAAGCATCCTAAATAAAGCCTTAGATTCAGTTTTTGAAAACAGGGAAGCATGATGTAAGATGCGGACCTGGTATTCCAACTGATTATAGGCTACTAACGCCAAGGACTTACCGCTAGGGTGGCTACTTTGAAGAGAAGGCCAAGAGTGTGCAAAGCTGTCATCAAGGCAAAGGGTGGCTGCTTTGAAGAATCTCAAATTTAAAATATATTTTGATATGCTTAACAGTATATTGGTTACTACATGATTCCATATGTGTTATTTCATAGTTTTGATGTCTTCACCATTATTCTACAATGTAGAAAATAGTCAAAATAAAGAAAAACACTGAAATGAGTAGGTGTGTCCAAACTTTTGACTGCTACTGGAAATTATGGCGAAATTTTGTGATGTTTCTGGTCGTTTTGGACCTGAAGGCAAGCTGAAGTTTGGAGCTGAAGTTTACGCCCTTTCATTGGTGATTGGTCAACAGTAGGAAATCTCAACGCTCCGTATTTTCTGATGGCTTGCCCCACCACCACAGAAAGCACTGAGCTAGGCTGAAACACCTGCATTTTGGAGCTGCCTTACTCAAGAAAACAAAAAAGAGACCATGTTTGTTTGCAGCTTTATTAACTCAATGATTTTTACATTATTTGCATTATTAAACTAAGTTTTACATTATTAAACTAAGTCTGTGTTGTTGTTTTTGTCGCACTGCTTTGCTTTATCTTGGCCAGGTCGCAGTTTTAATGAGAACTTGTTCTCAACTGGCCTACCTGGTTAAATAAAGGTTAAATAAAATAAAAACATTAAATATGTGACACGTATTAATGCCAAAATAACATGCAAAACAGGCAAGCCCCCCCAAAAATGTTTTATTTATTTTTTGCTGAAAATGTGGGGCTCAAAATATAAATAACGGGTCGCCACTATACTAAGGACTCGTGAGCTGTATCCATCCATATAACAGCTATAATATTCTTCTGCATTTGAATATTTATGCAAACCTGGAGATTACACCAAGTAGGTGTAGATATCGCCATAGCATTGGCTACTTAAGGCCATTTGGTAGGGTTGTCTCCCCAGCTAGTCTGCGGCAAGTTGAAAGGACATAGGCGGGCCAACAAGAATCAATTTAGAATATCTAAGACTAGCGAATTAGATCGAGATTACCTTCTCTCTATGGGTAAACAAACAGTGATATAAGTATAATACAACAGCATAATCAAAATGACACAAATCAAGGTTGAGACAAGCAGTTTCTTAACTTTGATGTTAAAATATATAGTGTTACGATATAAACATTTCAATTTGTCATTGTTGCTAGCCATCTGGCCATCCAGAATCACAACAAAACACGGACTTCTGCCCCATTGAAGCGTGCACATCGTTTTCGTGACATTGTCAGCTAACCCATCTATGACAGAGTATGTTTTTCCTTTTAACAAAAAGATTGTACATTTGGTTTCTTACGAACCAAACCTCTTATACAGTAAAGCACATATTCTAAACTGAATGTCATAAAGTATTTTTATGTCCACATATTTGATGACCATCTATTATACATAACCCAGACACCCAAAACTTTCCAATTGCATTGGTTTGGTATGTGTATTCAGGTACCATATATAGGTCAATCATTTGTGATACTTTTTATTTAGGCACAATAACAAGGTTCCTTTGCAGTGTGTGTGTGTGTGTGTGTGTATTGTCACATCCCAAACTATCCCCGTCTCATCCTCTATTTATTTTAGTTGTGAATGTAAAAATGTTTTTATGTCTTTTGTAGAGATTCTAAGATGTTCAATTTGAATGTACTGTACCATTATTTGTCAATCTTATTTTTCATAAATGTCCCACCACAAATAACTCAAATTCATTTCTGACACTAGGCAAGGGCGAGTGGGAATGATGAAATGTCTCTTATAAAAGAGTGAGCGAGGAAAAGATGAATCAATTAGGAAGTACAACGTATAAATGACAGAAGGAATCACTTTAACATTGTTTAGGTGCATGATTTAGTATTTGAGTGGCACTAGCTACGGAGACTAAGGGAGATTTTACATTTTAAAATGTATTGGCTTCTTTGATACCCTAAGCGTATTTATCCAAACCAACTACATGCCTAAAACTACTGCCATCCAGGACCTCTATGCCAGGCAGTGTCAGAGGAAGGCCCTAAAAAATGCCAAATACTCCAGCCACCCTAGCCATAGACTGTTCTCTCTGCTACCGCACGGCAAGCGGTACCGGAGCGCCAAGTCTAGGTCCAAAGGCTTCTTAACAGCTTCTACCCCCAAGCCATAAGACTCCTGAACAGCTAATCAAATGGCTACCCAGACTATTTGCATTGTCCCCCCAAACCCCAATTTTTACACTGTTACTACTGTCTCTGTTTATTATCTATGCATTTTCTTAAAACTCTTACAACACGAGAACAGCTTCATTAAATAGTAACCGCAAAACACCAGTCTCTATGGCTTTTTCTTTGCAACTCTGCCTAGAAGGCCAGCATCCCGGAGTCGCCTCTTCACTGTTGACGTTGAGACGTGTTTTGTGTGTACTATTTAATGAAGCTGCCATTTGAGGACTTGTGATGCTTCTGTTTCTCAAATTAGACACTCTAATGTACTTGTCTTCTTGTTGCACAAGGGCCTCCCACTCCTCTTTCTATTCTGGTTAGAGACAGTTTGTGCTGTTCTGTGAAGGGAGTAGTACACAGCGTTGTATGAGATCTTGAGCTTCTTGGCAATTTCTCGCATGGAATAGCCTTCATTTCTCAGAACAAGAATATACTGACGAGTTTCAGAATAAAGTAATTTCTTCTGGCCATTTTGAGCCTGTAATCGAATCCACAAATGCTGATGCTTCAGATACTCAACTAGTCTAAAGAAGGCCAGTTTTATTGTTTCTTTAATCAGAACAACAGTGTTCAGCTGTGTTAACATAATTGCAAAAGGGTTTTCTAATGATCAATTAGCCTTTTAAAATGATAAACTTCGGTTAGCTAACACAACGTGCCATTGGAACACGGGAGTGATGGTTGCTGACAATGGGCCTCTGTACGCCTATGTAGATTGTCCATTAGAAATCAGCCGTTTCCAGCTACAATAGTCATTTACAATATTAACCCTGTCTACACGGTATTTCTGATACATTTTATGTTATTTTAATGGACAAAAAAAAATTGCTTTTCTTTCAAAAACAAGGACATTTCTTAGTGAACCCAAACTTTTGGACGGTAGTGTATCTCGATCAACAGCCTTTTTAAACCACAATTACACATCTCTATCAATAGCCTTTTAAAACCACGATTACACATCTATATAAAATGCCTTTTAAACCATTATTATACACTGTATGACCTAGGTCTATGTTATAATTCATTAGACATCCAGGTATGACCAATGATGGTAAATAAAATCACATTACAGTTAGTTATGCCTTGTGAAGAACAATCAAGTTGGCCTGCCAGTTTCAGTTAGAATTTGCACTAATGTTAAAGATTAATAGTATCTTGCACTTATTTGCTTGTTTTGGTGAGATGTTTCTTTGTTTTTTTAATGACTTTGAATGTAATAATGATCTACATCATTAGGTTTTCTGTTCTGATTTACAATCCTGAAAAAAAAGGTTGCAGTAAAAAAGAAACAGTTTAATATACTGTCTTGTAAAATCTTTAATAAAAAAATATTCACGTGCTTTACTTGGAATGATAAAGTGACATACATGGTCCAAAAAGATTGAAAATTAATCTAGTCTACATTCCAACCCAGTCTTACCCATATACACTAGCTACTACAATACAATCATTTGTTTTCAACACATAATACTGCATACATACAAAATTGCATCACGCATATATTATATAACAATATAATGATCTGTTTAGCTGTCTTAACCCTCAGACGTATCTTACTTCCTGGTCATCCTCAGGCTCTTCCTGTTCCACATCTAAACCCAGAGCACTGTGGCGAATCATCTGCCAGCATGCCAGGGACTTCCTGTCTCCATCTATCCCGCCCCTGTGTTTGGGTCTGATCAGAGGGCTTCCAGGTCCTTTTGACATGTCCGTGTTCTCCGTCTCCTCCCGCTCCTTGCTCTGGTCCTCATCCTTAGAGAAGGCTTGGACATAGCGGCGCATCTTTTGCACCAGTGGGTCGTTGCGATCCTCAACCCTGCAATGGAGACATTAAGAGAGTCATTATAATATAAAGCCTGTATATGATGGGGATGGGGAAACACTGTTAACACCACCACACCTAAGACAGAGAGTACAGTAATAGGCCAGTTAGATGAAGTGTTGTTGTCTTACCGGAGGTACCACCGCTCCCCCAGGCCGTAGAGCAGGCCACACACCCCCAGCCGGGGCCACAGGCAGCGGGGCAACCTCCTCTCCAACATCAGGGTAGTGGCCACCACCTACACACAGTGAGCAGGGACAAAGGACATAAGGATCATTAGAATGGCACTGATTGGGATGCTGTATACACTTTCATCATGATTTGAAGCAATTTGTTTATGGAGTATGCACAGTTCCTTCAGAAAGTATTCACACCCCTTAACTTATTCCACATTGTGTTGTGTTACAGCCGGAATTCAAAATGGATTAAATATATTTCATTTCTCACCTATCTACACACAATACCCCATAATGACAAAGTGAACATATGTTTTTAGAAATTCATATTTATTAAATACAGAAATATCTAATTTACATAAGTATTCACACCCCTGAGTCAATACTTTCTATAAGCATCTTTGGCAGCGAGTCTTTCTGGGTAAGTCTCTAAGTGCTTCCCACTCCTGGATTGTGCAACAGTTGCCCATTATTCTTTTCTGTCAAATTGGATGTTGATCATTCATAGACAAACATTTTCAGGTCTTGCCATACATTTTCAAGTAGATTTAAGACAAAACTGTAACTCGGCCACTCAGGACAATTCACTGTCTTCTTGGTAAGCAACGCCAGTGTAGATTTGACCGTGTGTTTTAGGGTATTGTCCTGCTGAAAGGTGAATTCATCTCCCAGTGTCTGGTGGAAAGCAGACTGAACCAAGTTTTCTTCTGGATTTTGTCTGTGCTTAGCTCCATTCCGTTTCTTGTTTATTCTGAAAAATTCCCCAGTCCTTAATGCTAGCAAGCATACCCATAACATGATACAGCCAGCACCATGATTGAAAATATGGAGAGTGGTACTCAGTAATGTGTTGTATTGGATTTGCCCCAAACATAACACTTTGAATTCAGGACAAAAAGTGAATTGCTTTGCTACATTTTTTTGCAGTATTACTTCAGTGCCTTGTTGCAAACAGGATGGATGTTTTGGAATATTTGTATTCTGTACAGGCTTCCTTCTTTTCACTCTGTCAATTAGGTTAGTATTGTGGAGTAACTACAATGTTGTTGATCCATTCTCAGTTTTCTCCTATCACAGGCATTAAACTCTGTAACTGTTTTAAAGTCGCAATTGGCCTCATGGTGAAATCCCTGAACGGTTTCCTTCCTCTCCGGCAACTGAGTTAGACGCTTGTATTTTTGTAGTGACTGGGTGCAATAATACACCATCCAAAGCATAGTTAATAACTTCACCATGCTCAAAAGGATATTCAATATCTGCTTTTTGTATTTTACCCATCAACCAATAGGTGCCCTTCTGTGCGAGGCATTGGAAAGCATACCTGGTCTTTGTGGTTGAATCTGGGTTTGAAATTCACTGTTCGACTGAGGGACCTTACAGATGTGTGGGGTACAGGGATGAGGTAGTCATTCAAAAATCATGTTGAACACTACTTGCCACGACTTCCGCCGAAGTCGGTTCCTCTCCTTGTTCGGGCGGCGTTCGGCGGTCGACTTCACCGGTCTTCTAGCCATCGCCGATCCACCTTTCATTTTTCCATTTGTTTTGTCTTGTTTTTCCACACACCTGAATTACATTTCCCTCATTACTGTCTTATATTTAACCCACTGTTTACCCCATGTCTGTGTGGGGAATTGTTTGTTGGCATGTCGGTTCACGCCGGGTTGTTGGTTTTCACCCGTGCTTTGTGGCAGCCGGTATTTTGAGGTTTATTTGTACTTTGTGCTGCCTTACTTGTTTTTGGGCATTTGTTTTGTGACGCGGTTGCGTTCTGTATTTTGACTTTGCCCGAGTAAAGTGCTTAGTCCACTCATCTCGGCTCTCCTGCGCCTGACTTACTTACACCAGCTACACTCACCGCATGACACTACTATTGCACAAAATGAAAATCTGAAATGTCTTGAGTCAATAAGTATTTAACCCCTGTGTTATGGCAAGCCTAAATAAGTCCATGCAACTTATGTGACTTCTTAAGCAAATTTTGACCCCTGGATTTATTCAGGCTTGCCATAACACGGGTTGAATACTTATTGACTCAAGACATTTCAGCTTTTCATTTTTTATTAATTTGTGAACATTTCGAGAAATATAATTCCACTTTCACGTTATGGGATATTGTGTGTAGGCCAGTGACAACAAATCTCAATTTAATCAATTTTAAATTCAGAATGTAACACAACAAAATGTTGAAAAAGTCAAGGGGTGTGAATACTTTCTGAAGACACTGTAGGATAAACTGTGTGTTTGTGTGTGTGTCACACTGATGCACACCTGTGTCCTCCAGAGCTCGTCCCTCTCCTGGGCTACTCTCCAGTGTGTATCACTCATCATGGCTATGAGCAGGTTGAGCAACAGTATGTAGGAGACCACAGAGAAGGTGCAGTGCAGCACATGGACAATAGGGGGCGTTGTGATGGTGTGGTCCACTGGTAGGTCTATCAGACCCACACTCAGCTCAAACTGGGAGAACAGAGTGATGGGGAAGGAGCGGTACGCAGGTAGAGAGTCTGGGTCCTGAGTCATGTACACCATCCACAGGGCTGGGAGGGAGAGAGGGAGGGAGGGAGATAACAACAACCAGGGTATAAAAATAGGAATTTGTTTTTTTATTACAATTGTCGGTAATTTGCTTATTTGAAACGTCAAGATTTGCTAATGCAGTTTCTCTTTAACAGAATGTACTTACAGGTGGAAAACCCTATGAGCACGATGAAGCTCAGCCACATGAACTTGGTCAGGTCTCCAAATATAATCTAGGAGGAAATGAGACAAAACACCACAACAGTTTAATATGGGAATCAAAACAACAAAACCAGACATTCTACAGTAATGTCACACAAATGCTTGTGTGTGTGTGTGTGTGTGTGTGTGTGTGTGTGTGTTTGTGGTAGATTAACGAGGCAAGCCGGAGCCAT
Source organism: Brachymystax lenok tsinlingensis (assembly GCA_030435695.1). NCBI lineage: Eukaryota > Metazoa > Chordata > Actinopteri > Salmoniformes > Salmonidae > Brachymystax > Brachymystax lenok. The sequence continues at coordinate 53,507,942 of CM059789.1, forward strand.
GCTGCTTAGCATCAAGTTTAATAACAGAATGAATTAACATGAGCATGCCAATAATGCACCTTGACCCTGGTACGGCAACTAGCACATACCAATATTAATGATAACTGTAATAATGCAGCATAATTATCCATGTAGTTCTTTAGGTCAATACACTACAGTGTTCGTGTGTGTGTCTGCTTCCCTTACATACCTTCTGTATCATGATGACGTAAGGCCCCAGCATCTGAAAGCCTCGGGCGAAGAACATGACGTTACTCCAGCCCAGCACCAGACACACAGCCATGACAACTGCCTCCCCCTGCACCCCACTGACCCTGAACACACACAGGAGCACCACCAGGAACGCATAGGCAATACTGGGGAGGAAACATAGGTTGTTACACAGGTTATAAATGCTACATAGACATGACATAACAAAACAACATCACTAGGCAGGTAATAAATGCTGCATAGGCACCAAGGTTGACTTACAGAATGACATGGAAGGGTCCCCCCAGGGCCGTCTGTCCAAAGTACTGCTTGGCCCCCACTCTCAGCATATCTGGGATCTTAGGGATTGGGAATAACACAGATTATATTGACAGCCAATAATGTGATCTAATCTACAGTGTAAATATAAGTGAAATGGAAAACTATTGGGTGATGTATGTTTTACCTCCAGTAGCAGAATAACCAGGGCACCCAGGACACTGATCATCTCTCCTGCCAGACGCAAGTTGTCCCCATAGGTGACATAACTCTCCTACAGCGACAGAGACAGAGAACAGGCACGTGGATCACAAAGGGTTCATATGAACACCTCTGATTGAGGTTTGCACACAGGCTGTCATATGAAGACTCCTTCATGTCTCCCCCACCTTCAGAGTTTTCTGCACACGGATGGTTTTGTCCATGTCAGATACAGTGTAATTCTCCGGAGCGTCCTTTAGAGGGCGATACACACAACACAGTGTGAAGGTCCCAATGTACAGGAGGTACAGCAGCAGCAACAACCTGTACAGAACACAATAATAACAGCACAACATTAGACATAAACAAATGACAGCATCTCAAACACAACATCAGAACATGACCACTGTATGTGTGGTTACCTAAAGTAGTGTTTTCCATAGAGGTTCCACTTGAGACTGACCAACTGCCTAACAGGAGTCACTTCCAGTATCCTCCTTGCCTGAGGGAAGAGATCATCCTCATCATCAGTTTCCCTGTACTGTATATTACTCCGTATCATGTTTGTGTACTGTACCTCTCTCCTCTGGCTGCCCACGATGATCTCAAGCACAGAGCGGTGCTGCCGCGACCAAGGAGTCGATCTCTGAGAGGTCATAGAGGTTAGAGGTCAAGGGTCCCAGGTTCCACTGGACGACTCGCCTCCGGTTGACCAGGTGCTGGAACGCCTGGGAGAGAGATTGAAAAACCTTAAAATGCAGCACAATTCATTTGTAGGTTAATTACATTTTAATAAGAACATAGCATACGAGATGGTTATGACTACAGGTTAAGTTAAAGATAATAGGGGAAATACTATCCCTCTTCTCCTCTCCTACATTGTCTCCTGTTTCTCTTTCTATCCCTCTGTCCGTCCTCACCACAAGGTTGCCCTCCTTGGCAGCCAGTTTGAAGGGCGTTAAGCCACGGTAGTTGGGCACCATGTCCAGTGGCACAGCCTGGTCCAGCTCAACGTCACGTGCCAACAACAGATCCAACGCCAGGCATGCTATAGTCTTATTGGGCTGCAGGACCAGGATGTGGAGCACTGTGTTACCTAGGGGGGAGAGAGGGAGATATTCAACTGCTGAAAAAGGGAGAAGAGAGAAGAGGGGGAGGACGAGGAGAAGAAAGAGGAATGTTTCATACCAATGGAGTCCTGGGCCCTGGTGCTGGCTCCTGCGTTGATCACCATGGAGATGATGTCCTGATTCCCCACACAGGCCGCAAAATGCCAGGATGTGCTCACCTAAAGTAAAGCAAACGGAATCAAATAACCATTTCCCAAAATGCATTTTTCTACTCCTTACAGACCACAAACAGTCATCTTACCATAGTAGAGCAGCCCTCCTCTTCTCTTCCTGAAGTACAGGCCTGTGACTCTGGGCGTGGCCACATCCGCCTCGACCAATCAGACTGCGGACCAGGTTAAAGTTCTGATTCACCACGGCAATGTGGAGAGGTGTCATGCCTGATTGAGAGTGAGTAAGAGAGAGAGAGAATTTATGATTGTGTGATTAAATATCTGTGTGAGTTTTATGATATTATAGTGCATTTGTCCATTGTGTGTGAAAGTATATGTACCAAGGAAGAGGTCAGAGGTCATGGGCTCATTGATGAGTTCAGGTGCTCCGTCCATCAGAGCTATGGCAGCTTCCATGTTATCATTCAGAACTGCCACGTGCAGCGCGGTCTCCCCCAGAGCACCTCTCTCGAAGATGTTAGTGGATGCACAGTCCAGAAGTTTCTTAATGCAACCTGCACTGTTCTCTTTGGCCGCAAAGAAGAGAGGGACGTCATTTGTCCTATGGGAGAGAGAGAGTGTTTGCAAGTTAGAAATCTAATGCTAAATTCATACATTCGGAAATACCAGCATACGACTGGGAAAAATCCACTTAAACTCCCCTCCAGCTGCTATTTACTAGTGGGAAACTCCTCTACCATCTCTGAGCTCAGACTTCTCCCACATACTGAGCTCTGATGTGTTATGTGTGCTCCCTCTCCGGCCTCTAGGTTGCCAGGCTGCTCGTTATGGAGCACACCGGTCACCATCGTTACGCACACCTGCGCGTCATCACACTCACCTGGACTCCATCACCTCCTTGATTACCTGCCCTATATCTGTCACTCCCTTTGGTTCCTTCCCCAGGTGTCATTGTTTCTGTTCTTGTGTCATGTCTGTGCGTTGTTCATGTTTCTTATTTTGTATTTTGTTGTGTTTATTTATTAAAACACTCGCTCCCTGAACTTGCTTCCCGACTCTCCGCGCACATTGTTACATGATGTCACATATTTAAGAAATGACCACGATTACAGCATTTGCAGCAGTTAAATGCAACAACAAAACAATATTTATAAAAACAAATTATTCAAATGTTTTTTCAACACTACATTTTGTTTACGAGCATGATAGCTGTACTTTTAGTTTAAAGTTGATGCAGCTTGTTTGTCATCAGCCACTCTGCATTCTTAAAAGCATGTGAACACACACAACTGTCGGTCCCAGATTACAAAATAGTATTTTCAAAGTTTCCCACTTGTTATGAACTCAACATAATATCAACCAATACCTGTCAGTAGCTGTTTTTTTAACCAATAGGAGTCTCACCTTTTGTTCTGCAGCAAAAAAGTTTCATCAAGCATCTCGTTCCACCCCTTCCTGTTCTGGAGGCGGAACCTGAGCTGGCTCCACCAATGGTTGAGCTCACCTGGAGCAGATCTTGCCAGGGGCGGGGCCATCCTCTCATAGGGTGAGTCTATTTGAAATGGCTGAGATGAGAGAGAAATGTGCACGTGTGTCAGAAACAGTGAGCTATCCTATCCTGCAACCTGGTCTCAGAGCATTTAGTTTTATTCTGTATGTAAATCCGAGACACTCCATTTAGTGTGTTATGTTACATTTCATATGGTATGTATTTTAATTTGTGGATGTCTAATCACCCATTTCGTATGCTATGTTAGGAATTACAATTTGTATTATATGTAAATGCACTATATGTTACAGTTTTGCAAAACCTGTTACTTTATTTGGCACTTAATTGGCACTTACAATGGTCCTTTTTTTTAAAATTTAACCTCTTGATGTGGGAAAATTCGTTTTTTTATGACAGTTACGGTTTCGCAAAACGTATGATACGTTAAGAATTCTAGCTAGGTGGCTAACGTTAGCTAGCTGGGTAACGTTAGCTAGGCTATGGGTTAGGGTTAAGGTTAGGGTTAGCTAAAAGGGTTAAGGTAAGGGTTAGGGAAGGGTTAGCTAACATGCTAAGTAGTTGCAAAGTAGGACAAAGTAGTAAGTAGTTGAAAAGTAGCTAATTATCTAAAATGCTAAAGCTGTCCATGATCAGATTTGAACTCTCGACCTTTGGATTGCTAGATGTCAGCGTTATAAGCCAACCCATCCACCCCAACCAAGTAAACATTTGTCTTATGTAACCATACAAAATGTAACATATTATACCTTTTTGAGTGTCCTGGATTTACATATACTATGTTACTTCTAGTCTATGAGACCCGACTGTACCATCAGACTTCACTCATAAAGATGGTACTAAAATCTAAACTAGAATGTGTGAGCTGTTCAGGTCAGCACCATCCCACAGACCAGAGCTGAACCACAAACCAGAGGTCCCCATTTCCCAATTAATATAGGCAAAGGCAGATGTCCAAAATAATGTTGTTTCTCTATTCTATTCTATTCTGTTTTTTTCTGTCCTATTTTATTATGTACAACTCTATTCTATTCTAAAGAGTTCCTTAAAATGTAAAAGTTAAACAATTGGGCCGTTCCACAACAAGAGTGCTTTTTGCATCCCTTTGATATTTTAAGTTGAAATTGTGAACCAAAATGGAATTTTAAAGCCTGTTATATTAAATGCCCATTACATTTGAGCAGACACTGTTATCCAGAGCGGCATACAGTAGAGAGTGCATAAATTTTTGTGGCTTTTCATACTGGTACCCAGTGGGAATCAACCCCACAACCCTGGTGTTGCAAGCACCATGCTCAACAAACTGAACCACATGGGAAATGAAACAACCCCTCACATATGCAAGGGTCCCAAATGTCTCCCCATAGCCTATAGTACAAGACTCCTGACCAGAGCCCTAAGGCCCCCGGTCTAAAGTGGTGCTCTATAAAAGTGAATAGTGTGCCATTTGGGACACAGCCCTAGAAATGCCATTCTCATCTTCTCTTATCACTTTAGTATAAACCACATGGATAATTCAATAAATCAGATTTGCTAAAGTGCCAGAATTCAGCATTTTGACACGTGGTGTGCCCTTTGTAATTTCTAGGAAGAACCCACTTAACGCCAACATTTCTCCAAGTTTTCACCATGATTGTAAAGCCCTAGTTATTCTGCTCCTTTGACAGTCATTTCTGAAGATTATTATTTATTTCATGTGATTAGTGTGATTCTTTTACAACCATGTTATATGAGCTGAACAGTCAATTTAATATGGTGAAACTACTCCTTTTTTAAATATGTTTTTCAAAATATTTTTCTAAAATATTTTTCTAATAGTCAAATCATAGTGTAAAACCAAGTAAGCTGGTTCTACTCTTTTTGGCCATTTTCTGGTGTTTTGTGATGGGAAACTGAGCGGGTCAAGCATAACACGTCAATACTATTACCCATAGATAACAATGATTTTTTTGGGGTGAAGCTTGCATTCAATTGCCACTCCCTGTTGCACACAACAAGCTTCCATTCTACCTGCCACAAGAGGATTCATGGCCAATTTAAGATGAAATCGTCAACCCTGTTACGGTCAACCCTGTTACAGTCAACCCTGTTACAGTCAACCCTGTTACGGTCAACCCTGTTACTTTAGTTGGCACTTAATAGGCACTTACTATAGTAATTTTTTTTAAACCTCTTGATATGGGAAAATGTGTTTTTTTTATGACAGAATGTTAATATTAAGTGAAATCTCCCCCCAAAATTAGACCAAGTTACACTTTCAACAGGCACTGAATTGGTGGAACGACCCACTTACCTTTACGGAAGAAAACAGTTAGTCCTTTACTCCTAATTGACAGTCAGGTACTACGACAACACCAAGCTGATTTGAGAAACAGAAGGAGGATTCACAAGTGGGAATCTATATATACGCAGACAAGACAGAGATGAGAGAGGGAGGAGAGATAAAGGAGAGGAGGTCAAGAGGAGGATGGATGGATGAGAAAGGAGGGAGGAGAGAGGGAGTGGCCAAATGGTGGAAAGGAGTAGTAGTTAAGTTGAGCATTATCTTTTGGGAAGATCCATCATTTTACTGGAATCATTTACGGCAGTATACCAAGGCTGTTTGACATTTAGCTAAAACATCTCAAAAGCTAAACATCTCAAAAGCTGCTCTGGCCTTGCTATTGACCGCCACACTCAGTCTACCTGGCAGATGTCCTGAGACTGGATCACAGTCCATAGGTCTCCCCCACGGTTCAATTTCAGCCCCTGCATCACCCCCATGTAAAAAATGTCAACATCATGACAGTCAACAGTTTTTGGTCTTTATTCTCAGTGAACCGTTCAGATAACCGGTTCGAAAGTCGTCTACCTTTCAATTGTCTCAATGTTGGTATGTAATCAAAAACCACATATTGAGGTGAGCTTGTCTACCTGGACATATATTTGCTGTTTCAGCTGTTTGATAGTATAGACCCCTTACCTGGTCAGGTCTATAGAAACTAGTTTTGACTGGCTGTGATCTAGAAGTACATTCTAGTCTGACACCAGTCAACACCTACAGTACATGCTAACCTAAGGGTTCTTGTTCAACCAATTAGTTGGGATAAATCATGTTTTCACAACGTGTGTTTGACTGAACTGTCAACAGCATTGCTCACGAACATGATAATTGTTACTATACAAAGACCATAATACTTGAGTACTTAGTGTAATCCTATGAGCATGATGTTTTTCCTTTTAACAAAAAGACTTGATGGCACATTTGGTTTCTTACGAACCAAACCTCTTCTGCAGTAAAGCAAATGTACAGTATTTTAATTTCCGCATATTTGATGACCATCAATACAATACATCACAACCAGGACACCCAAAACACTTTCCAAATGCCATGGTTTGGTGTGTGTATTCAGGTACTTGTGTGTACCATGTATAGGTCATGAGTCACATGCTGGTTACCCACAGTGTGTTAAAGGGTTTCAATGCAGGTTTATAGCAGACAGGCCTGGGTAATGGTTCTGACTGAGCCAGTCATCTTGTGTTGTCTTGATAATAGCTATTTACAGCACCTTGCAGTGAGACACCGGAGTGCTGCCATATAGACCAGTGGTTTCAATTGTCATAATGTCTTCATTTAGGCACAATAACAAGGTTCTATTGCACTGTGTGTGTGTGTGTGTGTGTGTGTGTGTGTGTGTGTGTTTGGTTTCGGACTGGCTCAGTAGGGGAGACCGGGGTTGGTTGTCTCACGGGTTGGATGTCACAACTGGTCAATTCATGTTAGCATGACAAAACATTGAGGTGAGGGGAATGTATGTTTTCCATAGGTGAAAGTAAAAAAATTATATATATTGGTATTTTCTTTGTAAATGTTTGAATTATGGGAGTATCCATAAATAATTATGTTTGTTGAACAGAGAAAAGGGAGAGTTTCTGAGTTCCTAGGTCAAGCCATGTGGTAAGTAATATCTTAACTAGCATTAGCATTGCCTCTCTCTGACACACATATTTTTCCTGTCACACACCCACACACACATATACGCATACACACACACATGCACGCATACACACACAAATTTACTCAAAATGTAATGTTATTCTCAAGGCATAAAATGCTGGATTTTGTTAGATCAACAAAAGGCTTAGCTATTTCTAAGACTGTTTGTTGTTTCTTCATTTCCTGATACAAAAGGAATACGTTACTAGCAGACATTGTGACAACCAACCCCACAATGGAGCTGGTTGTCACAAGTGGACAGTGTGTTTGATGAGGGGTAAAAAACTGTCCTAACCCAAGATCTGAGTCTTTTCCCTAGTATTGAAAAGAGTCTTGTAAGATATACTGGTGCTGAGAAATACACATGAGAGTAAAAAGTGCGACAACCAACTCCGGTCTCCCCTACACATGGTAACCTTGGGACTATTTTGCAGAACAAGAACAAGGGTTTGAGACTGAGAGGAGTTTTCCTTTTTTACTTCAAGTCTCTAGTTTTGTCATCATTTATATACAGATATTGGATCTTAATTTGATGATCAGGTGAAATGGACAAGTGTTGGTGGTTGTGTAAGAGGCCCTCAGGTCAGATCCTATCTGATGCCACCATGAGATCTGGGAGACAGGTGTCTTGTCCTCTCTCTAATGCTGAAGTCATCAGATCTCCAACTGATTCAGGTGAAATGTGCTGATCTGTCAAATCCTATCAGACATGGGGGAACATGAAGTTCATTCTGTTTGATGGAAAGGTTATAGTGTGGACACTTTTCTGTTTTATGTCAAATAGGTTTACGGTTAGGGTTAGAGTTTCAACTGTGAGTGCAATGTATTAGGGTTAGGGTTACCTTAACCCTAACCCTAACCCTAGATTGGTAATATATTGCACTTAAAGGGCTTCATTGCCAACATCCCAAAGTATTTCTTTATTTACTTCCCCAGAGTCAGATGAGCTCATGGATACCATTTGTATGTCTCTGCATCCAGTATGAAGGAAGTTAGAGGTAGTTTCGCAAGCCCGATGCTAACTAGTGTTAGCGCTACAAGCATGCTAGCTACAAGCATGCTAGCTAACCATAGACTTCCAGTCGTAGCGCTGACACTAATTAGCAATTGTGCTTATGCTAGTTAGTCGGACTCTGGGGAAGTAGATAAAGGACTTTGTTGCCAAAATCCCGAAGTATCCTTTTAAGGCCAGGCACCACAGGCTAAAATTACATTATTGCATCTACTTATCAATTATGAGATATTAGGGTATTTTGGTTAAAATTAGTATAAAAAAGGTTAAAAAAGGTAAAAAAGTTTATGAAAATGTATATTTTCTTTAGTTTATCATGCTACCGTCTTCAACATTTCATGAATTTTAACCACTTTTAAATGGACATACAGTACCAGTAAAAAGTTTGGACACACCTATTTATTCAAAGGTTCTTCTTTTCTTCTTCTTTTTTACTATTTTCTACATAATAGTGAAGACATCAAAACTATAAAATAACACATGTGGAATTATGTAGTAACCAAAAAAGTGTTAAACAAATCAAAATATATTTACATTTTAGATTCTTTAAAGTAGCCACCCGTTGCTTTGATGACAGCTTTGCACACGCTTGATATTCTCTCAACCAGCTTCACCTGGAATGCTTTTCCAACATTCTTGAAGAAGTTCCCACATATGCTGAGCACTTGTTGGCTGCTTTTCCTTCACTCTGCGGTCCAACTCATCCCAAACCATCTCAATTGGGTTGAGGTCGGGGGATTGTGGAGGCGAGGTAATCTGATGCATCACTTTCCTCCTTGGTCAAATAGCCCTTACACAGCCTGGAGGTGTGTTGGGTCATTGTCCTGTTGAAAAACAAATGATAGTCTCACTTTGCTCAAACCAGATACGATGGCGTATTGCTGCAGAATGCTGTGGTTACCATGCTGGTTAAGTGTGCCTTGAATTCTAAATATATCACTGACAGTGTCACCAGCAAAGCACCACTATACCATCACACCTCCTCCTCCATGCTTCACGGTGGGAACCACACATGCGGAGATCATCCGTTCAGCTACTCTGCGTCTCACCAAGACACGGCGGTTTGAACCAAGAATCGCAAATTTGGACTCATCAGACCAAAGGACAGATTTCCACCGGTCTAATGTCCATTGCTCGTGTTTCTTGGCCCAAGCAAGTCTCTTCTTCTACTTGGTGTCCTTTAGTAGTGGTTTCTTTGCAGCAATTCGACCATGAACGCCTGATTCATGCAGTCTCATCTGAACAGTTGATGTTGAGATGTGTCTGCTGAACTCTGTGAAGCATTTATTTGGGCAGCAATCTGAGGTGCAGTTAACTCTAATGAACTTATCCTCTGCAGCAGAGGTAACTCTGGGTCTTCCTTTCCTGTGGCGGTCCTCGTTTTTTGCGACAGCACTTGAAGAACATTTTAAAGCTCTTGAAGTAATGATGGACTATCATTTTTCTTTGCTTATTTGAGCTGTTCTTGCCATAATATGGACTTGGCATTTTACCAAACAGGGCTATCTTTTGTATACCTACCTTGTCACAACACAACTGATTGGCTCAAACACATTACGAAGGAAAGAAATTCCATAAATGTACTTTTAACAAGGCACACCTGTTAATTGAAATGCGTTCCAGGTGACTACCTCATGAAGCTGGTTGAGAGAATGCTAAGAATGTGCAAAGCTGTCATCAAGGCAAAGGGTGGCTACTTTGAAGAATCTCAAATATAGAATATATTTTGATTTGTTTAACACTGTTTCGTTTACTAAATTATTCCATGTGTTATTTCATAGTTTTGATGTCTTCACTATTATTCTACAATGTAAAAATAGTAAAAATAAAGAAAAACCTTTGAATGAGTAAGTGTGTCCAAACTTTTGACTGGTACTGTACATCCATAATTTAAAACCTCACTACATTAAACCACACGTCCTTTAAAAGATTTACAGATAGAGATTTATAAAACTGGTGCACACCATACATAGCATGTTTCCAGGTATTAATCAGACTGTGTGCGCATGAACGAGCATTTAAAACGTCCTTATTTTCTGTATACTTTGAAATTATTGGAATTAGGCCAAGGCACATTATAAATAGGAAGGACAAACTTGCAGTGATATTTGCTGTAGGCCTATCTGACCATTTCTGAAAGACAAAAACAATTTGAAATTGTTGTGGACCTGTGAACAGATCGTTTGAATTCAATATTGTTTCACATTTACCCGACCTAAATATGCTGCACTGCCTGCAAATTCTGTAACATTGCCTACTCATTAAAAAAAATCTCAACTAAAGTAGGCCTACTTACAGTGGTAGCCTACACACTTAAATTAAAAAGTTCAACTGTCTGTTCACTAGTTCAATTCTACTATATGTTATTCACCCTGCTCCCTTTCAGATATAATAGCCTATCTAATAGGCCCAGTTAATGATGCGCATGGGAATTTGTTGTATGGCTTCGGGAATATGAACTCATCATTTGTGTTTGTGTTTGTTTACCTCGACGACATCCTTGTCTTTTCCCGTTTGGTTCAGGAGCATGTCCTCCACGTCCGGCAAGTCATACAGCCACAAGTCCTCAAGGCTGAGAAGTGTGAATTCCATCGTTCCACTGTCTCCTTTCTGGGATACGTCATTGCAGCGGGGAACATTCAGATGGATCCTGACAAGGTGAAAGCAGTGGTTGGTTGACCTCAACCCATGTCCAGAGTGCAGCTGTAACATTTTCTGGGATTTGCACATTGCTACCGCCGCTTCATTCAGGACTACAGCATCCTGGCTTCCCCCCTCACTGCTCACCTCTCCCAAGGTTCCTGGCTAACCGGATGTTCGTCCCAGATTCGGCTCGGTCCCCGGTCCTGGAGTGGGCTCATTCCTCTAAGCTAACCTGCCATCCCGGCTCCCGCCAAACCCTGGCCTTCCTCCGACAAGAATAAGAATAAGACTCAGCGGCAAGCTCCGGCTGGCCTCCTCCTCCTCATCGCCCGTGGTCCACTATATCCCTGGACTTTGTCACTGATCTCCCTCCGTCTGATGGCAACACCACCGGACCCCGGCTCCCCGCTATCATCTCGGGCAGAGGGTATGGCTGTCTACGTGGGATCTGCCCCTCCGGGTGGAGTCTCGTAAACGTTCCCCCGTTTTACTGGTCCATTCCCCATGTCTAAAGTCCCTACTTTTCATGTGTCTAGGATTAAACCTTCGTCTCACAGACCTATGTCTCCTCCTGTGTCTGCATCTGGGTCATATCCTGAGTCACCATTTGCACAAGGCTACTAGGCTACTTTAGCCTTCTTGCAGTGCAGTACTTCAACCACTAGAAACTGTGCATACGCATGGTCTAAAGTTTGCGGGAGGACAAGCACATTCTCACCTCAATTTCAGTTTTTCTAAATGCCAACTTTTGCGTTAAAACTGGCACACAAGTTTTGGGTATATTTTGTGCATATGCAATGTTGATAAATGAGGCCCCTGGTCAGTGGTAACCTGTCATTCAGGGCAAGTGGGGCAGAGCCTGTTTAGCAAAAAAAATAAAAAATACATATCAGTTTGCAAACAATGTAAAACATTTATTGAGTTAATAAAGCTGCATACAAACATGGTCTCTTTTTTGCTTTCTTGAGTAAGGCAGATCAGAAATGCAGGTTTTTCAGCGTAGCTCAGTGCTTTGTGTGGTGGAGGGGCAGCTAGCGAAAAATACAGAGCGCAGGAGTTGGTAATCTTCTCTAGTTGCACTGTGATGGGCTCAGTGTTCTGTCACTCATGGGGACACTGCAAAATCTACTGGTAGAGCTAGAGAGATCAAGCCCCTTTGGGTGCTGCCATAGATTTACATTAGAAGTGCCCATCCAAGAAGGCTCAAGTTCATTGGCCACAAATAAAATTGTCAACTCACATTATATCTACTGTAGCTTTGATTGGATTGATCATGTCAACATCATACTTTCAAAATCTTAGCTAGCAAGTTAGACAAGCAGTCATCATCATGACTCACGTCGACAATCTACTGGTAAATCCTTTTCAATCCTTGTCATATGAAGAGAAATTATAGATAAAACGTATTGGTGCTCATTGGCCGTTGGACATAAACATTACACAACAAGTTGGAAGTCTCAAATTCAATAACGAGTGGTTTGGAAGGAATCAGTGGCTAACTGCAAGCGCTGCAAAGCATTCACTATTTTGCTCCCCCTGCCTGCTATTCGGTGGAGAGGGTGTGTGGTCCACGTCTGGGTTTAAGGGTCTCTTTCCCAAGCTTAAAAGGATTAACATTCACACGCAACACCATGGGCCAGAAATATTGAATACATTGGCCATGCTGTCAATCCAGCATGACTTCTGCCACGTTCAAAACAACTGGAAACTCGGAACTGGGAAATCCAGCATGACTTCAGTGAGTTCAACACAACTGGAAACTCTGAAATAAAATAAATAATGTAGCGGTCATCTAACTGGGAATTCCAAGTTGGGAACTCTGGCCTTCTAGAGCTCCGACCTGAAGATCACTGACTTCATGATTCAACCTTGTTTTTTTCAGAGTTCCCAGTTGTCTTGAAAGCACCGTAAATCCAAAGAATGCCAGACTTTGATGATAAAGCTTCATGACAAAATTTGCCCACAAGAAGGACCTCCATGCCACCTTCCTGTTAAAGTGAGCACAGTACAACAGAGTCCAAAAATGTATTGTATGCTGCTGCATAAATGATGTAATATGCCAGGGAGATATGTATACTGTAGCTAAGAAAGTAATACTAAGTGTATGTTGAGTAGTGAACTGTTAGTAGCCCATGTGCCTCACCCTAATAATGGGGTCCCTTTCCCCCCTCATAACTTAGCCTACTGTTCTGACTTGGTGGTGCACATGTAGCCTATAGCCTTTTAGAGAAATGTCCTCATCAAATATTGTCTGCTTATATGCCCCCTTTATTTATCCTACGGTTCTGACTTGGTGTACAGGGAGAATACTGTAAGAACGGCCCATGTTCTGAATTCTGTCGCTGTACATTTTAAAAGTGCTAAACAAATAGTTATATTGACTACGTCCGTCTTAGCTCGCTCATTAATGTCTTCATCGAAATTACGGATAGCCCCTTATCCGCTCACCATTCCCTTATGCCATAGTTTCTACATCTCAATTGTCATTAGAAACCACATTTGTTTAAGCAAGTCAGCCATAACAGCATGTTTTTTTAAAAAGGCAGTAAATGAGGCTGAATTAACTGTTTCGCTGCCAGACAAGGCTCAGCTGATAGCCAGGTGTAACGGTCGTAAGGATTCCCTCCATGGTGCTAAAAAGAAACGGTCCCCAACAGTTTGTGGGCACAGTTTTTCACCGTTATAGTGCAATTCCTGTATTGCTTAGTGTTGTGTATTCGCTTTGCTGGCATGCATATATTTTTTTGTTTGTTTGCCCCACCAAGATTTACATGCTAAAACCGCTACTGCCCCCTGGTGATTAAACAGTTTTTATGCGTCAGACACATAACAGGCTTAATACAGTGATTTAAATAAAATCATATTCTTTATTTTACAAATTTTCACAATAGTGGAATAGTGGTGAACACATAAAAATAAACACACTTACTCAAGTGCATACACTCATACACACACACACACAATGGAAGAATGAGAGAAGGTGAAACTCGTGACTGGAGACTTGTAGGCGCCGAGATCCAGAGTGATGTCAAAATCCCGATTTATGACACTGTTTGGATGGCTGACAATCTGGGGGCTGTCAAAGGGGTCAAACACACCTTATCTGAGGCTTTCTCCAGGGAGGGACGTTCCCACAGAACCCTGGGAGCGTGGACACCATTGGAGGTGTGAAGATGGATTAAATTAATGTTACTGTGTGAATTAAATTAATGTTACAAATGTTGATATTTTTTACTGTAAGTGCTATGGATTTATTGTTACAGGGAAACTGTGTGATTTTGTTAGCCGGACGGCGGATAGTTCAAAGAGGAGCGACACGGGATTTCTTCACGCACGCACACGCACACACACAAAAAAACTCCTCATACAGCATACACACATGAACATGAACACAAACAGACACAGAATACTCACAAAGCATAACATCGCTTTCCTTACTTAGATGGGCAATCAGATCACACATAGTCCAGTTAAACCATTTCACATTCACAATGCTCAAATGACTCAGTGACCTTATCTATTAAAAAAGGAGTGTGAACTGTGAAATATACACAAAGGGGGGTGCTGCTAAATGGTGGGTAACTCCATTCTGCCACGATGTAAACTACACCCCCATTTTATGAGTCTAATGGAATAATCCCCATAAAAGTGACCAGGCTAGTGACTGATTGGAGAAACCATTGGCTAATGTTTAGTCAACAAGGGTTGCCATTTTCTGATTTCAGTACAGATGAGGTTATGTAGCTTAACAAATAATCAGTGTTCATGATATCAATATAAATCAGTAAATAGAGTCTTTGATTGTCTATGCAATTGCTTGTGATGGGAGATCCCTATGTTTGGGTAAAAAATACATTTTCACTGTTTTCATTTATTGAGGGTGGTGACACTTACGAGTGAAAGAGGGAGGGACAGTAGTGAGACAACGTGGGAGGAGTGAGAGAAAGAGAGGAAGAAGGGAGAGGTAGAGATGGGCAAAGAGAGAGTTAGAATGGTAACAGCAAACAAGTGAAATAAAACAACATTTTAAGACTTTAAATCTTCCTGTTCCTCCTCAGCAACTCTCCTCCCAGATCTTGCTTTGCCTTGGACTACAGCTCCAATAGTGCACCTCTGTATTACTTCCTGTGAAGCTCTCAGGTGATTGGTGGGTTCTAGACTTCCACCTGGCCCTGGGTGAGATGAGTTCTGAGCTGCTGGGCCGCATTGGTGATCTTCCTCTGGTGTCCCAACAGGTTCACCCCCAGGTTCTGCACATCCCTGAGGGAAGGAGAGAAGGAGAGAGAGAGTTCAGAAAAGTATCCATTGCTTCTAAACGCATGATTTGCATTTTATGAAAATAACTTTATTGATATTGAAATGGAAGCCCAGGACTCACTCCATGGTTAGCCTGCTGACTCTGTCCAGTGTGTCCAGATGTGCCCTCTCAAACTGATCCTTATACCTGTCCATCCTCAATGCTGTCAGCCACTCACTGACCGTCGCCACCGACGACAGGTCTGTGGGGGTGGGGCTCAGCAGTGGCTGGGTGGAGCTTGAGTTGGAGAGGGAAAGATCGAGATCGAAAACGATTGGCCTAACATAGGAATGATTCAATACATTTACATAATAACGTAATATATGCTTTCCTAAAATCACTGTTTGTGAATGTGATCAATTACTTCTGCTGTGTAAAATATGGAAGAAAAGGCAGACGGGAGGTGTAGTCTCACCGGGGATGCTCTGCCTTGAGGGAGGCAGGGTGTCGTATGAGCCTGTCCAGGGAGGAGAGGAGGGAGTCGAAGCCTAGCCGGTCACCCCTCTCAGCCTGCCAACACTGCAGCATCAGGGAGTGGAGCGCTGGAGGACAGTTATGGGGGGCTGGGAGACGGTACTGGTCTGCTACCGCCTTCATTACCTGTATTATAGGGAGGGAAGAGAGAGGAGGTAGGGGAGAAAGAGGAGGGACAGGGGCAGGGAGAGGGAGACAGAGAGGCAAAGGGAGAGAGAGAGTGGCGAAGGGAGGAAGAGCAAGAAGAGAGAGAGCGAGAGGGGGGGAGAGAGAGAGAGGCAGAGAGAGAGATAGAGAGGGGGAATAAGGAGGAAGGGTATTAGTAACGATCTGGATGTTAACAAGCTGCCCTATATAGAGAGGTCCCATCAGTACAGAGGGACTTAGAGATGATTAACCATTCTGTTCAGCTGTCAGTGTGTTTAGTCTCAGGTTGGCTCTCGCTTAACCCGCCCACAACTCACTTCCTGATTGCTCATGTCCCAGTATGGCCGCTCGCCATATGACATCACTTCCCACATGAGCACCCCGAAGCTCCAGACATCACTAGCTGAGCTGAACTTGCGATGCTGGAAGGCCTCCGGGGCTGTCCACCTGACAGGAATCTTACTGCCCTGAAAGGAGAGAGGAGAGATGGGATGAGGGGTTGAGCACTGTGAATGTTGTGATCTTCTATTAACATAAGTAGTCTTTTAGAGTGGAAAAACAAGACTAAACATCATTAAACAAACACAGAAGCATATCAACAGGAAAACTCAATTTCCCAGCAGCATGTACCAGTGAGGCAGTGTAGGTGGGCATGTTGTGGTCCAGACCCCTCATGAGGCGCGACAGGCCAAAGTCAGACACCTTACACACCAGGTTAGAGTTGACCAGCACGTTCCTGGCAGCCAGGTCCCGGTGGACAAAGTTCCTCTCAGAGAGGTACCTCATCCCAGCCCCAACACCCCTCACCATCCCTACCAGCTGGAGAACACTGAACTGGTCCTCATTCTCCTGGGGGATGAGAGAGATGGAGAGAGAGAGAGAGAGAGAGAGAGAGAGAGAGAGAGAGAGAGAGAGAGAGAGAGAGAGAGAGAGAGATATTATGGTCAGTTATTGTAATATAATGTACTGTTTTCTCAGTCTCACCCTGAGGAGTTACTGTGTAGATGGGAGTTGTAGTTCTTAGTATAACATGATGTAGATGTTGTAGTTCTCACCCTGAGGAAGGCATCCAGTGGTCCATTCTCCATGAACTCAGTGATGATCCTCTCTGGTGGGCTGTGGGTGACCACCCCCTCCAGCTTCAGCACGTTGGGGTGGTCAAACTGTCCCAGCACCCCCGCCTCGGTTAAAAACACCGCCTTCTCTCTGTCTGTCACACCCCAGCGCAGCGTCTTCACCGCCACCAGCACCTCCCTACGACCCAGGGGCCGGTAGCGCCTCCGAGACACCTCCCCAAACTGGGCTGGAGGGGTTGGGGGAAAGGGTGGGAGAGAGAGAGAGAGAGAGAGAGAGAGAGAGAGAGAGAGAGAGATATTATGAGTTGAGTTTGGACCCAGCTTGACTCCTGGCCCAACTTATGAGCTATGAAAACACCTGACAAGCTTCTTTTTTTTTTTTTTTTTTTTTTTTACAGAACTATCCCTGTAAGCATGGATCAAACCAGGACCCCTACCTGCACCAATCACCTCTTCTATCTTGAGGTGAGAGGGGTCGATCTCACGGGCAAACTCCTTGACCGCCTCACTGGGGTCCTCATAGGTGGAAGGGTCCACGTAGTACTTCACCCCCCCTGACATATGGAACACACAGAGCAGGGATGGTTGTAGTGAAACCAGATGATTGTAGTGAACCAGTACAATAACAAAATAGGGCCTGTACAGTGTGTTGATGTACAGTATTTGGCCATAGACTTTGACATGTCTGGGTCAAGCCATGCTGTGTGACATGCTGCATGATGGCAGAACACTGAGCCCAGAGGGATAATGTCACCCTCAATAAAAACATGCTGCGTTTGGACAAGCAGAACATGTATTTCTTCCTCTCCTCATCTTTCTCTCTCCTAATCCCTCTCCCTTTCATTGTCTTTTTCTCTCTGTCTCTCTACAGATTTCTCATTTTGTCACTCTCTCTTCTTCTCTGTCTTTCCCTCCCCTCTCCCCCCTCTTTCTCCCACAAGCCCTTGGGGTTATGATTGTAATGGGCATTAGACACGGTCACTACTTCCATTCTCCTCTATAACACACCGCAGAGGCATCCTCTGCACCAACATGTCAACAACACCACAGAAGTAGCATATACTGTACGTGCAGCTGAGAATATTACAGACAGAATGATAATACTACTCATCATACACCCTGACTCACCTTTGTGGCTGATGTACCTCTGGAGTCTGTCACTGTAGGGGCTCTCCCCTCCTCTTACTGAGTAAAGACACAACAAACCAGTGTTTCAGAACATTTCACTGTGTGTGTGTTTGTGTGTGTGTCTGTGTGTCTGTGTGTAACATGAGTGTGACATGATCATGTATGTGTGATAGGAGTTAAGGACCCACTCACCTGCGGAACACAAAAACGACAACTATCGCCACAACGACCAGGAGGAAGGCTGCCCCCGCCCATCACAGAACCGACCAATAGAGGAAGCCGATTCTGGATCTGCTTAGAACTCTCCTCTGAGAAAGAAAAAGTGAGAAACAGAGAGATTTAGAGGGTGTGTTTGACTGTGTGTGTATGTGAGTGTTTGTGTGGTGCGTGCATTTGTGTGTTTGTGTGTGAGTTACCCAGGGCCAAAGTAGTGAAGTAGATAGTATGACTGTAGGGGCCATAGCCCCTCTCGTTGCGAGCCCTGATCTGGAAGGCATAGATGGAGCCAGCAGCCAGAGAGTTGACGGTCACTGTGTTGGTCTCACTGAACACACTCACTGCACTGTCCACATCTGAACCCTGGGAGGGAGGGAGGGAGGGAGGGAGAATGATTAAATCTCTGGGTGTATGTACTTGTGTGTACATGCATAGGTGCGTGCATATGTGCGTGCATGTGTGTGTAGCCTATACCTTGTCGTAGTATCTGAGCTGGTACTCCAGTATGTCTCCATTGGGTCTGTCAGGCTGTGGCCAGGACAGGGTGATGGAGTCTGGGGCTCGACTCAACTGGTGCAGGCTAGGGACCGGAGAGGGCACTGGGAGAGAGAGAGAGACGGTGAGAGATGTATGAGTTTTGTAAAGAAAGAGGGAGGAAGAAAGAGAAACAGGAGGGAGAACACAAGCTGGCCTTGCCAGATCATGTACTTTCTGTATTGACCAGATGGGGGCAGCATGACACAGACTAGGGAATGAGCCAGCTCTGTAGAGTGCTGTATGGCCAAAGATTTGTATAACTAACCCAAGATAGACCAGAGCCTGTCGTTTCCAATGGGAGAAAATGAATCATAGTGGGAAGAACAAGCAAGGAGGTGGGCAGAGCTAAGCACAAGCTAGTGAGATCCTATTGGAGCGTTCTAGCATTTTTGTGCTGCTACCATGTTGTGTTGCTACCATGTTGTTGTCATGTTGTGTTTCTACCATGCTGTGTTGTCATGTGTTGCTACCTTGCTATGTTGTTGTCTTAGGTCTCTCTTTATGTAGTGTTGTGTTGTCTCTCTTGTCGTGATGTGTGTTTTGTCCTAAATGTATATGCAATTTATTTATTTATTTTAATCCCAGCCCCAGTCCCCGCAGGAGGTCTTTTGCCTTTTGGTAGGCCGTCATTGTAAATAAGAATTTGTTCTTAACTGACTTGCCTGGTTAAATAAAAAATTAAAATAAATAAAATCATTTGCATATTTCCGTTAGGGAACACCTGCTCTGAAGAGCCCGTCTGCAATAACTCAATTAGCCCTTGTACTTCTCTAAACAACAACATTTTTAGAAACGTTGGCAAAGGGTAAAGTGTAAAAAACGCAGTCCACTCTGTTTGTTACAGATTATGTTTTGGAAACAGAAAACTGTATGGAGATCAAATGTTTAATCAATTAGAAAATTAGCAGAATGTCGGCCACCGGGCTTACTCTCATCACCATATTTGGTAGTGAGTGGAAACGCCAACCAGATGCTTCACATTTATACATCCATTGAAATATCTGGCTCATTGTTCTATCTGTGGTATGGACTTGCCTGCCACCACGGCTGGGAACAGGCTCAGTAGGACTGTGGTTACAATGGTCATATCTATTAGAATTCCTGTCATTTCACAACCCCAAATTATTTCTCTAACTCACAGAAGGAAACACAAACAGACGTTATAATAACCTAATAATACCATTATTATTAGCAGATCTCTGCCCGTATGGGGGCTTCAAAATGTTATTTGTTCAAATCTAATTGGCTATAAGAAATTACTTATTTTCAAAAAGTTAAAATTTTCTCTCTATCTGTCTATAAACAGTATGTCTGTCTATAAACAGTCTGTCTAAACTGTCTGTCTGTCTACAAACAGTCTGTCTATAAACAGTCTGTCTAAACTGTCTGTCTGTCTATAAACAGTCTGTCTAAACTGTCTGTCTATAAACAGTCTAAACTGTCTGTCTGTCTACAAACAGTCTGTCTATAAACAGTCTGTCTATTAACAGTCTGTCTAAACTGTCTGTCTGCCTATAAACAGTCTGTCTATAAACTGTCTGTCTGCCTATAAACAGTCTGTCTATAAACAGTCTGTCTAAACTGTCTGTCTGCCTATAAACAGTCTGTCTAAACTGTCGGTCTGTCTATAAACTGTCTGTCTGTAAACTCTCTCCCTCTCTCTCTTCTGAGCATAATGTGAGCTGACAGGATATCGAGTTCAGAGAGCAGGACCGGAAAAGATGGAGAGCAGAAAAGAGGGATAGATAGACACCCATACTCAAAGAAACTGATGTAGACTGACAGAAAGACATGAAGTACACACACACACACACACCACATAAAAATGACAAACTGAAAGTTTATTCTTTAGCTCTCTTGTCACTCTCCTTAAAGGGCAACTTTTCAATCGCATGTTCATTATCTCCAGTACAATACCAGTGTCAACATATGTGAAAACGGCACATTTCTACGTTTTGGTGAAAAAAATAGACAGCTAAAAAGTTCTACCCGATTGCATCATCAAAAGTTAAAACAAAAAAACTGTGATTTTCAAACACTGAGATTGGCGGTGACGTGGGGAGCAAGACTAGAAACTTCTTGCAGGATTTGAAAAGGACTTTTAATCCTACAGTGTGATGTTACAGAGAAGCTTTTTAACCACAGATCAACGCAGATCAACGCTGTTTTCACATATGTAGATGCTGGTTTGGTGCTGGAGATGGAAAGTGGCAGAAGTGCCCTTTAAGCCTGACTCATGCTCTCACCTGATTGGCTAGTAGTGAAATTGATGCTGGTGGATTGAGGCGGGAAAGGACTCAGAGCTGAGACATCATTGACCGCTTGCACCTGTCAATCAACAGCAGGAAAAAGTAAGACAAGGTTAGGTTAACTAAGTGGATGTACATTTAATCCAGTATCTATATGAGGTAGGTGACTCTAATGCACAAGTTTTATACCTGTATGAGGTAGGTGATGGGAAATGTAGTGTCTATAGGGGGTGGGTGATCAGGGAAGTTGTAATTCTACCTGTATGAGATAGTTAACTCTAGTACTCATGGGAGTTATAGTCCTACCTGTAAGAGGTATGTAAATCTAGTGCTCATGAGAGTTGTAGTCATACCTGTATAAGGTAGGTGACTCTGGTGAGCAGGTTGTTGAGGGTGACCTTGGTCTGCTTGATGCCAGTCTGGGATGGAGTGAAGGTGACCGCCTCTCCACACCAGGAGCACGCCCCTGGGGCTGTGAAGGTGGCCGAGGGACAGATCCTACACACCACCCCGTACCACACCTCGCTACGACCGCCCATGTCCACTGGAGGGCGCCAGCGCAGAGACACCCCACCGTCACCACTCTCATACTCCCAGGAGACAGAGGTCGGAGCAGAGGGAGAGCCTGGGTGAGAGAGAGAGAGAGAGAGAGAGAGAGAGAGAGAGAGAGAGAGAGAGAGAGAGAGAGAGAGAGAGAGAGGGGGTGATCCTCTTTGGGTCACTGCCAGCATCAACACATGAAAATGGCACTCATCAGCTCCAGTTGACACATGATCATGTCTCAGGGACAGATAGAGAGAACGAGTGATGTCAGAGAGAGACAGAGAGAGAGGGATGAGGACTGGGGAGACAAATGGGTGTTAGAAAGTAAGGCACACTATATGTTAGTGAACAACAATCTAATCATTTAAATGTAATCTAGGAAGAGAGGAAGAGAGAGATGGATAAGAAGGGAAGGAAGGAGAGAGAGTAAGGGAGGGAGAGAGTAAGGGAGGGAGAAAGAGGGGAGGAAGGAGAGAGAGTAAGGGAGGGAGAAAGAGGGGAGGAAGGAGAGAGAGTAAGGGAGGGAGAGAGTAAGGGAGGGAGAAAGAGGGAAGGAAGGAGAGAGAGTAAGGGAGGGAGAAAGAGGGGAGGAAGGAGAGAGAGTAAGGGAGGGAGAAAGAGGGGAGGAAGGAGAGAGAGTAAGGGAGGGAGAAAGAGGGGAGGAAGGAGAGAGAGTAAGGGAGGGAGAGAGTAAGGGAGGGAGAAAGAGGGGAGGAAGGAGAGAGAGTAAGGGAGGGAGAGAGTAAGGGAGGGAGAAAGAGGGGAGGAAGGAGAGAGAGTAAGGGAGGGAGAAAGAGGGAAGGAAAGAAAAGGCCAAATTAGAGGGATGAGTGCCTTCAGAAAGTATCCCCACCCCTTGACCTTTTCCACATGTTGTTGTGTTTCAGCCTGCATTTAAAATGGATACAGTTGAGTCACTGGCCTATACACAATAGCCCATAACGTCAAAGTTGAATCATGATTTTAGACATTTTTACTAATTAATACAAAATGAAAAGCTGAAATGTCTTGAGTCAATACATATTCAACCCCTTTGTTATGGCAAGCCTAAGTAAGTTCAGGAGTAAAAATGTTGCTTAACATGTCACATAATAAGTTGCATGGAATCATTCTGTGTTCAATAATAGTGTTTATCATGATTTCTAAACGACTACCTCATCTCTGTACCCCACACACACAATTATCTGTAAGGTCCTTCAGTCGAGCAGTGAATTTCAACCACAGATTCAACCACAAAGACCAGGAAGGTTTTCCAATACCTCGCAAAGAAGGGCACCTATTGGTAGATGGGTAAAAATAAAAAAGCAGACATTGAATATCCCTTTGAGCATGGTGAAGTTATTAATTACACTTTGGGTGGTGTATCAATACACCCGGTCACTACAAAAATACAGGCGTCCTTCCTAACTCAGTTGCCAGAGAGGAAGGAAGCCACTCATGGATTTTTACCATGAGGCCGATGGTGACTTTACAACAGTTACAGAGTTTAACGGCTGTGACATGAAAAAACTGAGGATGGATCAACATTGTAGTTACTCCACAATACTAGTCTAAATGACAGAGTGAAACGAAGGAAGCCTGTACAGAACAAAAATATTCCAAAACATGCATCCTGTTTGCAACAAGGCACTAAAGTAAAACTGCAACAACAACAAAAAACTTTATGTCCTGAATACAATGTGTTATGTTTGGAGCAAATCCAACACATCACATCACTGATGTCACTTGTTAAATCCACTTCAATGTAAAGTGTAAAGTGTAAAGAAGGATTTTTAAGTCTTGAGATACTTATCTCTGGGTAAATGCATTGGCTAAATGACTCAAATATATATGTTACATCATCTCAAGAAAGGTGAAAGCTTTTTAATCAGACAGACCTATTTGTTACGTAATGCTGCTAGTGCATGGAGCTAATCTGATTCGCACACACACACACACACACACACACACACACACACACACACACACACACACACACACACACACACACACACACACACACACACACACACACACACACACACACACACACACACACACAAATAGCTCACTTGTGCAGGCGGAGGAGTTGACGTCGGCGGGTGCTCTGTAGAAGCCGCTGCGACACTCACACACACGCGATCCCTCCTGACTGGTTCTGCTGTTAGACGGACACACTGAACACGGAACCGAACCCAACACCGACTTAAAGTACCCCACTGGACATGCTGCAGAGAGAGAGATGGAGAGAGAAAGTGAGAGAGAGCGAGAGATAGAGACCTCTTTGGGTCAGTGCCAGGATCAACACATTAAAACAGCACTCATCAACTCCAGTTGACACATGATCATGTCTCAGGGACAGATAGAGAGAACGAGTGATGTCAGAGAGAGACAGAGAGAGAGGGATGAGGACTGGGGAGACAAATGGGGGTTAGACAGTAAGGCACAATATATGTTAGTGAACAATAGTCAATTAATTTAAATGTCATGTATTTATGCTGTACAGATCAGTACTCTAATTGTCTATTCCAAGTATAACATAATTAGTTGCCGGCGCTCTGAATAAGACTCAGCTGACTAAACGACTGCTTCAAAAGAAAACCCAGAGAGACTTAATAAATCACAACAGTCATTTTGTGGCCTAGTTTCAGTCATATCAATGTGTTGTTTTATAAACATACCAGTCACTTGTGACCGCAACATTCCACTGTCTGCCCTTAATATTGAATAATAGACAGATAAAATCATAAAATTACTTGTTTATAATATGGTTACCTTGCAAAGCAAAACCAAGCCAGCTAACCAAACCAAACAGATAGGACTGGGCTGCTCCTGTAATGAACTACCCTGGCCATTCTCTGAGGGAACCAATCATAGCAGACTAAGAAATAACAATCCAATGGTTTCCTCACACAGCCTCAGCAGTGATGGAGAGCTGCTGTACCAATTTGTAATTGTATTTGTATTCATTAGGGATCCTCATTTGCTGCTGCAATAGCATGGGCTGTTCTGTTATTTTACACACGTATGCACATACGCACAGACACACACAGACACACAGACACACACGTACAGACACACACATGCACAGACACACGCACATGCACACACACACACACACACACACACACACACACACACACACACACACACACACACACACACACACACACACACACACACACACACACACACACACACACACACACACACACACACACATATTTAAAGAGTAATAGCATGTATGTAACCCAGTGCACTTGAGATTACAGTAAAGTGTGAACGTGTGTTGAAATGCCAGCTGTTAATGCAGTCCTGACTGAAACTATGGCCTTATGAGGGAAAAATGTACTTACTGTACTAGCTGCCTATACTGTAGCTCTCTCTGAACTTACTGTAATGCAGTGAGAGATTTTGCCTATACTGTAGCTCTCTCTGAACTTACTGTAATGCAGTGAGAGATTCTGCCTATACTGTAGCTCTCTCTGAACTTACTGTAATGCAGTGAGAGATTCTGCCTAGGGCCCTTGTTTCCTAGAATGCACTTACTGTAAGGCAGTGTTTAAGTATAGGGCTGTGCCCTGAGTGTTTGAGATTGCCTAGGACAGTGTCCGATTCTGCCTAGGAGTGTGCACACTGCACAGTGAACGACATGTCTTCTCATTCAGAGTCAGAGTCTCTACGGTTCTGATTCAGTCTGTGTGTAGAGACAGAGTCTGTACGAGTCAGAGAGTAACAGAACACCTACAGTAAGTGTGTCTATGAATGCTGTTCCAGAGTACATGCCTCTGTTGTTGCAGATGAGGAGAGATGAGGAGAGATGAGGAGAGATGAGGAGAGAGAGAGAAAGATCAGTCTCTGAACACTTTTAGCATGGTCTGTTCATTATGTTAGGTGATAACTACGGGGGTTTATGAGACAGACAAAGAGTGAGATAAAGAGAGAGAAATAAAAAAAAGTGTGTGTATCTGTCATTGTGTGTGTGTGTGTGTCTGTCATTGTGTGTGTGTGTGTATCTGTCATTGTGTGTGTGTGTGTGTGTGTATCTGTCATTGTGTGTGTGTGTGTGTGATCTGTCATTGTGTGTGTGTGTGTATCTGTCATTGTGTGTGTGTGTGTATCTGTCATTGTGTGTGTGTGTGTGTGTATCTGTCATTGTGTGTGTGTGTGTGTGTGTATCTGTCATTGTGTGTGTGTGTGTGTGTATCTGTCATTGTGTGTGTGTGTGTATCTGTCATTGTGTGTGTGTGTGTGTGTGTATCTGTCATTGTGTGTGTGTGTGTGTATCTGTCATTGTGTGTGTGTGTGTATCTGTCATTGTGTGTGTGTGTGTATCTGTCATTGTGTGTGTGTGTGTGTGTGTGTGTGTGTGTATCTGTCATTGTGTGTGTGTGTATCTGTCATTGTGTGTGTGTGTGTGTGTGTGTGTGTCTGTCATTGTGTGTGTGTGTGTATCTGTCATTGTGTGTGTGTGTGTGTGTGTGTCTGTCTGTCAGTGTGTGTGTGTGTGTATCTGTCATTGTGTGTGGAGTGTATCTGTCATTGTGTGTGTGTGTGTATCTGTCATTGTGTGTGTGTGTGTGTGTGTGTGTGTGTGTGTGTGTGTGTGTATCTGTCATTGTGTGTGTGTGTGTGTGTGTGATCCATCTGTGTGTGTGTGTGTGTGTATCTGTCATTGTGTGTGTGTGTGTGTGTGTGATCTGTCATTGTGTGTGTGTGTGTGTGTGTATCTGTCATTGTGTGTGTATCTGTCAGTGTGTGTGTGTGATCTGTCATTGTGTGTGTGAGTGTATCTGTCATTGTGTGTGTGTGTGTGTGTGTGTGTGTGTGTGTATCTGTCATTGTGTGTGTGTGTGATCTGTCATTGTGTGTGTGTGTGTGTGTGTGTGTGTGTGTGTGTGTGTGTGTGTGTGTGTGTGTGTGTGTGTGTGTGTATCTGTCATTGTGTGTGTGTGTGTGTGTCTGTCATGTGTGTGTGTGTGTATCTGTCATGTGTGTGTGTGTGTGTGTCTGTCATAGTGTGTGTGTATCCATCTGTCATTGTGTGTGTGTGTGTATCTGTCATTGTGTGTGTGTGTGTGTGTGTGTGTGTATCTGTCATTGTGTGTGTGTGTGTGTATCTGTCATTGTGTGTGTGTGTGTGTGTGTCTGTCATTGTGTGTGTGTGTGTATCCACATTGTGTGTGTGTGTGTGTGTGTCTGTCATTGTGTGTGTGTGTGTGTGTGTGTCTGTCATTGTGTGTGTGTGTGTATCTGTCATTGTGTGTGTGTGTGTGTGTGTGTATCTGTCATTGTGTGTGTGTGTGTATCTGTCATTGTGTGTGTGTGTGTGTGTGTGTGTGTGTGTGTGTGTGTGTATCTGTCATGTGTGTGTGTGTGTGTGTATCCATCAGTGTGTGTGTGTGTGTGTGTATCTGTCATTGTGTGTGTGTGTGTGTGTGTGTATCTGTCATTGTGTGTGTGTGTATCTGTCATTGTGTGTGTGTGTGTGTGTGTGTGTGTCTGTCATTGTGTGTGTGTGTGTGTATCTGTCATTGTGTGTGTGTGATCTGTCATTGTGTGTGTGTGTATCTGTCATTGTGTGTGTGTGTGTGTGATCTGTCATTGTGTGTGTGTGTGTATCTGTCATTGTGTGTGTGTGTGTATCTGTCATTGTGTGTGTGTGTGTATCTGTCATTGTGTGTGTGTGTGTGTGTGTGTATCTGTCATTGTGTGTGTGTGTGTGTATCTGTCATTGTGTGTGTGTGCTGTCATTGTGTGTGTGTGTGTATCTGTCATTGTGTGTGTGTGTGTGTGTGTGTATCTGTCATTGTGTGTGTGTGTGTGTGTATCTGTCATTGTGTGTGTGTGTGTGTATCTGTCATTGTGTGTGTGTGTGTATCTGTCATTGTGTGTATCTGTCATTGTGTGTGTGTGTGTGTGTGTGTGTGTGTGTATCCACATCATGTGTGTGTGTGTGTATCTGTCGTGTGTGTGTGTATCTGTCATTGTGTGTGTGTGTGTGTAGTATCTGTCATTGTGTGTGTGTGTGTGTGTGTGTATCTGTCATTGTGTGTGTGTGTGTGTGTGTGTGTGTGTGTCTGTCATTGTGTGTGTGTGTGTATCTGTCATTGTGTGTGTGTGTGTGTATCTGTCATTGTGTGTGTATCTGTCATTGTGTGTGTGTGTGTGTGTGTGTATCTGTCATTGTGTGTGTGTGTGTGTCTGTCATTGTGTGTGTGTGTGTATCTGTCATTGTGTGTGTGTGTGTATCTGTCATTGTGTGTGTATCTGTCATTGTGTGTGTGTGTGTGTGTGTGTATCTGTCATTGTGTGTGTGTGTGTGTGTGTATCTGTCATTGTGTGTGTATATGTCATTGTGTGTGTGTGTGTGTATCTGTCATTGTGTGTGTGTGTGTGTGTGTGTATCTGTCATTGTGTGTGTGTGTGTGTATCTGTCATTGTGTGTGTGTGTGTGTATCTGTCATTGTGTGTGTGTGTGTGTGTGTGTGTGTGTGTATCTGTCAGTGTGTGTGTGTGTATCTGTCATTGTGTGTGTATCTGTCATTGTGTGTGTGTGTGTGTGTGTGTCTGTCATTGTGTGTGTGTGTGTGTGTGTATCTGTCATTGTGTGTGTGAGTGTATCTGTCATTGTGTGTGTGTGTGTATCTGTCATGGTGTGTGTGTGTGTGTGTGTGATCTGTCATTGTGTGTGTGTATCTGTCATTGTGTGTGTGTGTGTGTGTGTGTCATTGTGTTTGTGTGTGTATCTGTCATTGTGTGTGTGTGTGTATCTGTCATTGTGTGTGTATCTGTCATTGTGTGTGTGTGTGTATCTGTCATTGTGTGTGTGTGTGTGTGTGTCTGTCATTGTGTGTGTGTGTGTGTATCTGTCATTGTGTGTGTGTGTGTATCTGTCATTGTGTGTGTGTGTGTGTGTGTATCTGTCATTGAGTGTGTGTGTGTGTGTGTGTGTGTGTGTGTGTATCTGTCATTGTGTGTGTGTGTGTGTGTCTGTCATTGTGTGTGTGTGTGTATCTGTCATTGTGTGTGTGTGTGTGTCTGTCATAGTGTGTGTGTGTGTGTATCTGTCATTGTGTGTGTGTGTGTATCTGTCATTGTGTGTGTGTGTGTGTGTGTGTGTGTATCTGTCATTGTGTGTGTGTGTGTGTATCTGTCATTGTGTGTGTGTGTGTGTATCTGTCATTGTGTGTGTGTGTGTATCCACACATGTGTGTGTGTGTGTGTGTGTGTGTGTGTGTCTGTCATTGTGTGTGTGTGTGTGTGTGTGTATCTGTCATTGTGTGTGTGAGTGTATCTGTCATTGTGTGTGTGTGTGTATCTGTCATTGTGTGTGTGTGTGTGTGTGTGTGTATCTGTCATTGAGTGTGTGTGTGTGTGTGTGTGTGTGTATCTGTCATTGTGTGTGTGTATCTGTCATTGTGTGTGTGTGTGTGTGTGTGTATCTGTCATTGTGTGTGTTTGTGTATCTGTCATTGTGTGTGTGTGTGTGTGTCTGTCATTGTGTGTGTGTGTGTGTGTGTGTGTATCTGTCATTGTGTGTGTGTATCTGTCATTGTGTGTGTGTGTGTATCTGTCATTGTGTGTGTGTGTGTGTGTGTATCTGTCATTGTGTGTGTGTATCTGTCATTGTGTGTGTGTGTGTGTGTGTGTGTATCTGTCATTGTGTGTGTATCTGTCATTGTGTGTGTGTGTGTGTATCTGTCATTGTGTGTGTATCTGTCATTGTGTGTGTGTGTGTGTGTATCTGTCATTGTGTGTGTGTGTGTGTATCTGTCATTGTGTGTGTGTGTGTGTATCTGTCATTGTGTGTGTGTGTGTGTGTGTGTGTATCTGTCATTGTGTGTGTGTGTGTATCTGTCATTGTGTGTGTGTGTGTGTATCTGTCATTGTGTGTGTGTGTGTGTATCTGTCATTGTGTGTGTATCTGTCATTGTGTGTGTGTGTGTGTGTGTGTGTGTGTGTGTGTGTATCTGTCATTGTGTGTGTGTGACGGTCCTTGGACATGGTGGTCTGAGTGCTCTGCTGCGGTGAACAGCTTGTGTGTGTGTGTATCTGTCATTGTGTGTGTGTATCTGTCATTGTGTGTGTGTGTGTGTGTATCTGTCATTGTGTGTGTGTGTGTGTGTGTGTATCTGTCATTGTGTGTGTGTGTGTGTCTGTCATTGTGTGTGTGTGTGTATCTGTCATTGTGTGTGTGTGTGTGTATCTGTCATTGTGTGTGTATCTGTCATTGTGTGTGTGTGTGTGTGTGTGTGTGTGTGTATCTGTCATTGTGTGTGTGTGTGTGTATCTGTCATTGTGTGTGTGTGTGTATCTGTCATTGTGTGTGTGTGTGTATCTGTCATTGTGTGTGTATCTGTCATTTTGTGTGTGTGTGTGTGTGTGTGTATCTGTCATTGTGTGTGTGTGTGTGTGTGTATCTGTCATTGTGTGTGTATATGTCATTGTGTGTGTGTGTGTGTGTATCTGTCATTGTGTGTGTGTGTGTGTGTGTATCTGTCATTGTGTGTGTGTGTGTGTATCTGTCATTGTGTGTGTGTGTGTATCTGTCATTGTGTGTGTGTGTGTGTGTGTGTGTGTATCTGTCAGTGTGTGTGTGTGTATCTGTCATTGTGTGTGTGTATCTGTCATTGTGTGTGTGTGTGTGTGTGTATCTGTCATTGTGTGTGTGTGTGTATCTGTCATTGTGTGTGTGTGTGTGTGTGTGTGTGTCTGTCATTGTGTGTGTGTGTGTGTGTGTATCTGTCATTGTGTGTGTGAGTGTATCTGTCATTGTGTGTGTGTGTGTGTATCTGTCATGGTGTGTGTGTGTGTGTGTATCTGTCATTGTGTGTGTGTATCTGTCATTGTGTGTGTGTGTGTGTCACAGTGTTTGTGTGTGTATCTGTCATTGTGTGTGTGTGTGTATCTATCATTGTGTGTGTATCTGTCATTGTGTGTGTGTGTGTATCTGTCATTGTGTGTGTGTGTGTGTGTGTGTGTCTGTCATTGTGTGTGTGTGTGTGTATCTGTCATTGTGTGTGTGTGTGTGTATCTGTCATTGTGTGTGTGTGTGTGTGTGTATCTGTCATTGAGTGTGTGTGTGTGTGTGTGTGTGTGTGTGTATCTGTCATTGTGTGTGTGTGTGTGTGTCTGTCATTGTGTGTGTGTGTGTATCTGTCATTGTGTGTGTGTGTGTGTGTCTGTCATAGTGTGTGTGTGTGTGTATCTGTCATTGTGTGTGTGTGTGTATCTGTCATTGTGTGTGTGTGTGTGTGTGTGTGTGTGTATCTGTCATTGAGTGTGTGTGTGTATCTGTCATTGTGTGTGTGTGTGTGTGTGTCTGTCATTGTGTGTGTGTGTATCTGTCATTATGTGTGTGTGTGTGTGTGTGTGTGTGTGTGTCTGTCATTGTGTGTGTGTGTGTGTGTGTATCTGTCATTGTGTGTGTGAGTGTATCTGTCATTGTGTGTGTGTGTGTGTATCTGTCATTGTGTGTGTGTGTGTGTGTATCTGTCATTGAGTGTGTGTGTGTGTGTGTGTGTGTGTATCTGTCATTGTGTGTGTGTATCTGTCATTGTGTGTGTGTGTGTGTGTGTGTGTATCTGTCATTGTGTGTGTTTGTGTATCTGTCATTGTGTGTGTGTGTGTGTGTCTGTCATTGTGTGTGTGTGTGTGTGTGTGTATCTGTCATTGTGTGTGTGAGTGTATCTGTCATTGTGTGTGTGTGTGTATCTGTCATTGTGTGTGTGTGTGTGTGTGTGTATCTGTCATTGTGTGTGTGTATCTGTCATTGTGTGTGTGTGTGTGTGTGTGTGTATCTGTCATTGTGTGTGTATCTGTCATTGTGTGTGTGTGTGTGTATCTGTCATTGTGTGTGTATCTGTCATTGTGTGTGTGTGTGTGTGTATCTGTCATTGTGTGTGTGTGTGTGTGTATCTGTCATTGTGTGTGTGTGTGTGTATCTGTCATTGTGTGTGTGTGTGTGTGTGTGTATCTGTCATTGTGTGTGTGTGTGTATCTGTCATTGTGTGTGTGTGTGTGTATCTGTCATTGTGTGTGTGTGTGTGTGTATCTGTCATTGTGTGTGTGTGTGTATCTGTCATTGTGTGTGTGTGTGTGTGTGTGTGTGTGTGTGTGTATCTGTCATTGTGTGTGTGTGACGGTCCTTGGACATGGTGGTCTGAGTGCTCTGCTGCGGTGAACAGCTTGTGTGTGTGTGTATCTGTCATTGTGTGTGTGTATCTGTCATTGTGTGTGTGTGTGTGTGTGTGTGTGTGTATCTGTCATTGTGTGTGTGTGTGTGTATCTGTCATTGTGTGTGTGTGTGTGTCTGTCATTGTGTGTGTGTGTGTATCTGTCATTGTGTGTGTGTGTGTGATCCACTGTCAGTGTGTGTGTGTGTGTGTGTGTGTGTGTGTGATCTGTCATTGTGTGTGTGTGTGTGTAGATCTGTCATTGTGTGTGTGTGTGTGTTGTCATTGTGTGTGTGTGTGTGTGTGATCTGTCATCAGGTGTGTGTGTGTGTGTGTTGTGTGTGTATCTGTCACAGTGTGTGTGTGTGTGTGTGTATCCATCATTGTGTGTGTGTGTGTGTGTATCTGTGTGTGTGTGTGTGTATCTGTCATTGTGTGTGTGTGATCCATGTATCTGTCATGTGTGTGTGTGTGTGTGATCTGTCAGTGTGTGTGTGTGTATCTGTCACAGTGTGTGTGTGTATCTGTCATGGTGTGTGTGTGTGTGTGTGTGTATCTGTCATTGTGTGTGTGTAGATCCATTGTGTGTCATTGTGTGTGTGTGTGTGTATCTGTCCATTGTGTGTGTGTGTGTGTATCTGTCAGTGTGTGTGTGTATCCATCATGTGTGTGTGTGTGTGTGATCCACACATTGTGTGTGTGTGTGTGTGTGTGTATCTGTCAGTGTGTGTGTGTGTGTGTATCTGTCATTGTGTGTGTGTGTGTGTATCTGTCAGTGTGTGTGTGTGTGTGTGTGTGTGTGTAATCTGTCATTGTGTGTGTGTGTGTGTCCACATGTGTGTGTGTGTGTGTATCTGTCATTGTGTGTGTGTGTGTGTGTCTGTGTGTGTGTGTGTGTGTGTAGATCTGTCATTGTGTGTGTGTGTGTGTGTCTGTCATAGTGTGTGTGTGTGTGTGTGTATCTGTCATTGTGTGTGTGTGTGTATCTGTCATTGTGTGTGTGTGTGTGTGTGTGTGTGTATCTGTCATTGAGTGTGTGTGTGTATCTGTCATTGTGTGTGTGTGTGTGTGTGTGTCTGTCATTGTGTGTGTGTGTATCTGTCATTATGTGTGTGTGTGTGTGTGTGTGTGTCTGTCATTGTGTGTGTGTGTGTGTGTGTGTGTATCTGTCATTGTGTGTGTGAGTGTATCTGTCATTGTGTGTGTGTGTATCTGTCATTGTGTGTGTGTGTGTGTGTGTATCTGTCATTGAGTGTGTGTGTGTGTGTGTGTGTGTGTATCTGTCATTGTGTGTGTGTATCTGTCATTGTGTGTGTGTGTGTGTGTGTGTGTATCTGTCATTGTGTGTGTGTGTGTATCTGTCATTGTGTGTGTGTGTGTGTGTGTGTGTGTGTCATTGTGTGTGTGTGTGTGTGTGTGTGTGTGTGTGTGTGTGTGTGTGTATCTGTCATTGTGTGTGTGTGTGTGTGTGTATCTGTCATTGTGTGTGTGTGTGTGTGTATCTGTCATTGTGTGTGTGTGTGTATCTGTCATTGTGTGTGTGTGTGTGTGTGTGTGTATCTGTCATTGTGTGTGTGTGTGTATCTGTCATTGTGTGTGTGTGTGTGTATCTGTCA
This sequence comes from Brachymystax lenok tsinlingensis, assembly GCA_030435695.1. NCBI lineage: Eukaryota > Metazoa > Chordata > Actinopteri > Salmoniformes > Salmonidae > Brachymystax > Brachymystax lenok. The sequence goes on from CM059789.1 coordinate 53,541,432, forward strand.
TTGTGTGTGTGTGTGTGTGTATCTGTCATTGTGTGTGTGTGTGTATCTGTCATTGTGTGTGTGTGTGTGTGTGTGTGTGTGTGTGTGTGTATCTGTCATTGTGTGTGTGTGACGGTCCTTGGACATGGTGGTCTGAGTGCTCTGCTGCGGTGAACAGCTCTCACGTCCTCTGACCTTATTTAGATAACCTTTTCACCAGCTTCTACCACCTCCAAAGGTTGACGAGATGTGTGTGCGTGCGTGCGTCTGTGGGTGTGTTTGAGAGAATGCATGTGTACAGGGAGACAGTAAAAGAGAGAGAGGGAATAGAGGAGACGTGGAGAGACAGTGGAGATGTTTAAACATATAAAAGGCTTCCTGTGTTCTCACTTGTCTGGAAGAGCACAGATCTACTCTCAGACACAGGCGTGAAGTCGGAGAGGGGTGGAAAGATAGAGAGAGGGAGAAGGGGGAGAGAGAGAGAGAGAGCGAGAGAGAGAGAGAGAGAGAGAGAGAGAGAGAGAGAGAGAGAGAGAGAGGATGATTGGTAGAGTGAGAGAACTTGGTAGTGGAAAAGAGGAAAGAAGAAAGGGGAAAGACACAGGGCGGAGCAGAGAAGAGAAAAGAGGAGAGGAGGAAAGAGGAGGAGAGAGGAGCAGAGAGGAGGAGAGAGGAGCAGAGAGGAGGAGAGAGGAGGAGAGAGGAGGAGAGAGTAGAGAGGAGGAGTAGAGGAGCAGAGAGGAGGAGAGAGGAGGAAAGAGGAGGAAAGAGGAGAGAGAAGGAGAGAGGAGAGGAGGAGAAAGGAGGAGAGGAGGTAAGAGAGCAGCAAACCCCTCTCCTCCTCTCTCCATCCACTCTCAATCCATCCCTCCCCACCTTCTCTCTCTTTCTAACCCCTCTCCTCCACTCTCCTCCTTAGAAAGAGAGAGGTGGGGAGGGATGGATTGAGAGTGGAGGAGAGAGAATCAGAAAGAGAGAGAGAATGATTGGGTCCGTTAGAGAGATGAAGAGAGATGATAAGGAAGGTGGGGTAGTTAAAGTGGGAAAAGAGGGTGGAATGTGAGATACAGAAAGAGAGAAAGAGAGAGAGAAGAAGGACTGGTAGAGGAGTGGAGAGAAAAGGGAATTGTTCCATCCATCTTTCATGCCTCTGGCACACATTACCAGACGTGTTCCATACGGCTGTGACATGGAACACGACTTCGCTACAAAACTTCCCCCCGCTGTTTCTATTGTCAACAATAACCCACACTTTCTATTTGCCCTCCCCTCCGCCCCTCTCAGCCAATCACACAGCTTCTATTACTGCTCCCTCTCCTGCCCTCTGCCACTTCCTCTGTCTGCATCCCCCTCTCCCTCCATCCACCCTCCCTCTGTATCAACACAATGGACGGTTAAAACAGCTTATGTCCATTATGAACTGGAGGCCCGCATGTCTTTACATTACCACTCACTATACTGAGGGAAGGAAGAGGCCCGCTTGTCTTTACATTACCACTCACTATACTGAGGGAAGGAGGAGACCCGCATGTCTTTACATTACCACTCACTATACTGAGGGAAGGAAGAGGCCCGCATGTCTTTACATTACCACTCACTATACTGAGGGAAGAAAGAGGCCCGCATGTCTTTACATTACCACGCACTATACTGAGGGAAGGAGGAGACCCGCATGTCTTTACATTACCACTCACTATACTGAGGGAAGGAGGAGACCCGCATGTCTTTACATTACCACTCACTATACTGAGGGAAGAAAGAGGCCCGCATGTCTTTACATTACCACTCACTATACTGAGGGAAGGAAGAGACCCGCTTGTCTTTACATTACCACTCACTATACTGAGGGAAGAAAGAGGCCCGCATGTCTTTACATTACCACTCACTATACTGAGGGAAGGAAGAGACCCGCTTGTCTTTACATTACCACTCACTATACTGAGGGATAGAAGAGGCCCGCATGTCTTTACATTACCACTCACTATACTGAGGGAAGGAAGAGGCCCGCTTGTCTTTACATTACCACTCACTATACTGAGGGAAGGAGGAGACCCGCATGTCTTTACATTACCACTCACTATACTGAGGGAAGGAAGAGGCCCGCATGTCTTTACATTACCACTCACTATACTGAGGGAAGAAAGAGGCCCGCATGTCTTTACATTACCACTCACTATACTGAGGGAAGGAGGAGACCCGCATGTCTTTACATTACCACTCACTATACTGAGGGAAGGAGGAGACCTGCATGTCTTTACATTACCACTCACTATACTGAGGGAAGAAAGAGGCCCGCATGTCTTTACATTACCACTCACTATACTGAGGGAAGGAAGAGACCCGCTTGTCTTTACATTACCACTCACTATACTGAGGGAAGGAGGAGACCCGCATGTCTTTACATTACCACTCACTATACTGAGGGAAGGAAGAGACCCGCTTGTCTTTACATTACCACTCACTATACTGAGGGAAGAAAGAGGCCCGCATGTCTTTACATTACCACTCACTATACTGAGGGAAGGAAGAGACCCGCTTGTCTTTACATTACCACTCACTATACTGAGGGAAGGAAGAGGCCCGCATGTCTTTACATTACCACTCACTATACTGAGGGAAGGAAGAGACCCGCTTGTCTTTACATTACCACTCACTATACTGAGGGAAGGAAGAGACCCTCTTGTCTTTACATTACCACTCACTATACTGAGGGAAGAAAGAGACCCGCTTGTCTTTACATTACCACTCACTATACTGAGGGAAGGAGGAGACCCGCATGTCTTTACATTACCACTCACTATACTGAGGGAAGGAAGAGACCCGCTTGTCTTTACATTACCACTCACTATACTGAGGGAAGGAGGAGACCCGCATGTCTTTACATTACCACTCACTATACTGAGGGAAGGAGGAGACCCGCATGTCTTTACATTACCACTCACTATACTGAGGGAAGGAAGAGGCCCGCATGTCTTTACATTACCACTCACTATACTGAGGGAAGGAGGAGATCCGCATGTCTTTACATTACCACTCACTATACTGAGGGATAGAAGAGGCCCGCATGTCTTTACATTACCACTCACTATACTGAGGGAAGAAAGAGACCCGCTTGTCTTTACATTACCACTCACTATACTGAGGGAAGGAAGAGACCCGCTTGTCTTTACATTACCACTCACTATACTGAGGGAAGAAAGAGGCCCGCATGTCTTTACATTACCACTCACTATACTGAGGGAAGGAAGAGGCCCGCATGTCTTTACATTACCACTCACTATACTGAGGGAAGGAGGAGACCCGCATGTCTTTACATTACCACTCACTATACTGAGGGAAGGAGGAGACCCGCATGTCTTTACATTACCACTCACTATACTGAGGGAAGGAAGAGAGAAAGGTAGGTATTAAAGGTATAGAGGATGGGGGAGGAGAACGAGTTAATAATAAACACACATTAACAAACAGCAGTGGACACTGCAGTGCATTAACACTGACTGGGAGGGAGGGAGGGAGGGAGGGGGAGAGAGAGAGAGAGAGAGAGAGAGAGAGAGAGAGAGAGAGAGAGAGAGAGAGATGGATGGATGGCAATGAAGTGTATAATTTGCCGTTGACATAGTACTTGGTATTTAGATCACTGACCCAATTTCTCCTTCTCTCTCGCTCTCTCTCGCTTGTGCTCATTCTCTCTTGCTCCCAGCCTTCTAATCTGACACACACACACACACACACACACACACACACACACACACACACACACACACACACACACACACACACCCTAGCGCAGATGCAGCCACACACAGGAGACATGAATACACATGGTTCCATGAGCAAATATCTTGTTCCCTTCTGTCTCTATCCTCTCCTCCCTCTCTCCCATCTGTCTATCTCTATCCTCTCCTCCCTGTTCTCCCATCTGTCTCTCTATCTTCTCCTCCCTCTCTCCCGTCTGTCTATCTCTATCCTCTCCTCCCTGGTCTCCCGTCTGTCTCTCTATCTTCTCCTCCCTCTCCCCCATCTGTCTATCTCTATCCTCTCCTCCCTGGTCTCCCGTCTGTCTATCCTCTCCTCCCTGGTCTCCCGTCTGTCTATCTCTATCCTCTCCTCCCGTCTGTCTATCTCTCCTCCCTGGTTTCCCGTCTGTCTATCTCTCCTCCCTGGTCTCCCGTCTGTCTATCCTCTCCTCCCTGGTCTCCCGTCTGTCTATCCTCTCCTCCCTGGTCTCCCGTCTGTCTATCCTCTCCTCCCTGGTCTCCCGTCTGTCTATCTCTATCCTCTCCTCCCGTCTGTCTATCTCTACTCCCTGGTCTCCCGTCTGTCTATCTCTCCTCCCTGGTCTCCCATCTGTCTATCCTCTCCTCCCTGGTCTCCCGTCTGTCTATCCTCTCCTCCCTGGTCTCCCGTCTGTCTATCCTCTCCTCCCTGGTCTCCCGTCTGTCTATCTCTATCCTCTCCTCCCGTCTGTCTATCTCTATCCTCTCCTCCCGTCTGTCTAATCTCTATCCTCTCCTTCGTCTCTCTCTCTATCTCTCCACTGTACATACAGTGAGGGAAAAAAGTATTTGATCCCCTGCTGATTTTGTACGTTTGCCCACTGACAAAGAAATGATCGGTCTATAATTTTAATGGTAGGTTTATTTTAACAGTGAGAGACTGAATAACAACAAAAACAACCAGAAAAACGTGAAAAATGTTAAAAATGTATTTGCATTTTAATGAGGGAAATAAGTATTGGACCCCCTCTCAATCAGAAAGATTTCTTGCTCCCAGGTGTCTTTTATACAGGTAACGAGCTGAGATTAGGAGCACACTCTTAAAGGGAGTGCTCCTAACCTCAGCTTGTTACCTGTATAAAAGACATCTGTCCACAGAAGCAATCAATGAATCAGATTCCAAACTCTCCAGCATGGCCAAGACCAAAGAGCTCTCCAAGGATGTCAGGGACAAGATTGTAGACCTACACAAGGCTGGAATGGGCTACAAGACCATCGCCAAGCAGCTTGGTGAGAAGGTGACAACAGTTGGTGCGATTATTCGCAAATGGAAGAAACACAAAAGAACTGCCAATCTCCCTCGGCCTGGGGCTCCATGCAAGATCTCACCTCGTGGAGTTGCAATGATCATGAGAACGGTGAGAAATCAGCCCAGAACTACATGGGAGGATCTTGTCAATGATCTCAAGGCAGCTGGGACCAGTCACCCAAAAAATTATTGGTAACACACTACGCCGTGAAGGACTGAAATCCTGCAGCGCCCGCAAGGTCCCCCTGCTCAAGAAAGCACATATACATGCCCGTCTGAAGTTTGCCAATGAACATCTGAATGATTCAGAGGACAACTGGGTGAAAGTGTTGTGGTCAGATGAGACCAAAATGGAGCTCTTTGGCATCAACTCAACTCGCCGTGTTTGGAGGAGGACGAATGCTGCCTATGACCCCAAGAACACCATCCCCACCGTCAAACATGGAGGTGGAAACATTATGCTTTGGGGGTGTTTTTCTGCTAAGGGAAGATGGACGGGGCCATGTACCGTCAAATCTTGAGTGGGGACCTCCTTCCCTCAGCCAGGGCATTGAAAATGGGTCGTGGATGGGTATTCCAGCATGACAATGACCCAAAACACACGGCCAAGGCAACAAAGGAGTGGCTCAAGAAGAAGCACATTAAGGTCCTGGAGTGGCCTAGCCAGTCTCCAGACCTTAATCTCTGTGGAGGGAGCTGAAGGTTCGAGTTGCCAAACGTCAGCCTCGAAACCTTAATGACTTGGAGTGGATCTGCAAAGAGGAGTGGGACAAAATCCCTCCTGAGATGTGTGCAAACCTGGTGGCCAACTACAAGAAACGTCTGACCTCTGTGATTGCCAACAAGGGTTTTGCCACCAAGTACTAAGTCATGTTTTGCAGAGGGGTCAAATATCTTTTTCCCTCATTAAAATGCAAATCAATTTATAACATTTTTCACATGCATTTTTCTGGATTTTTCTGTTGTTATTCTGTATCTCACTGTTCAAATAAACCTACCATTACAATTATAGACTGATCATTTCTTTGTAAGTGGGCAAATGTACAAAATCAGGAGGGGATCAAATACTTTTTCCCTCACTGTATGTGACATTTTATAGTTAGGGACATTTGTCCAGTAAATGCATATTGGATCGTAATAACATGTTCTAATCTGCTCCATGTCCCTTTAAGCCCTGCCCTGGTTACACTCAGTCTCAGATAAACAGGTCTGAACATTTAACACTATCCAGTTCATATCAGATAGCTCCAGTACTTACTGTCATAATATCAACATGGGGTTACATGACCTGGAGAAAGATATTTCCTAGACATTTTGGGATCCCGAGTGGCGCAGCGGTCTAAGGCACTGTATTTCAGTGCTATTGGGAGTCCCCAATCACGGCCTCTTCCTTCCCTCAGTATAGTGGGAATGTAAAGACATGCAGGCCTCCTCCTTCCCTCTATATCATCATTGTTAAGGGAACAACGTTTTTATATGA